>ML792579.1:0-50521 GCA_009831015.1 Picea engelmannii
GTAAACGTTTTGGGAGATGGGTCACTTTTAAAAAGGTCCTTTGGTAAAAGTAATTTTTTTCAACGTTTTGCATATAAGTTAGGATTCCACCTCCACTTTCTACATCTCATTGTCTTTTCCTCTTTGTAATAGGATCAATCCCACTGAAATGTGACAAGGAACCGTCATTTCTTCTTTAGAAGTGTCGTAATTTGGTGGTAGAGCATACCTCTACATGGATGCCTTAGGTAGATCCTGGTTGGATTTTGGCATCCATTTCTTCGTTAATGACATAAGCTCGGGAGTCATTTTATCCCTATCTTGATTACAATATTGAGCCTCATACATATGATATGTCATCACTCTTGGCCTCACCCTTGGTACTCCCAAAAAATGAGTCTTATTTAATCCCTTTTCAGACTCTCTAAACATGAAAAGATTTTCAAGTGATCTTGTTGTCCTTCACATTCGCCAAACTAAAACTTGAAGGCACGTCTATCCAGCGGTAGTTTACCCAATTTTCAATCTGGATGGTCAATTGTACGAACAAATGTATACTCTAGGAACTTCGGTTCGATAGAAGAGTATTCTCAGGTATAAGTTTAACCCTTTTTCGGGCTTGAGGGACTAAATTTACGAAAAAGTAACCCCCACAGAGTCCATAGTTAATCTCTTTTCAAACTCCCTAAAATTGAAAAGATCGTCGAGTGACCTTGTTCTTTCACACTCTTTAAATTGGTCCAGAATAAAATCCCCTATGGAGTCCATAGTTAATGATGTAGGAGAATCGCAAGAAAGTGCAAGTGGAGGAGAACTGGATATACACTAGAGCGCATTTTGAAGACATTTAAATTTAAAAGATGAAACATTAATGTAATAGATAAAAGGATATAATTTCTCTTAAATTTTTGGGGGATTGTAATGCAGATCTTGAGCGTTTCTCTCATCTGTCAGTTGGAGGCATTTAATGTAATAAATGTAAAGTAGTTGTAATATTTAATTTCGATAAGATATCTTAGAGTTGTAGGATGGAAAACTCAAGAAAGCTCCCTCAGATGTATTGTATGAGGATAATTCTCATTGTAAGAGTAGAAGCTGTAGAGAAAGAGAGCGTAGGAGAGTAGAGAAGAACATATATTGTAGAATTTGTTTGAGTAGATAGTTGTTGTGATAGAAACCTTGTACAGAAGCACTTGAATTAAGATAAGGAGGCTTTAATCCAATTTCATGGTGTTGTTATGGTTACTATTTGCATCTATTGAATGGTATGTTTACAGTTTTCTATTATGCTCTATTGTGCATTTGTTTCGATTCTTTATGTGTATGATTTCATGTTGAATGTATGAAGTCCATGAGAGAGAGAGTATAAGTTTCAATTTATTCTTGTTATGATAATTCCTGCAAGGAGTGTAGTGAAGGTTCACAAGGAGTGCGTTGACGAGATTCTGAGTTTTACCTCAGAAACGATAAAGAGGGATAGAGTTGTTCTTATACCAAAAGAAGTGAAAATATAGCACAGAGCCATGCAAGGTGTGCACAGCCCAGGTTGAATTCTTAAACTTTTCCAACCCAGGGAAACGGTTGAAGAACTTTTTTTTCAAAGAGTGTGCAGAGTTGGAGTGTTTGGATAATCTGAGATTATCATGAAGGCCACATAGAGCGCGTGCAAGAATCCCTTAGAATCCTTGAGTTTGAAGAATAAATCAAGCTCAGGAAGGATAGACATTTGGAAATTCCAAAGGAAGGATGAGTTTCAAGGTCACCTCACAGAAACCAAGCTCAGGAGGAAAGACGCCAAGCTATTTGGTTAGGAGTCTTTGAGAGCCTGAATGGACGGTTCAAATTCTCAGAGGGAGAAAACATTGATTTGTCATGGACCGTTGGATCCAGCAGATCAACAGAGAGGATAAGGGAAAGAGTATTTTAACATTCGTAAGCTCAGGAGAGATAGCAACCATTAGGTCTGGATCAAAGAGAGTCGTTGATAGGTGATTGGAGTTTTGGCATTTTGGGATTCAGGAGCATGGAGGAAACGACTACCTAGAAGTCATTATTTGTGAAGTCCCGACCTTCGCGAAACAAGAATATGAACCGTTAGATCATGGGGGGTTCAGGACCATTTATTCGTGGTAAATAACTTGTGAGTTTGGACTTCGGGAAAAAGGGAGAAGAGTCGCATCCCGAACTCATGAATCATGAAATTGCGACGTGCTCAGAGGTGAGGCCCTAGGATTTGGATGGAAGTAATATGGTGGAAGCATAAGGGAGGATCTAAGGACCATTAGTCTATTTCGGGGTTTCAAAAATCAGAGGAGTCGGGATGACTCGCAATAGGAATCCCAAAATCATGAAACGCGAAGTCACGAACTTGAAGAGCCATTTGCATTAATTCAGTGGTCACACCAATGGTCACGTGGAGTAGAGGTTTGCACTTAGTGATTTTTCACGCAGGCATAAATTCTAGAAGGACCTATGGTCATTAAGTGTTGAAGGTTCCATAAGGGACCGAGGAGCCATTTCGGCTCGAGAATTGGAAGATCCAAAGACCAGGAGGTCAAGCAGACCCTGTTGAGGTGGTGGTCTGTGTCAAGTGGTATCAGAGCTAATAACTTTTGTATTTTGTAGAGGAAATATAGAGGACAATTGTGATTGAATTCTACGTGGAAATATTGCAATAACACCGACGAGGAGACATCAAGAGAGACCTATGCCCGATCCAGCCATGGAAAGGGAAATGAGGGAACTTCGTGCTTGATTGGATGCTATGGAGACAGCACAGAGGAAAACACCTGATAGTAGATATATCGATGAGGCTGAAATTGAGAATGAAGTTGGAGCCAAAGAAGAAGTTGTAGCCAAATATGTTGCAGAGGAACTTCTATTCAAATATGTTGCAAGGATGGGTGCTAGAGAAAAAATGGACATCCCCATGTATGAAGGAAACTTAGACGTTGAGGAGCTGTTAGATTGGTTTAGAGATCTAGATAAATACGTTGACTATGAGGATATCTAAGAATATAAGAAAGTTAAACACGCAGTCACTATACTGAAAGGGCATGCAACACTCTGGTGGCAAGCTGATAGGCGTTGTAAAGGAAAACAAAGAATTAAAATCTAGGAAAGGATGGTCATGAAGATGAAATCCAAATTCATACCTAGGGATTACCAAATTAATTTGTTTCAAATAATGTCGAGTTTAAGACAAAAAGGGATGATAGTGAAGGAATACACTGAGGAATTTTACAGACTAAACATCAGAGTTGGTCATCACGAGAGTGATGATGAAAAATTCGCCAGATACATGAATGGATTGAGATATGATATTTAGGATGATATGAGCATGGTGACAATCTGAAATTTATAAGATGCTTATCAGATTGCTTCAAAGGCAAAAGTGAAATTGGATTGAAAGCAAGGTCAAAGGGGCAGAGGTAGAAGTAAGAGTAGAGGAAATTAAATTCCACGACACAGAGTACAAAAGCCCAAGGATGAAAAGAATAAACCTCATAACCACCCAGAAAAGGGAGGAATCTCACAATGAGAAGATTATGCTGATAGGAACACTTTTCCTCGAGAAAGAGGAAGACGAAGAGGCAGAGGAGGTGAAATAAAGTTTTTCATCTATGGAAAGATTAGACACAAATATTTTGAATGTCCCTATAGAAAAATATATGGAGGAGGAGAATCTCACATTTCAAAATCACAAAGATGAAATTTTGAGGCAAAATATGACGAAGGCGGAAGATCCTTGATGATGAGGAAAATTCTCTTGAAGCCAGAGAAAGATATGGAGAATCTAGTCCAGAGGAACACATTATTTAGGACTTCTTGCAAGACCAAGGATAGGGTATGCAAGGTGATAGTTTATAGCGGAAGAACGAATAATCTAGTAAACAAAAAGATGGTGGAAAAGACAGGATTGGAGACAGTTGCACATCCAAGCCCATACAAGGTTTCATGGTTGCAAAAAGGACAACAGGTAATAGTCACTAAACAATGTTTAGTTGAATTTAAGATAGGGGGATATAGATATGAGATCTTATGTGATTTTATTCCCATGGAGTTTTGTCATATTTTGTTGGGGAAAGAACACATACAACTTGGAGAATAATGGTAGGACACATATGTTTCTGCCAATTGAGGAAAATAAGTTGAAAGAAGGAAAAATAAATATTATACTTCTCATGAGTGGGAAGGAACTTCTTGATGAAGTCAAGAAAGATGAAGAAATGTAGTTTGTTGTGGTGAGAAAACCTAGAGTCATATTGACCAGTACCTCAATAGCTGATATACCTGAGGAGATTCAATAACTACTGGAGAATTTTGTTGATATAGTGGTGGACGATTTACCTTGTTCGTTGTTGCCCATCAGAAGTATAAGCCATCACATTGACCTTATACTAGGAGTGAGTTTATCAAACAAATTATCGTACAGACTGATTCCATAGGAGAATGAAGAGGTCAAGAATCAAGTCTAGGATTTGATGGACAAAGGGTTGATTAGAGAAATCTTGAGTCCATGCATTGTGCCAACAATGTTAAGTCCAAAGAAATATGGTGGATGGAGAATGTATACAGACTCGGGGGCTATAAAATAAATCACCATCAGGTATAGATTTCCTTTACCTAGGATGGATGAATTGATGGATTGCTTGAGTGGAGCAAAGTTTTTTTCAAAAATCGATTTGAAAAGTGGATATCATCAGATTAGAATGAGGGAAGGTGATGAATGGAAGACAATATTCAAGACAAATGAAGGGATGTATGAATGGCTTGTCATGCCATTTGGCTTGAGGAATGCACAAAGTAGTTTTATGAGATTGATGAATGAAGTATTGAAATATTTCATTGGGAAATTTGTGATTGTGTATCTTGATGATATATCAATCTTCAGTAAGAATGAGGAAGAACATTTAAGACATTTAACTCTAGTGATGAGGAGGTTGCAGCAAGAGAAATTGTTGATAAATATTAAGAAGTCATCTTTTATGAAGACAAGGCTTATTTATTTGGGTTTTGTGATCTCTTAGAATGAGTTGAAGATGGATCCTGAGAAGGTAAAAGAAATAAAAGAGTGGTCGTCACTAAGGAATATCTTTGAAGTCAAAAGCTTCCATGGACTAGCTAGTTTTTACAAGAATTTCATCAGAAATTTTAGTGGAATTTGTGCACCAATGATGGACACAGTCAAGAAAAGACATAAATATTTTCATTGGACAGAGGAAGAAAAGAAAAGTTTCAAGTTGTTAAAAGAGAAGATAACTGGACATCCAATTCTAGTTCTTCCAGAATTCAGTAAAACATTTCAAGTGAGATGTGATGCAAGTGGATTTGTGATTGGAGCAGTCTTAAGTCAAGAAAATAGACTAGTTGCATACTTCAGTGAGAATTTGAACAATGCCAAAAGGAATTACTCCACTTATGATAAATAATTTTATGCAGTCATACACGCATTGAAGAAATGGAGGCACTACCTGGTTTTGAAAGAGTTCATTTTGTATAGCGACAACCAAGCCTTACGGTTTATAACTAGACAGGAAAAACTGAACCAGAAACATGAAAAATGGGTTGAATTTATGCAGAACTTTACTTTTTTTACAAAGCACATTTAGTGAAATGCTAATAAGGTTGTTGACGCATTGAGAAAGAAATGTTTGATTCTACAGGAGTTTTGAGTGAAGACCTTAGGTTTTGATAGAATTAAGTAAATATATAGGGATGATTCATATTTTAAGGATGCTTTCGAAGCATGTGAGAATATTGTTCTGAGAGAAAGAAGCCAATGAATTGAATATTTAATTCAGGATGGACTGTTATTTAGAGGAAATCAGTTGTGTATCCCGAAGAGTTCTATGAGAGAAAACTTTTTGAAGGAAAACCATAGTGGGGGATTGGTTGGACATTTCGGCCATGAAAAAACATTTGTGCAACTGAACAGTTTGTATTATTGTCAAGAAGTTTGTGAACAGATGTAGAATCTGCCAGCATGCAAAGTGAAAAAGACATAATACATGGTTATATCAACCATTTCCAGTACCATAGAGGCCGTGGGATGCAGTAAGCATGGATTTTATGTTAGGAATGCCAAGGACACATAGAGGTTGTGACTCCATATTCGTGGTAGTCGATAGATTCTCAAAAATGACACATTTTATTCCATGTTAGAAAACCAGTGATGCAACGCACATTGCAAATATGTTTTTCAAAGAAGTTGTTCGACTTCATGGTTTACCCAAGAGTATTTTTTCAAACAGAGATACCAAAATTGTTGGTCATTTATCGAGGACACTATGGAAAATGCTAGGGATGAATCCGTCTTTTAGCTTAGCATATCACCCTCAGACGGATGGACAAAGTGAGGTAGTAAATCGAAGTTTGGGAGACTTATTGACTATCTTAGTAGTTTAACATCATAGTTAGTGGGATAAGATTTTGTCGCAAGAGGAATATGCATATAATGACTCACCTAACAGAAGCACATGACAAATACCATTCCAGATAATGTATGGAATGTATCCAAGAGGAGAATCTGATTTGAGAGACTTAGAGCATAATGGTTTCAGGAGTGTTGGAGCTGAAGATTTTGTAGCAAAGATGCAAGAGCTCCACAGTAAGATTAAAGAGCACTTGTGGAATTCCAACCAGGAATACAAGCACAGAGCAGATCAAAACATAAGAGAGATTCAATTCAAAGTGGGAGATTTGGTCTTAGCACATCTAAGAAAATAAAGGTTCCTAAGGGGAACATATAATAAGCTGAATATGAAAAATATAGAGTCGTGTAAAATCTTGCGGAAATTTTAGGCCAATGCTTATGAGATATAATTTCCAGATGATGTGGGAATATCACCCATATTCAACATAGAAGATATGTACCCTTACAGAGAAGATGAAGCAAGAGGATAAGAGACTCAAAAGGAAGTTCAGTGGGTCAAACAAATACCTATAGCTGAAAATTTGCAGATGGAAAATATCATTGATCATAGAGTTGGCAAGAAGACCCAGAGGAAAACATATTTTGAATATTTGATAAAGTGGAAAGGACACCCGATTGAGGATGCTAGTTGGGAAAGTGAAGAAGATATCCAGAAACATGGACAGATGGTGCAAGAGCTCATGGACATGATTCCATGATTTTTTCAGCCAAAGGAGTATGATGCAGGAGCATCGGAAGCAAGCGCAAGTGGAGGATAGTTGGATATACACTAGCGTGCATTTTGAAGACATTTAAATTTAAAAGATGAAACATTAATGTAATAGCTGAAAGGATCTGATTGCTCTTAAATGTTTTGGGTATTGTAATGCAGATCTTGAGTGTTTCTCTGATCTGTCATTTGGAGGCATTTAATGTAATAAATGTAAAGTAGTTGTAATCTTTAATTTCGATAAGATAGCTTAGAGTTGTAGGAGGGAAAACTCAAGAATCTCCCTCGGATGTATTGTATGAGGATAATTCTCATTGTAAGAGTAGAAGTTGTAGAGAAAGAGAGCATAAGAGAGTAGAGAAGAACAAAGATTGTAGAAGTTGTTTGAGAAGATAGTTTTTGCTATAGAAACCATGTACAAAATCACTTGAAACAAGATAGGGAGGCTTTAATCCAATTTCATGGTGTTGTTATGGTTACTGTTTGCATATATTGAATGGTATGTTTACAGTTTGCTATTATGTTATGTTATGTATTTGTTTTGATTCTCTATGTGTATGATTTCATGTTGAATGTATGAAGTCTGTGAGAGGGAGAGTATAAGTTTCAATTTCATCTCGTCGTGATAATTCTTGCAAAGAGTGAAGTAAAGGTCCGCAAGGAGTGCGTTGACGAGATTTTGATTTTTACCTCAAAAAATATTAGGAGGGATAGAGTTGTTCTTATACCAAAAGAAGTGAAAATATAGCACAAATCCATGAAAGGTGTGCGCAGGCGAGGTTGAAGTCTTAGACTTTTCCAACCCAAGGAAGTGGTTGAAGAAATTTTGCCGCAAAGAATGGGCAGATTTGGAGTGTTTGGATAATCGAAGATCATCGTGAAGGCCACAAGGAGTGTGTGCAAGATTCCTTTAGAATCCTTGAGTTTGTAGCAGAAATCAAGCTCAGGAAGCATAGAGACTTGGAAATTCCAAAGGAAGGATGAGGTTCGAAGTCACCTCGCAAAAACCAAGCTCAGGAGGAAAGATGCTAAACTATTTGGTGAGGAGTATTTGAGAGCCTGAATGGATGGTTGAAATTATCAGAGGGAGAAAACACTGATTTTTTGTGGACCATTAGATCCAACAGATCAGTGGAGAGGATAAGGGAGAGAGTATTTTAACATTCACAAGCTTAGGAGAGATAACATTCATTAGGTCTAGATCAACAAGAGTCGTTGATTACTGATTGGAGTTTCTCCATTTCAGGATTCCGGAGCATGGAGGAAACGACAACCCAAAAGTCATGAGTTGTGAAGTCCCAACTTCCTGAAACAAGAATCTGAACTGTCAAATCATGGGGGGTTCAGGATCATTGATCCGTGGTAAAGAAGTTGTGAGTTCAGACTTTAAGAAAAAGGGAGAAGATTCACATCACGAACTCACGAGTCACGAAATCACAACATGCTCAGAGGTGAGGCCCGAGGATTTGGATGGAGGTCATATGGTGGAAGCATAAGGGAGGAGCTAAGGACCATTAGTCTATTTCAAGGTTTCAAGAATTGGAGGAGTCGGGGTAAATCATAGCAGAAATCCCGAAATCGTGAAACATGAAGTCATGAACTTGAAGAGCCATTTGGGTTAAGTCAGTGGTCACACCGGTGGTCATGTGGAGTAGAGGTTCGTGCTTAGTGATTTTTTGTGTGGGAATAACTTCTAGAAGGACCTGTGGTCATTAAGTGTTGAAGGTTCCAGAAGGGACCCAGGAGCCATTTCGGCTCAAGAATTGGAAGATCCAAAGACCGAGAGGTCAAGTAAACGCTATTGAGGTGGGGGTCTGCATTAGTTAATCTCTTTTCAGACTCCCTAAAATTGAAAATATTGTTGAGTGACCTTGTTCCTTCACACTCGTTAAACTGGCCTGAAAGAACACACCATACGAAGTCCATAGTTAAGCTCTTTTCAGACTCCTTAAAATTGAAAAGATTGTCGAGTGATCTTATCTGTGTCACACTCGTTAAAATGGTTTTGAATAAATGTATTTTCGATGCTAGTTTACCCATTTTTCAAACCGACTAGACTACCTTTGAAAAAGGTACCCCAATGGAGTCTTCTTTTACGTTTTTTTCAGACTCTCTAAACGTGAAAAAACTACCAAGTTTATCTTCTCTGGGCTTGTGAAAAATACATCGAAGGGGGTTTCATTGTGTCCTTATAATCGCATTTTCATCTCTACATATTTTTCCTAATGTCGGCTCCATGTTGCTCTCAATTGAACCTTTGAAGTATGCCTTAGACACAATCCTCGTAGCACTTTGCCTCTGTGACCTGACACCTTGACCCATGGAGGAATTTTCCCCGACTGTCCTTTCCTGCACCTCTATCCTTTCTATGAGCATTAGTGTGTTCCTTGCACTTGGAGCTAGTATTCTTGTGAAACTCATTCCTCCTTTGTAATGTAGCATTATTTTATTCTTTTTCAAGCTCTTTAAAAATATTGAAAAAGACAAAAAAAAAAAAATACCCCAAAAAGAGGATGGGAAATATATTTTCTTTTTATAGCAGCACAATGAGTCTCCCTTGGACAAAACACATCCTTCCATTTGTTCATAAAGCTTTGGGATTTAATATTACCTTAGGAAGTTGTTCTCGCTATATAGATTTGTGTCCCCCTCCTTTTGGTTATCCTTCCAAACACATGGAGAGTTTGTGTTGCCTCCTTCATCATGAACTTATGTCAATGTCATGTTTCCTGAGCTTGATCATATTTCATGCTATTTTCCAAGGGATTTTTTACCCAACCTGAGTCGGCGTTTCTGCAGTTTGTCTCTTTCCCTCATGTCTGACCATCCCAAAAAGTCCATTCAAGTCCTTGTTAAAAATCAATGAAGTTCTCTTCCTGATCACCGAGATCCTCTTGTATTTTCCCAACGAACCATCTAAGACCTCTAGGTAGTGAAGTCACACACTCACATTACACTCCTACCCGAGTTTTGAAGATATTGAAGTTTTTTCTCGAGCTCTGAAGGCCTCATCTCCAGCCATCAACTGTCATTTTCTTCTTGAAGATGGATACTATACATGTATATATTTGATTTTGAGATGTAGATCCGATGTGTATTTCTCGTGAATACACTTTATATAGTTATATGACATGGATATGTAGTGTATTTGATTGGAATCCATGATTTATTTCATCTCGAGCATGGGTATGCCCACCTCGGAGAGACAATTTTTATTTTTGTAGATGGCACCTCCTAAACCTTAGTCTTGGGCTCACTCACTTTGTACATTGGTGAAGATTTTTTAATGTATTTCGGCCATAAGATACTCTTTTGACCTCACACATTAGGGGGGAATTTGTTATAACCCTAAATTTCTCCATACATGCATACGTGGCATTTGACCCGCTTACTTTCTATTTTTTCCAATCCATCACTAAGAAACTCTTCTTAAAAACACTATTTTTGAAGATGTATGCATCCTACACCACTACTACCCACATACACATGCTTGCTACACCACTACAACCTATGTACATATGCTAGCTGCACCACTGTAGCCCGCGTATACTCACAAAAGTTTCAAAAATTAAAAATTCGCAAGGAATTCATTGAGATTACAAGCTATTGGGAAGTTTCCCATCTGATCCACCTCCTATAGCCCATCACCCAATCAAATAACCATCCTTTTGTCATATAAAAGGATTTTTTGGGGCCTCATTCCTAATCCAAGCATAAAAATAGTGAAACTCTTCACGTTTCACATCCCCTCCTTGCCCCAAGAATTGCAGCCACCTTGTGAGATTTGCATCAGAATTTCCCATTCTTGCATTTTTCCTCCATCATAAGCCTATTCCATTTCCCTAGAAGATGTTTGAGAGGAGAAAGATACGTGGAAGCGCAGTTGGATATTGGTGAAGAGGATCCCAGACCAGGTTCATGGATCAACCGTCGACCTTGTTGTAAGTAAACATTGTGATATCAATAAAAGGAATACTTTTTCTGACCAAAAATATGATGTGTCAAATATTTGTATTTCATTTATGATTTATTCTAACATCTAACCCATAATTTATATATGAGATGCATGTTTGTAGTTTCCTACTTATCTGTTTGTGAATGTAGGCCAACCTTGGGAGGAGGCTTGTAGTCAGTGGAGCTATCAGATGCAAGAGGATTGACACCGGACGCAGAGTAAAAGGTAAAGTTACCTGATATTTTCACTTTATTTTTCATGTATGAATTTGGGGTATATTCAGGGTAGTTAGAAAAGTAGGAGACTTTTAGACAGTTATATCTACCTACATTTTGAACCCTAGTGTAGTCCATAGGGGGGGGTTTCCCGTTAGTAGTCACACCCCAACTGCCTGAAGCTAGTGATGCAGGAGATCCAGAACATCAGATTGAATTGCTCCAAGGAGCATGGTCACAATTGGCCATTCATGTTGAGCATATAGAAGTGAATTTGCGACAGACTCAGCAGGAAGCAGAGAAACAACCTCAGAAGTTGCAGGAGAAGATGGAGAAGATAGTGCTAGAAGGAAACAATGCCCGAGGAACACTACATAAGTGCACAACTGAGTGCAAAAATATTTTCAAAGAAGTCAGTGATTAGATGGGCATCACCGCTAGGCAAAACTAGACCTTGGAGGATGTGTGTACTAGAATCTAAGTGATGAATGAAGAATTTGCAGCTACGATGGATCCATTGGAGAAACTACAGAAGTTTGATCAGATTTAGCAAGTGGAAAATGAGTTGAACACCCTATTTGAGGTGCAATTCGTAGCTTAGGAGGAGTTGCGTGACTTCCAACCTATCATTCAGACATTTTATATGAAAATGCATCAATTTGATACAACAACAGATTATGAATGGATATCGTTGGTCGCATCAAATACCAAGGGATGTATTACAGATGCAACCTAACAGTTTGTAGCATAGGCCTCACTCTTTGTCAAGAAATTGAAAGATAAAGTTGGAAGATTTCAAGAAGTGAAGAAGTGGGCCTTGGAGTTCATCCTAGATTTGGGCCCTTCATTTGAATATGTAGAAGAAGAGAAATCACAAGAAGAGGAGAAAAGGAAAGAGGAAAAGGAGGACAAGGGAAAACAACAGTTTCTCTTGGAAGTTGTGAAAGAGATGAGTACTTGACTCGAGGGTGAGTCAAGGTTTGTGGTCAGAGCTTATTGGGAACTTATTTTTTAGATGAGAAGTTGCACAAGAAGGAATATAGTCCTAGTTTTGGCCCAGTATGCGTTGCACAAGCTATAGAAGAAGTTGTACATCAGAGCAAGGAGAAGTAACAAAAATTAGTTGTGAAAAGGAGAGCGCAACGCCAACAAAGCAAAAGCAGTTGCAACAGAACAAGAAAGCATGCAATCCAAATCTAGAAGACACAACTTAGCTTATATATAGGGATGATTATGATTGTAAAAGGGTTTGGTTTGGTTCTCCCCTTTTTGTTAGGTTCGGTCATAATTGTGGTTGTTTATTGTTGAGAAGTCAATTTTTGAGTTATGTAATGTAATTTGTACATCATTTTGGGAATTAGAGCTCTGCGACATGGGTTCTGTAACCAATAATTACTTTGTAACTCTGAGGTTGTAACTGAAACGATCTGAAGATAATATATAAGAAGGATCCAAAATTTCAAAATATGAGAAGATAATTATGTGTTTATACTATTTCATTGTATCTTTATAGTACTTCTTTATGTTTAATAAGTTCCACATGATGTTTCTGTACATGAATGTTTTTTGCAACCTAAGTAGATTTAGTTCTTGTGTATATGATTTCATATTTTTTCTGTAGTTAGATGTCTTTCTCAATATCAGGATGAATCTTGAAGGTTCTGTGAACCCACCTAAGTATTCTCCTTGCCCTTCCCTATACTTTTGTCTCAACATCTCTTCGGGTGAGACTTCTTCTCTTCGAAGGAGATGAAAATAGAAACGCTCTAGACTACATAGTATATTTTGTTGGTAACCTCAAAAGGACCATGGTCTGATAAATCTTGCACTAACAGTGTTCGAGGAACAGGTTTCTAAAAACACCATAAATAACTCCTAACAAAAAAACTAATGTTTCAAAGGAATTGGGAATTACATAAAGGAGTGCAACAAAGGAACAAGAAGATAATTTTCCTGTAGAAAGGCATATTATATCAAGAAAGAGAATACTTTTGTTACAATAGGAAAAAGAGATCAAACACGAACCTAAATCCTCTGTTTAAAAAAAAGGTTTTAAAAGTTGTGACATGTTTTACACAAGGAGAATGATGAGACAGAGCACATGAACTACAAAATGAAAAATATGAACCTGGAACAGAGGCTTATGATATATCAAGCGAGGAACTTCCAATGGAAAGAAAGAAGAAAGGTAAGCAACCTCCTAGGTTCCCTTATAGACCTAAAACACAACCTACCAATAAACTCAGACTTAAGTCTAAATATTTACTCAATCCTTCTATAAAGGAATATAATATGATTATCTTGGAGGATGACAGTCCAAAACAAAATATTGAGAAGAGAAAGTTGGTTCGTAGATCTATAAAGAGAAAAAAAACCAGAACAACCAAGAAGGAAAAAAGAAACACTCACTGCTTAAGATTGAATCTTCTCAAATTAATGATGGAACAGAACAAGATCCCACCTATAGTACAAAGATACATAGATGGATTTCTATTTTTGTCTCAAACAGATAAAATATGGATAAAATTTCATGGTTAAAGATATATTCAAATTATCAGTTCCCGTCATTATTCTAGGAAGAGTAATTTGGGCTCCATTTCCGAGCAAATAGTATCCATTTGTGCAAAACCGTTAAGAACCCACTTCCAAAATGGGTCCATTTGCCCTGAAAGTGGGAGGTTTTCAATATTTATCAATGGGTTGGGAGAAATATTTGTCTAATTAGAACAATATTTTCTAGAATATTAGTTTCACACCCCCAATCATCACCAATGAAAATTAATTTGCAAAACTTAAGCATTAAGAATGGATAGTTAGAGTCAATCTACAACAACATTTCCAATCTCAATCTAGCATAAATTTGAAGGTTTAAGTCTCCAACACATCTACGTTGGAGTATTTTATATAGATCCTATTTGGGAGGACAAGGATATCTCTGGAGTTATGATTTGATCCTAGGTTCAAGGACGTTTTCCTAAGATCTAGATTTTTGTTGAAAAACAATGAATGAAATGGAATGTAATCACTATTTGTTAGGAAGATATGAAGTCTCAATCAAAACTATAACTAAAATTTAGGATCTGATGTAAACCAGTTATGCGTATAAAAAGGGACTTAGATGAAAAAATTAGGGGTTGGAGTTTGGTGGTGCTTAAGGTACATTTGACCGATATTGTATGCCTAGAATTCACTAAATTTTACACTCAATGGAAAATACAATATGATGGTTAGAATTTCTTATTCTTGTGTTATTTCTTCTATCTTACTTAAATGCATTTGAATCCTTTTTTCCAAGCATGTGATTTATCCTGTTCTTGTTGAATTCAGTCAAAGATTTCGTTGCTTACTCACCTGTTACTGGATTTGTATTTAAGTGGGTCCATCTTGTTTCTAAATTATATTTGGGATCAAGATTCTTTTTTGTAAGTGAATATATTGTGAACTTGCATCTTTTTATTTCTTCTCTTTCTACCTCTTTATCTAGTTGATCAGAGTGGATTCCATTGACTAATTGAGTGTTATGTAAATTTGATTTTGTAACAAGAACCTTATGTTATCCCATTTAATCCACTACTTAACCCATAAACTAACCTTTAAACCCAAGAAACCTACAAACATAAACCATTGCAATAACCAAGGTTCCCTAGATTTCCCCTTAGTAGTCAAAGACAACTTTAGGGACAAACATATTTTGGCACTGTTGTTGGGGATGAAGGAACGAAAACATTATCCATGGGAGAAAGACAACGATCAGATCTAGTTTTTGATGGTGAAAAAAATCTAGACACATAGTGACTGGGATCATTCTCCTGAAAACTCCATGAAAGAAAAATCCATTGACAACTCCATTGATTCAATATGACGAAGGCCATGGAGGAAATTGTATCTCGAATATTTGCTCCATTTGACTTATCAGTTGTTCCTGGTTACCCAAATTGAGTACATGATGTAGATGAATGGAAAAGATGGCTTCCCAAGTTTAAATAAGCTACAGATGATAATCTTTCTAAACATGTGCTTGAGTTTCATGAATTGATGCATCATTTGTATATCTTTCATGAGGATGTACTCATGAATATGTTCATGTACTCACTTGAAGGAGATACTCGGTAATGGTACTGATCTCTTCCCCACTCTGGTATATCTTCCTTGAATCAATTTCATGATCATTGTAGAAGATATTTTCTAGCTAAATGTATCTTTGAGCACTATTGTGAAGAGTTTGCATCGTATATTTAGAATTATGTAACTGATGAAAAGGAATTAAATCTTAATGAAGTAAAGGATGACTCATTTTCTGTTGAATCATTTTCTAGTCCCATTATACAGTTGGAATTTTTTTAGCATTGTATTAATATTGAAGTCGACAATAGTCATACTTTATATACATTTGGAATCACATCAGATGTTTCTAATACTCATGACTATGATGAATTTTTTTCTCAAAAAGTTATTTGAGATCTCTCTGTTTTTTATGAGTATGAGGACTATTTAGAGATGAATTTTTTTATAGTAACACATAGGGAATTCTACAGAAGAAAGCATGTATATGGAAATTATCGGATTCAAGAAGTGAGGGAGATGAAGAGGAAGTTCAACAGAAACAAGATTTAATTCAACATCATGTTCCTTCTCTTGAAATAGGTGAAACTATATTATTTCCTTCTGAGCCTCTTCCCTTGGAATCTACAAAGGAATTTTCTTCTCAAGATGATTTTACTATTGATACTCATGGATTGTTTCAATGAGGATATTTGCAACACAATCTAGTTAATAGAGAATAAATTACAGAGGAGCAGCTTGATATTTTAAGTCATCTGGAAATTTTCCATGTTTTTCATGATCCTGTCGTTGCTTGGATGGAGAAAGTTTCTTCATATGTCCAAAACATCATATCTTTTGGTATGCCACTTGATTGCAGCAATAAGTTTGGGTTTTCCATAAGATTTATATTGTATCTATCATTTTTTTTCTGTGTTTTATCAATTAGTTGCATGCAAGAAGTTCTGATAGTTAATCAAATGCTTTCATGGTTGTATTGGAAGTTTGATGTGACTTGATAAGGAGTAGATTAGTTATTTTTGTAGGATTTGTACATAAATAATATCTATTTGTTAGCATGTTGGTTTTGGTTTGAAGATCAAATTGTAGTGTGAGAATAATGTCATGTTTTCAGTTTGACATAGTGTGCAGGAATAAGACTCCATAACCCAATGGAAGCCCTGGTAAATAACTTTTTATTTTTTAGTTTAGCTTTTTCAGCATGCATAGGGTATGTCTTCAGTGGGAAAATTTGGTTTGCAAAATTAGTTGCAGAGCAGATTTACATATTTGCAGTGATTAAATGGATTGGCACTTGGTATGCAGTTCTTGATCTCTCACAAGGAGAACATTATCCCCATAAGAATCAAACATTAGTCCCTATACATACTACCACCTTTTAGCCTTGATTTTTATCCTATTCCATAAAAACCTATACTGGGTCTATTTATTTTTGGTCGGTTGCCCCTTTTATACTTTATATCTCTCTTGTTGGTGTGATTTGATTTTATTTAAATTAGTTTTCATTTGATTATTTTAGGATAGTTTGAAATTTAACACGGAAAAGGATATGTCACATCACAATGATTATTTCCTATTGGCAAATCAAGGAATTTATCTAGGTATGAGATACAAAACAGAGTTGCTACAAGGATAATATTATTCTGGTAGAAAATGAAAAGTCACTTTTCAAATGTGCTTCAAACCCGATGATTGTGATAAGTAATCTCGATATCATAAGAAGATTGTGTAAACAGTTATGGTTTCAAATTTTAAGAAGAATTTTGAATAAAAGAAAATGTATCTTATTTTATTTTGCAACAAACATTTGTGTGCATCGGTTGTTCTGTGCAGGTATTCTCAGAATATCAAATTGAAACCCTAGCATTCGCAGGTGTACAAAGTTGCAACAAAACTCATATCGACTAAGAAGGGAGGATGAGTTATTCAACTCGAACTAGATGGGGTTGAATTATTAGAAGCATGTACAGAAATTATGGAGAAATTCATAGATGGGGGATGGTTTAAATTCTTTTTCAAATACTAGGGACATAAAGAAACAAATTCAAGGTTGTTTTCCTAGAATTTTGATGGGTTTCAAACTCAAGTGGGAAATTTTTTGATTCATGTTATAGAGCACTCAATTGCAGCAGATTGTCATTTACCTATAAAGGGAGAAAGATTGTGGAAGAAGAATAAGCTTCCTGAAGGTCTGTGTAATCAATTTTTAATGAAAGAACATTACAATCTAGACTAGTTTCAAGGCATTTCCAATAAGGGATTGAAGAAAGAATGACATAATGTCCTATTTGTTGTCCAAAGGTATATAACCTATTAAGGTAGGTACTCTTACATTCAATGTTACCACATGAGATTATTAATGCATTTAAATGGAGATAGAGAAATGAACTTTCCCTTTTATCTGTTGAAGAGATTTACCAAAATGGAAAAGAAGGTACAGGATAATCCAAAAACTATTGATAAAATACTTTTCCATCAAGGTATGATTAAAATATTGGTCATGTATGAATTAAGTTAACTTTAGGTGACTTGGAAACAATTATTGTTTTCATTAAGGTTCAAGGAACATGTTCTAAAAACACCAGAAATAAATCCTAATGGAAAAACTAAGGTTTCAAAGGAATTGTGCATTACATCAAGGAGTGAAACAAAGGAACAAGAATAGGATTTTCCTATAGCAAGGAAGATTAGATCAAGCAAGAGAAAACTTGTGTTATAGAAAGAAAAAAATATCAAATAGGAACCTGAATCCTCTATTTCAAAACAAGGTTTTAAAAGTTATGGTAGGTTTTACATTAGGAGAATCATGAGACAGAGCACACATGAAATACAAAAGGAAAAATATGAACTTGGAACATAGGTTTAAGATATACAAGTCAAGGATTTTCCAATGGAAATATAAAATAAAGGTAAACAACCTTGTAGCTACCCTTATAGACCTAAAACTCGACCTACCAATAAACTCAGACTTAAATCTAAATATTTATTCAAGACTTCTCTAAAGGAAGATAATCTGATTATATTGGAGGATAATAGTCCAGAACAAAATATTGAGAAGAGAAATTTGGTCAATATATCTGTAAAGAGAAAACAAACTAGAAAAACCGAGAAGGGAAAACGAAATAGTCAATGCCTAAGATTGAATATTCTCAATCTAATGATGGACCATAATGAGATCCCACCTACAGTACAAAGATACATAGATGGATTTCTATTTTGTTCTAAATTGGATAAAATATGGATAAAACTTCATGGTTAAAGATATATGAAAATTATCAGCTCCCATCATTATTCCAGAAAGAGAAATTAGGGATCCATTTTCGAGCAAACCGTAGTGAATATTCCAAAACCATTAAGAACCCACTTCTAAAATTGGTCCATTTACCTTGTTCTCGAGTGGTTTTCAATATTTAAAAATGGTTTGGGAGAAATATTTGTCTAATCATAACAATATTTCCCAGAATATTATTTTCACATTCCCAGTCACCACCAACGTAGATTAATTTGCAAAAATCAAGCATTGAAGAATGGACATTCAGAGTCAATCTACAACAACATGTCCAACCTCGATCTAGCATAAATTTGAAGGTTAAAGTCTCCACTACATCTACTTTGGCACAGTTTCTATAGATCATATTTGGCAAGACAAAGATATATTCAGAGTTATAATTTGATCCTAGGTTCAAGGACCTTTTCCTAATATCTATATTTTTGTTGAAAAATAATGAATGAAATATATTGTAATCACTATTTGTTAGCCAGATATAAACTCTCAATCAAAATTATAAATAAAATTTAGGATTTCATGTAAACCAACTCTATGTATAAAAAGGGACTTAGATGATACAATTAGGGGTTGGATTTTAGTGGTGCTTAAGGTATATTTGACCTGGATTGTATGCATGGAATTCACTACATTTTACACGCAATGGAAAATACATTCTGATGGTTAGAATTTCTTATTCTTGTGTTATTTATTATATCTTACTTAAATGCATTTGAGTCCTTTTTGCAAAGCATGTGATTTATCTTGTTCTTGTTGAATTCAGTCAAATATTTTGTTGTTTACTCACATGTTACATGATTTCTATTTAAGTGATTCCATATTGTTTCTAAATGATATTTGGGATCAAGAGTCTTATGTGTAAGTGAACGGATTGTGAACTTGTTTATTTCTATTTCTTTTGTTCTTACCTCTTTATCTAGTTAATCAAAGTGTATGTCACTGACTAAGTGAGTGTTGTGTAAATATGATTTCAAGAACCTTATGTTATCTAATTTAATACACTACTTAACCCATAAACCAACCTGAAAAACCTGAAAAACCTACAAATATAAATCATTGTAATAACTAAGGTTCCCTAGCTTTCCCCTTAGCAGTCAGGGAAAACTTTAGGGACTAACACCTAGTTTTACTACAACCTCAAAATCATATTCCCAAAACAACACTAGCCATCTTCATATTCTCCCCCCCAACGATGGCTTGTTCACTAAGCATTTTAGTGCATAATGGTTTTTGTACTTCTTAAAGTGAGATCCCAATAAATAATGTATGGATTTTTGTAGCGCGTATACCATTTCCAATCCTTCTCATTCTGTAGTGGTGTAATTCGTATCTGTTATGGACAACTTCCTACTTGTAAATGCAGTTGGGTGATCTATGTCTTTGTCCCCTCGTTGAGATATTACTTAACCTAAAGCTATGTATGACACATCTACATGAACATGGAACTCCTTTTTCCAATATGGAAAGATCAAAATCAGAACGGTCACTAGTTTTTTCTTTAAGGTGTTGTTGAGCACTCAACACACCCTAAAATCCTTATGAAATTTTGTCGCTTTTTGGGTACCACTTGTTTTCTTCACTGTCTGAATTGATTTCACTCTGGGAAATGATTTATCTATGTGTTTTTTTCATGACTATTATCATCAAGTCAGGTTTTTTTGAACTTATTAACCCCATGTCTAAAGGAACTTAACACCTAAATTGAGAATCGACAACTAACACTACACCTAATGCGCTCAAGTTCAGCGTCGAAAAAAATTCAAGAAAGTAAAGGAAACACAAAGTTACAAAAGTCACCGAGCGTCGATCCCTTATCAGTGTTGGCAGAAGGTGGGTTGGTTTGCATAAGTTATTCGTGCAAATTTTCAAGAGATAGTCGATCCCCTCTAGCATCAACAAAAGGTGGGAAGGATAGAGATTACCAAAGGAAGTAAAGAAATCATCGATAGTCGATGCCCGATGCACTTTATTGGTATCGGGGAAATCCAAGAAGGTTAAAACAATCATTTTGACCGTGATAAAAATATCCCCGATCGTCGATCCCCGATGCATTTTTTGGCATCGTGACTTTTTCGTGAGAGTCAATCCGAGAGCACTTGGATAATTTTATCATCGATCAAGGATCCTTGACACTTTTCGACATCGACAAGATAGGATTGGGTTTTAGAGTGTATGGATTAAATAAAGTTTCGACTTTGATTAACATGAGAAAATGAAGTCACTGGTCTTGAATGCCACGTGTCTTTACAACGTAAGGGGTATGTATGGCCTAGTTTTGTCCTGAGTCATTTTTAAGTTCCCTAGGCCCTAGTCAGGCCTCCTAGTCAACCTTCCCATGTCAGCTCTGTATGGTGAGATCGATCGACGTCGGATTTTTTGCAAGAAGGTAACAACAAAAATGTTTGAAGCACAATCTCGACCCCAGATCCACCAACTAAACTAGTGAAATGATGGGATGTTTGTGGCATGAGATATGATCAGTTTTGGACATTTAATAGACCATTTAATGCCTGATCCCACATTATTTTTTACCGCATGGGCCGATTAGACAACAACATTTTGAAATCATCGATAAACCACATTACCACCTGCACCCACGTTGTCAACCCATGATGAATTTAAGTTTAAACATATTTGAATATATGGCAGTAGATTTAATGAAATTACACTCATAACCCAAATTAAATGGTTGATGTGACAAGGTAAGTTCATTCCTATTTAAATATCTATAATGGTTTCGAATGAATTCATTTTGTGCACAAGTTGAATTCCAGAGCATATGAAGGAGAAAAGAAAACATCTCAACACTGTACCAACCCTTTAATTATCAAAACTAGTTTTAACAAGTTGAAGAGGTAAGATTCCACTAAGAAAGCCAACCATCAGATGCTCGTTGAGAGCCCCCAATCTGAAAGAAGCTAAAATAAGTGAACTTTCTTCTCCAGGGACTATGAGGTAGTTGGAGTACAATCCCAATGTGGATACTATCATTAAAACAACAACCAAGAAATATTTTGTCCAGCCTCTGACCTTTGGTGATACAAAGGCAAGCACCGGATCCAAAATAATGCTCCCATAGTGGGGGGATCTCTTCAACAGAATTATCCAAGAAGAGTACCCAGAGTATATCCCTCGCAATGACCTAGACATAAGGCGCTTTATGACAAGGTGTTATTGAACATACGATGATCATATTTACACATGGTGGCAAGCAAAACCCCAGTTTTCCCCTGCATAGAGGTTATGAAATGGATCATCAACCATACAAATAGGAAAAAATTCTTGATCAATGATGAGAATGGTGGATGTGTCAGATTTTTCCTCCCAATAGAAGTCTAGAAATAATACAAGCTCAGGGACCCATAAGAGAGACTCAACACAGACTTCGTGGTGAAGTTCTATGAATTCCATGACACCAACCAATCGATGAACTCATGGTGGAAGGAGGATAATAATTTCAATAACTGGAGCAATAGATGGCATGGAACGATTAACCTAAGGGAGCCATACATCTATTTGATGTCTCTCATCTGTCCTTTATATGGAGAGAAGGATTGCTCCAAGTTTTCATAAGAATGGATGTCATTGGCATACATGCTGGTAATCTCTGGGAGCAACTTCAACTGGGGAGAGGAAATCTCAAAACAATTAAGCACCTGTATACAACAGGCTTAGACACCGAAAGAATGGGAGGCACCCACTTTCTACATGGACTAGTACCTGCTCGATGTCATGTGTGCAAGGAATTTCTTCACCAACATGAATTCAAGTTGCCATGTTTCTGAGCTCCCAGTCCATGTCTTCTTTAGTATACTATGGGAGAAGAGGTACAATAAATATTATGCACTCATATGTGATGAATTCATCGCCCAAATTCATTTTATTATTTTTAGGAAGGAATGCTCTAGATTATCTGCAGCATCCAAGAAAATGATAGCAAAGGTAGGCCATTGGTATCTAGACGAATGCTCAACCTAACTCAAGGTGTTTGGGGCAACCAGAGCACCACATATTCTACCTTCTCATGTCCTATACTGGCTCGTTGTGGGAGAAATCTACTATCATACTATCCTTCATGGCTACAACGCCACATTAGTTAAGGACAAGAAACAATATTTCATACTCTACAGTTTCCATGTGGGGTTCTATCTGGTGATGGATATTGCTCAAGACAAATAAGAAAGCCTGACCTAACTTGAATTTAGGTTCCCAAAAGGCCTATTCCGCAAGCACAACCCTAAAGGCCTGGTCCTCCAACATGCTTCACAAGTATCATTGTGTTGGCCATATGCTCATGACAAGTTTGAGGACCAAATTTTCACAGAATGCACACAGGACTAGGATGAGGTGGTGTAGATGATGGCCAACCCAAACATGACTAGGTTCAAGGCCATGAGTATGGACAAACATGTGGAAACTATAGAGAAATCGGCTCAAGAGGCCCTCAGAGCCAGGGAAGAAATTGGAGTGGTAGAGACAATAGAGGAACAAAGAAGGGTATTTCTCTTTCTATAAAGGGCACATAGAATCATCGATCAATTGAAAAATGACCCTGATATAATAGAAATGATGATGATTCCCGCTAATGACCCAATCGAAACTTGAGGGGAACAAAGTGGCCTAGAGTCGATGCAGCTTGAAGAAATTACCGAGTCAAAAAACCCTGAAGTGCCACCATCACAGATCATATCACCAGGGGAAATATAAACCCACTCTAAGATAGCAAGGACATCAGGGAAAAAAGGTGTACCAAATCCCTTGTTCGATTTGATAACCATCTACGATGATGAGGATAGTTCATAGGTGTCCCTGGTCACTCCAGTTCAGATTATAAAAAAGAAAGAACTTGAGAAAGAATCCACCCTGGCTCCAAATTCTCTAGTTTAGATATTTCCACATATCGATCATGAGGTGGAAAGTGACTTAGACACCAAGCCACTCAACATACCGGGAACCCCAATGGACAACTCAAAGGATGAGTTAGGAGCGGGCGAATAAGAAGAAGAAATTCCACAATAGGAAATCAACATTTCAACAGCTGATCATCAAGTAAGTACTGAACCTGCCCCTAATTCCTCAGTTTTGGTTGGTGAATTACCGCCCGATGAGAAACAACCAATTTCCGGGCTATCAGAACATACATAAGAGGTGTAGGAACCAAGCCTTCAACAAATATACATAGTCGGGAGCCAGGAAAACACTCTAACTTGGGGAAAATAAAAAATCCATAAACCTGTTGATTAACAGGTCACTGATATAAAAGAAATATCCTACGACCAAAAGAGGGAATCCATCATGAAGAGAACCACTAATAAAAGTATGCGTACGATGGACAATTTGATCCTCATCACCACTGAGGAGAAATTGATCAACATCGAGCATGCCAGGACGTCCAAGCTTATCAGTGCAGGGATGGCGATCACAAATGACACCCTGGATAGATCAAGGAAATATGAAGAGGATTTGTACACTGTGCTAAAGGAGCTGAAGCATCTGTTCCATTTGGAGAAATACTATCAAGACTCCACACAGGCCACGATGTTTTTGAGAAGTGAGTTCCAAGATGCCTACAACAAATTCACAAATGAATGATGCATTTTTACTACAGGGATATCTAACTTCCAAGAAGACACTCTTATGGCGCTATCGACTTGGAAATATGTGGAAAGATGGTAGGATAATTCCCACCAAGCAGTGGAAATAATTGATTACATCAGCGCAGTTCAAAAGGTCCGAGATGTTGAAGATCATGACATTCGGGTGTTAAGAAAAAACAACATAGATCGAATAAGGAAGGTGGTCAAATACTGGGTGAAAATGACCCAAGAACCTCAGCATGAGATTCAAGAAATATAGGCTGATTGAGAAAGGATCTGGGTCAAGATCAATCGGGATATGAAAGACATCGGTCTTCCAGAATTCGGCTCACCCGAGGATTTTGTCGACTTGCATGACATAGTCAAACAACATGCAAAAAAAGACTCGGCATGGACGACAGAGATAGAAAAGGTGGCGAACATGGCACTAGAACAAGTACAACAATTCATGGAGAACCTGATCAAGGCTCAAACAGTATTGCAGTAGTCAAGTGTTAAAACAATCAAGTATCAGGCATGGGTAGTAGAAGTAAAGGAGATCCTTTCGGCCCCGATGGACCAACACAGATTCCCGTATGACAACACATGTGAGGAACTCTTTTTCTAATGGTCAGAGTATGAGAAGAGTCATCCACTTTAGTGAAACCATTCGATGACTCTTAGAAGATAGAGATATGGAAGAACCATGTGGCAATGTTTTGTTTTACTTAGCTTGCACTTTTGATAGTTATTTTTAGTTAATGATTTGTTATAAATAAGAGGATCAAACTTTTAGAAATGGTTGATGGTTTTGGAAAAGATCCTCATTTTTGGAATTGTAAATAACTATTTCATAGATACCTTAATTGAGAAGTCATGTTTAAGACTGGAGACAAATTTTTGTTTTACAACAAAGGCGTGTGTGATTAGATCTAAGGAGGAATTACTTCTGACTTTATCTCATGAATGGATACTGTAATGAGTAAGAGTTTCTGAATCTATTGATAAGTTAGTTGATTCAATATTTTTATAGTTCTTGTCTCTAATAATGGAAATGAAATCATTGTGTTAATGTGTGATTAATGATCAGAGCTAAGGAAACTATTTTTCTTGCCATCATTTTATTGCATGTATGTTTTCTTTTGATAATTGTATCTCAGTCAATAATTGAAATACCAACAAGTTGATGTGTGTAAATCTTTGTCTGCATGCTTGAGCACAAGGGTTATCCCAAGATTAGCCTTCTTTAGCAGTTAATATTTCCCCGTTTACCTACTGGTTTATACTAGAACACATCTTTTTACCAGACCCATATAATAAAAGAAAATACGAAAAGAGAACATTTAAACTAAAGGAGGAATTTTCATAAGAGGATATCCTATCAATCAATACGTAAATACCATCGATTATTTGGCCGGATCAAAAGATTTGGAGAACCATTCCACTATCAAACGTTGTAGAGTCTAACTAGGCCTTGGTGGCGGGTTTGGTTCGTGTTGTTGGGTTAAAGGGATTTAGGACCGTTCTACAGAATTGGAGCTAGAAGGAGGGTTTATGAATGAATGGCTAACAATATTTATGATATAATATTTCACACAACTTGTATATTAAAAACAGCCCACATGCATGGATAGTCATTCTCAAGATAGCCCACATATACTGAGTACTCATGAAATGATTAAATCACCCCAACAAGAGGAAGAAAATTTATTCCCTAAAATACCTTATGCTCTTCCCCATGAGGAGTTGAACAAGTTCATAAGAATCACAAGATATTACACTCAACAAATTGGAGAACTACCCTTAGCTCCATTACTTCCTTGCAGAAAACAAGTAAGAAAACCAATGGTCGATACCCCTAACCAAGTTTTTGTTCACACAGTTGAAGACCTGATAGATTTCTCCCTCACCGAGATCGAACATCCCCTCAACATAATCCCCGAAACACCATTTGGTAACTGCTCAGAGCTCAATGATTTTGAATCTGACGAGGAAGGGTTTAACTCGGAATGCTCACCTTCGGAGGCAGACAACATGGAGGATAACAATGATCATAATGAAGAAAGGGGGAGCCATCCTTAGAATAATCAACCTTGGTTGGCCAGAGATTCTCTGGCAATCCCGGGATGAGTATATAACCTTCCTCAACATCATGAAAAATTACTCCCTAAATTTGACCCTGAAACCTCGGGATTGCCTGAAGACCATATCAAGAAGTTCATACTAGCTATTTGACTGATGAATTTCCAACATGAAGACATAGTATGCAGGATTTTCCCTTATACCTTTAAAAATTTGGTCTCCACGTGGTATTTTAACTTGCTTGTAGGGGCCATAACTAGTTGGATGAAGTTTCAAAAGGATTTTTTCGACAAATTCGTTGAAGAAACCACTACAGGAGATTTGATGGATGAGTTGTTCTCCTCCTCCATGAGTTCAAAAGAGAAGTTTAAAGACTTCAATCAATGATTTACCACTATCCTAAACAAACTCAAAGCTGAACCCACTAAGGAGTTGCAAAAAAAAGTATATGCTAATGCTCTCCTTACTTCCATTTCTATGTTTGTAAAAAGGGCTACCAAAATGACCCTAGCTGAGAATTTCAAGGAAGCCAAAACAATTGAATTCCAAATGAAGGTATGTAAAGAGGGTCAAGTCTCACTAATTAATAAAGAAGCTCAACCTCCACCCATAAGAGGACTCTTTTTGGCCAGACCCCCAAGGAAACAAATAGAACAAGGTCCTAAAAAGGGAAGTGGAGACATAGAATACCTACAACAAATGATAAATAATTTTTCAAACAAAATCGTTGACATGAAAAGAAGTGCAGGGGAAGGAAACCAAGGCCAAAGGCCCTATAAAACATTTTTTAAAAGAAACCCATCGTTCATAGGAATTGAACCTCCCCTAGCCAACTTAAACATCGACCTGGGAAATGTAGCATCCGACTCTTTTTGTACTTATCACCAAGAGAAACATTCTGAAAGAGGCTGTCCACAATGGCTACATTCCATGAATTTGATGACCAATCGATTTCTAGACAAGGTTTCCCTTACCAAACAATCAAGTGGTTCAACGATGAATATTGTTGATCAGGAAGAAGTTGACCCACTGGAAGAAAAAACCATGTTGTTGTGGGATACTAACTTGTTTATGCCTTCTGAAGACATATTTGAGTTTTAAGAACCACCAGCTAAGGTTTTGGCTATGCAAAAATGAAGTAGTCATCAACCGGTCTCAAATGATCTTACCACTGCCCAAACTTCAAGAGGAAAAAAAAATTCGATCGCCCAAAAGAATCTTTTGTCTCCCAAAGAAATACTATAAACATCCATACACGAGAATCTCCCAAGCTTGACTACAACATAGTAGAATATTTAAAAAAATTGAAGGCAAATATATTGGTCATGGACATGTGTAGAATTTCCTAGCAAAAGGACTTTATGTTACAAGCCTTGAAGTCAGTAGAAACTCCTATAATAACCACTAACCAAGGACAAAATCCAACCCTCACAGATCTAAGAAACAAGACAAATATAAATTCTTGCTCCGAAGATAAAAAAAATTAAATCCTTTTGTCCCACCGTTCCTCTTTACATTTGAAGTCTTCAACAAAAACCTCCATAATTGCTTGGTTGACTCAGGGGCATCCTCTAATGTTATGTCATTATATATATGCAAAGAATTAAATGCAATCCCTCTAAAAGGTAATAAACATGTTATACAACTGGATAGAACCTAGGTGAAAGTTATGGGAGAACTCAAGGATGTCATGATTAGAAGGCAACACACCCAAAATTTGTTCAAGTAATTGACATAATTGTAGTAGATATACCAGGAGCTTATGGACTTCCACTTAGTTGAGATTGGTATGAAAAATTGAATGGGTATTTTAGCACAGACCAAGCTCACCTTTGTTTTCCATTAAAGGGACTCACGAACATGATTAGGATCGATAGGGAAAGGTACCTCAAACATATTGTCACTGATTTGGAATCTCTTAACAAACCCTCTTTGGCAGATTTACCCATACTAGGAAACTATTCCTGCGATTCTAATTTTGGTAATGTCTCCCCTCTCTCATGTGATTCCTCTTAATCAAAACTCCAAAAATACTTTTCAATAAAATGTACCGACGACAGTGGAAGAAACCCTCTTCTGTCAAGAACCTCTATTGAAAAGCACAGAGCAAATAGGTGGAGAGGAGAAAATTGTTAGGCAAGGAGAAGCTGATGGTTTTCACTCACAAGTTTGGACCTTGTACTTTGATGGATCTAAGTTGCAAGAAGGATCAGGAGTAGGGTGTATCCTCATTGATCTAAAAGGTAAAAAAAAATTCTTGTCCTGTAGACTAGAATTTGAATGCACTAATAACACCGCCGAGTATGAAACTTTAGTGCAAGGGATAAAGTAATCCATAGAATTAAATGTTAAATAACTAATGTTTTTCGAACATTCTGAAATCATCGTTAGGCAAGTAAGTAACACCATTTTTATCGGAAAAATCGGTAGGTGTGGACACTAACTAATCTCCCTAGATCCACCTAGATCTAGAACAAAACACGCCAGAACATGACGCTTTCCTTAAGTTTTAAATATTGAATTTACTAACCAAAGAGGGATGGGTGACATATCATTTAAATTTCGCTTCCTCTCACCATCACCATCCTAGCTCCGTTCCAACGCTCATACAATGACGAACCTGCAAAAGAATGCAACCAATCAAAGTGATAGCAATAGCATAAACTCAATATAAACCTATGTATGTGATCAAGGAATCATACAATAAAACACACCAAGATTTATAGGAAAGAATCATATTATTGTATCATATTAAATGTGAAAGAGAGATTACAACCATAGCCTTGATGTCATAAGGTCCCTTCCAACTTTCCTTCGTTCCCCACACACTTTCACTACAAGAATTCCGAGAGAACAGATATGATAATATTCACAATCTATCTTGACAAAGTGGCTCATTTAGCCAAGCTAAAAATATCCAAAGCTCAATCCAATCCAAGCTAATCCCAAAATCTCCAAAGCTAACCAAAGCTCAAAATATATCTTTCTCCATGAGAGCTCCTCTCCTTTTATAATATGAAGAGGATAAGGTGAGGATGTTAGGATGATCCCACCAAATCATGAAAGCGAGTAAGATCCAAACCATTCGGATGCCACCTCACCATGGAAGTTTCTCCTTCTAGAAGATTCAATAAAACGCTTGTTTTTCCCACGTGTAGGCATTCTCGCACCCTGCCTATAGAGAAACTTGTGAACCTCTCGCAACCCAGCTATGGTGCAACCTATGAGAATCAGACATTCTCGCACCCTGTCGATAATGTAGCCTGCGAACTTCCTCTTTAATAGGGTTTTCATAAAGGAAAATGCAACTTCTTTTCTCAGGAAACTTTCTTGTCCCTTCTCTCTTCAGGAACTCATGCCACTGACCCTTATGAAGGCAACAAATAGGTTTACATCATTAATGGTCATGGGGATGACGAAAATAATGTGTAATAGGGAGCCCCCCAAAGTATGAAGTTAGAATAGAGTGATAGCTGAAATACTTTGTCGAGTGTGTGTAGGGAATAAGAAATAGTCGGTCGAAAACCTGCCAACAAACAAGGAAATACAGTACAATAATATATCATCACTGAGGTAGGCATTCCCATACTCAAAATACAAATGACTCAAAGCATAAATGCCGACATGCGAAGATCCATGTCAAGTTAGACAGGTCATGGCCACCAAACATACACTGTCAATCCATGCCAATATGACTCAAATCTAAACATAGCCACCAAAAATACACTGTAGATCTATGTGTTAAAGACTCAAATTTGAATATAGCCACTAGACATACAATGTGGATCTATGCAACAATATACTGAATATACTCCAACGCAACCTGGATCTATCAGAAAATATCCAGGGTCTTCATCTCTGCCACTCTATAGTACAAATCTAACCATGTGAATACATGTGTTTTGAAGTCAAACATGGCAGAAACCACTTGATTACCGATCATTAGTGTATACCGTTAACAAGTGTGAGGTAAATCACCATTAATGTCAATGACTCCCAAGGTACACTAGTACAATCCAACGAATGTGAATAAATGAGTTGAAGTTGAACACTCGGCGGAATCTCCCGATCAAGGGTCAATAATAAAAACCCACTGACGAAAGCGAGGAAACCTGCAATTAAGGCATGCATGTTCCAAGGTACCAATTGGTTTCTAAGTCTAATTCCTAGATAATGAGTTGAAGTTGACAAGAAAAGACTCGTCACAGGAGGGCCTTAATGTATCCCACATCAATGACACGAAACAAGTAACAAGATTTGATGTAGATCAGAGTAACAAGTGATTCAGAATTGACTTAGGGATGGCCGATGCAATAGAAGGCTTAAATACTATAGAAATGGCTGACGCAATAGAAGGCTTTCCGGGTTGAACTTCTCTTTGAACATATTGACGACACGACAACTTTCTTGGAAACACTGAATGAACAACAAGGACCACAGACCAATTTGTAATCTTATAAAGGAGTATGATCAGGAGACAAGTGGATTTTCCAACCTAGACATAAGGCGAGTGAAAGGGTGTCATGTTCAAAAGTGACTCTTCCACAGAATACAGGTTTAGATACATTTCTTTCCCAATTTCCCCCCCACCATTTCTGGTGAGTACCTCTTTATTTTTACACAAGCTTGAGGAGGATAACATATGCTTGAAATGTAAGCTCATCCTTCAGACAAGTCACTTGAAGTATGTTTAACGAACCCTAGGAATGAGTGGTTTGGTCCCATATGGGCCTTTCAATGTTTGTTTAATGAGTCCAAAGAAAGAAAACAAGGGTTTTTCATGTTTAGAGAGTCTGAAAAAAACTTAAAGAGAACTCTCCCAATTCCTTTTTCATAAATTAGTTCGATGAGATTGAAAAAGTGATAAACTATTGCTCATCGAATGTTTTCTTCAAATACTTTAATGAGCATGAAAAGAACAAGGTCGCTCGACAATCTTTTCATGTTTAGAGAGTCTGAAAAGAGCTTAAAGAGGACTCCAGGGGGTTCCTTTTTCGTATAACCTTTATGAGTCCAAAAAAGTGATAAAAGTACACTCGGTTACATTCTCATTGATTTATGAGCATGAGAAAGAACAAAGACTAAGCTCGGTAACTTATTCTCATGTATTTATGAGCATGAGAAAGAACAAAGACTAAGCTTGGGATTGTTTTTATTTTTACGCAAGCTTTAAAACAAAACAAAACTATGCTTGGGATAGATTTTATTTTTACACAAGCTTAAAAACTAAACTAAACTATGCTTGGACCTAGTTTTATTTTTATGCAAGCTTGAACTAGAGGAAATTATGCTTGAGGTAAGTGGTTTCATTTTTACACAAGCTTGAACCATAGAAAACTATGCTTCCAACTTCCCAACGCATAACACAACGATGGTTGGTACTTAGCCCCCAGCTTAAGAAGCTAGTGGCTCTACTTTAACATGAAGTCCAAAGGATGAAAGTATTACCCCCCAAGCTTCGTTTCATCCAATGACAAAGGCGGAGGAAAAGAAGCTTCAAATACTAGATGAAGGACTTGAATCAAATAGAGAGGGGGAAAACTATTTAATTTTTTAAAGAGCTTGACAGAGAAACAAGAACTATGCTTGTCACCTTTGTTTCATTTTTTAACGAGGTTTCCTTAGATACGAAAAAACTATCCTCATAAGTGGTTTCATTTTTTAACGAGGTTTCCTTAGAGATGAAAAAACTATCCTCGTAAGTGGTTTCATTTTTTAACGAGCTTGAAATAAAAAAAACATGCTCAAAAACCTATGTTTCATTTTTTAACGAGGTTGCCTCAGAGACGCAAAAAATATCCTCAAGTGGTTTCATTTTTTAATGAGCTTGAAATCAAAAAACCATGCTCAAAGACCTCTGTTTCATTTTTTAACGAGGTTGCCTCGGAGATGCAAAAACTATCCTCAGAACCTGTGTTTCATTTTTTAACGAGGTTGTTACAAAGACGCAAAAACTATCCTCAAAGTCTTCTTGATCATGGATTCCAAGAGGACAATGCTCCGGAAGGAGACCATTTCAAGGGGAAAAACTCAGTCATGGCTTCCAAGAGGTCTTCATTTGATGGAAGAAACACACTCTGGAAGGACACCATGTCGAGGGTCGTGACAGGAGTAAAGAGATCCGGCTCTAACAACCCTATCGAAGATATCACCATGTCAACTACTGGGCCATGGGCGACAACACCACATAATTGACCTATGGAGGGGGCAATACTGTCTGCATATAAGAACCATTTAGGGAGGCAATCCAGGCAGTTTCAATGAATGAAAGTTGATCAACAGTCACAACCCGTCCATCGTGAGGGAAAGATATCACACGAAAAAGAGTATACACAATAGCTTTCATGGCATAGATATAATCTTGCCCAAGGAGTAAACCGAAATCCAAGGGGTCTTGGACTACCATGACGTCAATAAAGACAGTTTTCCCTCCCAAATTTATAGAAAACTGAGGAAGGGTCCCTAAAGGTTGACTGGTTCTTCTGTTAAAATCTAACAGATTCTGCGTAACCGGTGCAAGTGGAGGATAAACCAAGGCTTGCCAAGCAATAGAGGACAAAATACTAACAGACAAACCTTCATCTATCAGTGTCTAAGGAACGCCTCAACCACAAACCTATGCTGTAATCTGGAAAGGAATGTGAGAGGGAATACAAGGTCCAGTTAGCACACCCCAATCAAAATGGATGGTATCATTACTTGGAGGGGGTCCTATGGGAGAAGGAGGAATACCCCTTGGCACGGGAGATTCTGTATCAAAGAGAAAAACATGGGAAATATTGGGTTTACTCTCTAGCGGGAGAGTAGGATCGACCGATGATGAGATCAGATCGACCACTCGGGTTTCATTCTCTAGGGGGAGAATGGGATCGACAGGTGGAAACAGATCAACCGTTTGGGTTTCAGTCTCTGAGGGGAGAGTGGGATTGACCGAGGATGGTATCAGATCAACCACTTTGTCCACTGGTTGAACAAAGGACGTGACCAGATTGACGACATGATCAACCGGATTGACCAATGAAGGGACCGGAGTGATTATTCCATCAACTATTGGAGGGTTGAGAGAAAGCTTACGGTGTGCAGCTGGAAGTTGAGGCTGTGAAATAGTCATGTCTTCTAGTAATTTTGAGGCTTCGTTCATATGAGTACAAAGGTGAGTGAGATGACTCCCTTTGCATAACATACATGGGAACTTGACTCTACTTTTCTTCTTCCCAACCATATCATGGCTGGTTGATGGGGGCTTGTCAGCATTTTTTTCAGAGGCTAACGACATGGGTTGGCGAGGATGTGTAAACCATGCTTCTATAACCTTGGATAGACCAGGAATTCCTTAAGAATATGGATACCCTTACAAAGCCTGCAAGGGTACTTGGGATTACGGGTTGTTTGGGTGATCTTGACATCATCAACACTTCCAGCACAAATAATAGTAATTGGTTGTTTTCCAACATGTTTGATAGTGGTTGGAATTTTGGATCCTTGCTTAGTTTTCTTCTTCTTCTTCTTTCTTTTCTTCTTCTTCTTATTCACCGGGTTACAAGCTTTAGAACTTTCACTCGACGAAGAAGATGAAATGAAAGGTGGCCTTGCAAGCGAAGAAGGCGAAGAATACCTTATTGGTGAAGACAGTGAAGGATCAACATGAGGTTGATTCTCTTGGGGGTAAGTTCTTACAACCGAAGAACTTACTACATTTGGGATTACCTGAGTGGAAAACAACCATACTAGTAATCCAATTGTGAGACCTGGAAGGCTCAAAGTAGCAAGGTGAGGAGGACCAATGTTTCCATAAAAGGGAAAAACAAAAGGTTCCCCTGGAGCAGAGGTTCCTTCATTGGTCATTCCAGGAAATGACGCCATTAAATAAATCCAACCTAGAGTCTGCTAGGGAAAACAAACAGCACATGCTAAAAATCTAGGAAGCAAGCAAACAAACAAAACCTTCTCACAATGAACACACTAGTTGGTGATGAAATCCAACGTCGCGGGAACAATGTAAGAAGGGGATGAGATAGAGCGGGTGGAAAAGTTACGTTGATGACCTGCTTAACGGACTTACACCCTAGTGCAAGCTCCCACACATAATCATGGGTATACCCTCCAAGGAGCCCGAGTGAGTTTGGCCAACGTCGATTCCAGGTACCATGAAGACTTGCCCCTCCACAGTCACCTCGTGTAAAGAACCTAGAGAGATAGGCCACTAAGGTTACCAATTACTACAATGATTCCTGGGGAAACAGTCGATAGTTTGATCCACGTGCAAGGGCAGGGTATTTAGCCCAAAATCAACTTGAAAGGCTTCCACTCATCATTGTGGGTATACCTCTCAAGCGACCCCCATAATACGCGCAACCTCTACACCAAGACCAACAAAGCAGGGTGAGTAAATCTGCCAGTCTCAATGTGACCTCGTGATTGACCCTTGTGTTAGAAGGGCTTCCCAGGACAAAATGCAATAAGTGGATTTAACCGCTTGCTAACTCAAGATTCTATGTTTGTTTGCAACTTTGGAAAGTTATCTTTCACACCTATTCCAAAGCCCTACAACTAATCTAATGTAGGTTTGCTACCAAAAAAGATACCAAATATCTAATCAGTTTTTATAAGCGCTTTATTTTATGGATGTTGTTACTCAAGAGGAAAATGGCATGAACAATATGGTGTTTTGACCGACTCGAAAATTATGCAAAGATATGAAAATGCAATCTTTTCATTTCGATGAAAGATATGCTACGAGAAGGAATTTTTTTTTATCATTCCCATATGCACAATGCCCCAAAATATATTAAACTCATCAATATCAAGATTCACAAGAAATGAGAAAAAGGTACTGAACACCAATGCATGATTCATGCCCCCCCCCCGGCCATGAGGGGGAAATTTTTTCATAATTTAAGACCAAAAAATGCCAAGAATCATGCAATTTCGCTACTTGAAATGCAAGGATGCTCCCAATCTAATATAAAGCAATAAATTAAATCTTTTTGTTTCAAAAATTTCACTAAAAGCAATAATGAACTTTCTTAAAACAAAGAAATCCAAACTAAAAGTTCTCTTTTAAAGCGAACTATTTAGAAGAAATATGATCTTTCCCTAAACAATTCTAAAGAAAACACATGCTTTGTAATTGAAAGACACTCAAAACAAGAGACTAATCCTTCAAAACCAAACAAAGCAAAGATGGATAAAAGCAACTCAAAGAATGTCAAGAAGACTATGACCAGATCAATATAGGCTCCAAAAGTTCAATCTAGTTGTTCAAAGAAAAACTGGGCATCGAAAAATGACAAGACCCAATCCAAAAAATTTCACAAACAAGTTCGCAGGCTGGCAGTGTATTATAGTGCGAGAATCAAATATTCTCGCAGGCTGAACAAAGGTTGACTGCGAGGGGTTAGCACTGGACTTAACACCAGGGTGTGAACTCAGGTGTTTCTCGTAGGCCACTAAAGGGTACAATGTGAGAATGCCTGTAAACAAGCAAAAATTTGAAAAAGGATGAAATTTGAGTGAACTTTTAGATCCAGAGAGTCTGGATGGATCTCCCACAGACTCAGAGACCAGAAAACAAGCAATCAAAGCAAGGGGAAACTAGACTAACTAGGAAACAATCCGTTCCCTAGTATGGTTGCCAATTTTGTTATCGGACAAATAGGTAGGTGTGGACACTAACTGATCTCCCTAGGTCCACCTAGATCTAGAACAAAACATGCCAGAACATGACGCTTTCCTTAATTTTTAAATATTGAATTTACTAACCAAAGAGGTATGGGTGACATACCGTTTAAATGTCGCTTCCTCTCGCCATCACCTTCCTAGCTTCAGTCCAACACTCATACAATGATGAACCTACAAAAGAATGCAACCAATCAAAGTGATAGAAATAGAATAAAATCAATATAAACCTATGTATGTGATAAAGGAATCATACAATAAAACACAACAAGCTTCATAGGAAAGAATCATATTACTGTATCATATTAAATGTGAAAGAGAGATTACAACCATAGCCTTGATGTCGTAAGGTCCCTTCCAACTGTCCTTCATTCCCCACACACTTTCACTGCAAGAATTCTGAGAGCACAGATCTGATAATATTCACAATCTATCTTGACAAAGTGGCTCATCTAGCCAAGCTAAAAATTTCCAAAGCTCAATCCAATCCAAGCTAATCCCAAAAGCTCCAAAGATAACCAAAGCTCAAAATCTAACTTTCTCCATGAGAGCTCCTCTCCTTTTATAAGATGAAGAGGATAAGGTGAGGAGGTTAGGATGATCCCACCAAATCATGAAAGCGAGTAAGATCCAAACCATTTGGATGCCACCTCACCATAGAAGTTTCTCCTTCTAGAAGATTCGAGAAAATGCTTGTTTTTCCCACGTGTAGGCATTCTCTCACCTTGCCTATAGAGCAACCTACGAACCTCTCGTAACCCAACTATGGTGAAACCTATGAGAATTAGGCATTCTCACACCCTGCCTATAATGCAGCCTGTGAACTTCCTCTTTAAAAGGGTTTTCATAAAGGAAAATGCAACTTCTTTTCTCAGAAAAATTTCTTCTCCCTTCTCTCTTCAGGAACTCAGGCCACTGACCCTTCTGAAGGAAATAGATAGGTTTACATCATTAATGGTCATGGGGATGATGAAAATAATGTGTTACAACCATACACTACAACTCTCCCCACTTGAGGAATTATCAAGAGGAAGTCTGCAGGCTAATAGAACATTTTGAAGCCTTCAACACTATAGCGATACCCAAAGAAAATAATACTCTTGTTGATTCTCTGGCCACTACTTCCTCAAGGCTATCCCCTTTAGAATACTATGAAGCCTCCTAGTTCACTGTGGAGATACTCTACAAACCATCAATTCCAAACAATATTTCAAATTGGAAGGTCTTTGAAGGAGATGAACAGATCATAAACTTCTTAACCAATCAGAAAACTTTTAAAGACTTGGCTATTGATGATGAAGTATTCCAAGAGAAACTAGTAGAAACTGGTCATCATGAACCAAGAGCTTAAACAAATCAATTGAATAACAAACCAAGGTGTCACACAATACAGAAAGGGGTAGCCAATTTGGAGAACCTCTTTGAATTAAGGGAAATATTTAAAGGGTCAAAAAACACAAAGACAGGGAGTTCTTGTCCAATGTACGAGACTATAAATATAGGAACCTTGGAGAACCCTAAGAATATAAATCTTGGCAAGACAATATCTAAAGAAGAAAGGAAGGCCTATCTCAAAATCTTCAAAGAATATCAAGAGTTTTTTTCATGGTCCTACTGATATCTGAAGAATTATGATACTTGTATCTTTCAACACACAATCCAGTTAAAACCCGAAGTAAAACCCTTCCAACAAAAACTCTGAAAGTACTAGATGCTAAAATTATCTTTCAGGTTAGACACTCTACCTGGGTAGAAAATTTGGTTCCTGTCAGGAAAATGTATGGGGAGATCTGTGTGTGTGTGTATTTCAGAAACCTCAACAGAGCATCAGAAAAGGAAAACTACCCAGTCCCATCAATGGAGAAACTCTTGTGAACTGTGTCTAGTTCTAAGATTTTCTCCCTATTGGACGATTTTTTAGGTTACAACCAAGTTCTAGTTTCAGAGGAAGATCGATTGAAAACTACCTTCTGAACCAAGTGGGGAACCCGTGCTTATAAAATCATGCCCTTTGGGTTGATAAATGTAGGGGCAACCTTCCAAAGGGCCATGGATGTATCTTTTCAGGGACTAATCAGCAAATGTGTAGTAGTTTATTTGGATGATGTGACTGTGTATTCAAAGAATAGGGAAGAACACATACAACACCTAACCCATATTTTTGAGAGGTGTAGGAAATAAGGTATATATTTAAATTCTAAGAAAACCATATTTGGTGTCGAGGAAGGGAAACTACTAGGTCATATTATATCTTAAGAAGGAATTCACATAGACCCAGAATGAATTAGGACAATATCTCAACTTCCCTTACCCCACAACAAAAAGGTTATGCAATCCTTCTTCGGGAAAAACAATTTTGTGGGGAAGTTCACCCCCAATTTTGCTTAAACTATCAAACCCTTACAAAAAATGATCCACAAAGATGTTGAATTTAAGTGGGATGATGAACGAAAAATCTCTTTCAGCAATATTAAGATTGCAATATCTCAAGCTCTAGTGTTGTGAAGTCCCGACTTTAGCAAAGATTTTTTCCTCTATACTTTTGCCTCCAACCAATCTTTAGTTTCAGTATTAACTTAGAAGGACAATGAAAACAATGAGGCATAGGTCTCATTTATGAGAACTAATCTCCAAGGGGTCGAACTAAATTACCTACCATAGACAAGCAGGCTTATGCAGTGTACAAGGCAGTAGAAGATTTCAGATCTTACATCCTAAAAAACCACACCAAAATCATTGTGCCTTATCCTGCATTCTAATCCCTATTCACTCAACAAGAGATGGGGGAAAGAAGAGGAAACTGGATGGCATTATTCATATAATTTGATCTAGATATAAAACCTGCCAAATTGGTTAAAGGACAAGCATTGTGTAAACTGGACGCCGAATCCCAAGACAATGTAAATGAAGACCCTGGGTAAGAGAATGAATTGGTGTTATGGTGTAGTGAATATTTATTGTTCCCCTAGGGTAGGAGTCTTGGTATGAGAAAATAACGTATCTATTGCATCACGAGACTTGGCCAAAAAACATAAACCCTAAATAAAGGAGAACTCTTAGACTAAAATCGCCACAATATCACCTCATAAATTCGGTTCTCTTCCACGTTAATCATGATGGGGTACTTTTACTATGTCTAGAATGTGAAGATGTAGAAAAGGTTCTGAAGGAGATCCATGATGGTCCTACAAGTGGACACTTCACAGGGAATACCACCGCTCACAAGATACTAAGAGTTGGCTATTATTTTCCTACTCTGTTTAGAGACGCTCACACATACACTAGAAACTGTAAAAATTGTCAAATGAGCGCATGGGAGGGAAAAGAGAGCAGATGTCCCACTCCAACCTGTGGCCATCTCTAGAAAATTAAAGCAATGGGGGTTAGATGTCATAGGATAAATTACACTGAGTTATTCAAAACAACATAGATATACACTGACTGCCATAGAATATTTCACGAAATGGGTAGAGGTCATCCCTCTGAATCATGTAAACGAAAAGGTGGTGATCCAATTCATATAACAACAAATGATCACAAGGTTCGATATGAATTTCGTTCTTGTTTTTGATAATGTCACTTACTTTTCTTCCACCCTATTGACATATTTTTCTCTAGACAAATGAATCATAATCAAATACTCTGCAAACTACTATCCACATGGGAATGGAGTGGCAGAATCAACCAATAAGAACCTAGTGAGGGTATTAAAAAAATAGTTTTAGACAACTAGAGGAATTGTCATAGTTCACTTCATAATGACTTATGGGCTGATAGAGTAACACCTAAGCAAGTTATAGGGAATTCCCCATACTTTCTAGTATACGAACAACACACACCAGTAGTTATAAGAGTAAACTGCCACCTAGTCTAGTCTCTCAGGCAGTTACAAGAGTGAACTGCCACCTAGTTGAGTTAACTAGTCAACTAGTTTTCAATTAACTTACTGAACAAAGAGTAGTGAGTTGGTGATGATCCCAGTGTTGCATGGTGAAAAAACCAATGCAACATCTAAACTCAACTCAAATAGTCAAACTGAAGTGTCAACTGAAAGAGAATATTCTCCAAGTGGAATAATCTCCCCTAAAATATAGGAGACTGGATAATGACTAATTATAACTAATAAACAAGGAATAAACTTAGGAAAAATAAATCCTAGGTGAGTGTGAAGTAACTCCAACACCCCCCTTGAACATCACTATGGTGAAAATAAAGAATGGGTCCCGGCTACGAGGCCATGTTAGGTACCCAAATACAAAAGATACACTAAACTAAACGAGGAAAGAGGGAAAACCTCATGGGAACAAAACCCCCCCTCAAATTACAATGCATAAAAAAAAATGATAAGGAAGAAAAGATAGTTGCTAAGCAACCATGTCCTTCACTCCAAGAAGACCTCGCAACTGTGCAAGTTTGTACTCTTTGAAGATTTTGTTGAAGATGTAGATGTCTACACGGATATGATGATGTATATGCATCATTTATATTTCCACACATATCCACTTTATCTTCTTGTAATGAATAATATCCAAATAAATTTTGGATGAAATTTTGAAAACCGTGCGGCCATTTCCAGAAAAATGCTAAAATTTTGTTAATTTTAAAACGATCATAACTTCACTTTCTGGACTCTATTTTGGACGATTGTTTTTTTGAAATTGGATATTTTCCCGAGAGAAATTCAAATATCCATTTTTTTTATGCAAATTGTTCTCAGAAAATATCATAATTTCGTCTGATGTGTGCGACTCCCTTTTCTACTCCTAAGATGCATGCATGGTGCATGCAAAAGTGTCTACATGTGACTCATGAGATGCATGCCATATATCTTCCACATGAATTTCAGAAAACAAATATGAAATGTAGTAGACATCATCTTCAATTAATGGAATACAAATTTATGCAAATACTTTTGTTGAAGACTCTTCATAATAAAAGGCTTGATCTTCTGATGGCTTCTCTTCTGGCTCTATCTGTTCAACCTCCTGCATGAAATATTCAAAATATTCTTTATTCCCAAATAGAACTTCCAATCTGGTCAATAATTCATTTGAATTTAATCCTTGTGATTCTTCATATACTTGATGGAAAATTTCAGGAGAAACAAACATACCGATACTTCCTATGGCCATATCTTGTCTATTGAGAAAGTCATTTTTCTCATCGATAGAATCAGGCTCTACTTCCATTGCCATGGTTATTTGGTATAAGCCTTTTCATCTTAGCAGAATAATTTTTTTTGGCTTCCATTCTAAATAGTTGTGAGGCGTGAGAAGTATTCCTGACGAATAATCCATCTTTTTGTCGTCTTCAATCTTTTGTACCTACAAAAAATGATTTGGTGTAGATTTTTCTTAGCATTCTGTCAGCTTTGATACCATGTAAATGTGTTGAACCTATACAAAATATATCTAGCTAGAAAATAGCACACACGTTTGCAGAGAGAAATTGAGAAAGAATAAATAAGAGAGAAACAATGGAAGAATTATCATTAACTGTATTCTACACTCAAAGAGTGAATAATTTAGAATATATATAGGATACATGAGTAAATAATGAGCCATAATGGTGGTCTAGATTGATTTGGACACACACTAGCAGTTACAAGAGTAATCTGCCACCTAGTCTAGTCTCTCAGGTAGTTATGGGAGTGAACTGCCACCTAGTTGAGTTAACTATTCAACTAGTCTTCAGTTAACTGACTGAACAAAGAGTAGTGAGTTGGTGATGATCCCAATGTTGCATGGTGACAAAAGCAATGCAACATATAAACTCAACTCAACTAGTCAAACTGAAGTGTCAACTAAAAGAGAATATTCTCCAGGTGGAATATTCTCCCCTAAAATATAGGAGACTGGATAATGACTAATTATGACTAATAAACAAGGAATAACCTTAGGAAAAAAAAATCCTAGGTGTGTGTGAAGTAACTCCAACACTGAAATGGGACAGAGTGAATGAGCCAAAGGGAAAACATTCAAAGTTTCAGAATCTATGGCTCGGACCTTTTCAGGTAGCTGAGAAAATTGGGGCAGGCATGTATCGGTTGCAAAATATGAGCGGGGAACCTAATGCCCTCCTGGTGAATGGACAAGACCTAAAAAAATATTTTTGTTAAAAAAAAAAAGTGTGTGTGTTTTCATGATATTTTATTTTTAAGTAGGCTGATTGCAGAATCCTTTATTTTTGTTTTCTCTTCTGTAGTGTTTTTTGTGCTTTGAAGATTATGTTCTGCAAGGCATTGGTTGACCTTAATTCATGCAGTATATAAAACTGTTTTCCTAACTCATGCTTACATATAACACAAAAAACTTTGGGTGAATTGATGTTGTCTTAAAGGAGTTATGCATTTAACCTTTGCAAATAAACAAACTTGGAAAGTGATGAAGTGTCCGCCTGGTGGTCTGGTAAAACCTAAAGGGAAAGATGGTAAGTTAGAAAGGAAAATATTCCCCTCAAGACAGATCTAGAAAAATTTCACCTTAACCATCTCATCTTGTAGATAACAGACGTCCTCCTCTCCCACTCACTTAGGGCATTATGTCGAAATAAATCAATTATATCAAATGAGTGAAAAGTAGGAGACGGTATGCTGATAGATCCATCGGGTCTATGGATGCTCATTGGCACTAGAGAAAGTTTTGTGATGTCGGGGTGACTATGTTGGGGCTATGGACGCTCGCTGGAAGTGGAGCAAGGTTTGTGATGTCAGGATGACTCTGTCGGGGCTATGGACGCTCGCTAGCAGCAGAGCAACACTGCAGTAGGTGAATGATGATAAATAAAGGCCTGGTTCCAGTGAATTATTTACTCAACTCTTGTCAAAAGGGAGCATGGGTCATGGTCAAAAGGAATGAAGGTGGTTTAAAGGTTGAAACCCCACAGGCAAGCCCAGGTTCACCAACCGGGGGAATTGCAAACACAAGGATAAAAGAGACTCTGATAAAAACAAACTAGTCAAGTTATTAACCATATTTTGCTTCATCTAAGCCCGGGGAAGGAACAAATATTCTTCTTTCAGCCAGTATGTCGCCATTTTTTGAGCACTCAACACACCCTAAAATCCTTATGAAATTTTGTCGCTTTTTGGGTACCACTTCTTTTCCACACTGTCTGAATTGATTTCACCCTAGGAACTGATTTATCTATGTGTTGTTTTCATGACTCTTATCATCAATTCAGGTTTGTTTGAACTTATGAACCCCATGTCTAAAGGAACTTAACACTCGAATTGAGAATCGACAGCTACCACACACGCTCAGGTTTGGCATCGGAAAAAAAAAAAAGCAAGTAAAGGAACCACACAGTTACAACAATCATTGAGCGTCGATCCCCAATCGACATCGACATAAGGTGGGTTGGTTTGCATAAGTTATTCACACAAAGTTTCAAGAGATATTCAATCCCCTTCGGCATCGGAAAAATGAGGGAAGGATAGAAATTACCAAAGGACGTAAAGAAATAATTGATAGGTGATGCCCGATGTGCTTTATCAGGATTGAGGAAATTCAGGAAGGTTACAACAATCATTTTGACCATGATAAAAATATCGTTTATCGCTGATCCCCGATGTGTTTTTGGCTTCGGTACCATTTCGAGAGAGTCAATCCGAGAGTACTTGGGTAATTTTATCGTGGATCACCGATCCTTGAAACTTTTCGACATCGGTAATATCGGATTGGGTTTTAGAGCATACATCTTAAAGAAAGTTTTGACTCCAATTAACACGAGCAAATGAAGTCACTCATCTCGAATGCCACATGTCTTTACCACGTAAGGGGTACATATGGCCTAGTTTTGTCCTGAGTCATTTTTAGGTTCTTTAGGTACTAGTCACACTTCCTAGTCATCTTTTCCATGTCATCTCTGTATGGCAAGATCGATCGACATCGTAGTTTTTTCAAGAAGGTACCAACGAAAATGTTTGAAGAATAATCCCAACCCCTAATCCACCAACTAAACTAGCGAAATGATGGGATGTTCACGGCATGAGATATGATCGTTTTTGGACATTTAATAGACTATTTAATGAATGATCCCACATTAGTTTCTACCTTGTGTGTCGATTATACAACATCATTTTGAAATTATTGATAGACCACATTACCACCTGCACCTGCGTTGTCAACCCACGATGAATTTAAGTTTAAACATCTTTGAATATATAACGAAATATTTAATGAAATTACACTCATAACCTGAATTGAATGGTTGATGCGACAAGTTAAGTTCATTCCTATTTAAATCTCTAGAATGGTTTAAAAAAAAATCATTTTTCACACAAGTTGAATTCGAGAGCATCCGAAGGAGAAAAGAAAATGTATCAAGACTATATCGACCCTCTGATTATCAAAACTAGGTTTTAAAAGATGCAGAGGTAAGATTTCGTCAAGAAATCCAACCACTAGACGCTCACCGAGAGCCCCTAGGATGAAATAAGTTGAAATAAGTGAAGGTTCTTCTCTAGGGACCGTGAGGAAATTGGAGTATGCTCTCAAGGTGGAGCTTGTCACTAAAACAACAACCAAGAAATATTTTGTCCAACCTCCAACCTTTGGTGATATAGAGGCAAGCACCAGATCCAAAATAATGCTCCCATAGTGGGGGGATCTCTTCAATAGAATAATCCGAGAAGAGTACCCAGAGTATATCCCTCACAATGACCTATATGTAAGGGCGCTTAATGACCAGGTGTTCTCAAACATCTGGCGGTCGTATTTACACATAGTGGCAAGTAGAACCCTGGTTTTCCCCTGCATAAAGGTTCTGAAATGGATCATCGACCATACGGACAGGAATAAATGTCTGATCAATGATGAGAATGGAGTATGTGTTGGAGGTTTCCTCCCAACAAAAGTCCATAAATACTACAAGCTCAGGGACCCAGAGGAGCGGATCAACACGGACTTCGTGGTGAAGTTATATGAATTGCATGACACCAGTCAATTCTTGGCCTCATGGTGGAAGGAGGATAAGAAGTTCACTAACCAAAGGAATGTCTGGTATGGAACGATTAACCTGAGGGGGCCATACATCTATTTTATGGCTCTCATCTGTCGGTTATATGGAGATAAGGACTGCTCCAAGTTTTTGAAAGCATGGATGTCGTTGGCATACATGGTGGTGATATTTGGGTGTATCTTCAACTGGGGAGCGACAATCTCAAAAAAATTAAGCACCTGTATATAGTAGGCTCAAACGTTGAAGGAAGGGGAGGAACCCACTTTCTACATGGCCTTGTACCTGCTCGATGTCATGTGCGCAAGGAATGTATTCATCGGCATGAATTTAAGCTGGCATGTTTTTGAGCTCACAGTCCATGTATTATTCAGCATACTATGGGAGAAAAAGTACAAGAAATATTATGCACTCATATGCAATGAATTCATCACCCACATTCATTTTATTATTTTTAAGAAGGAATTCCCTAGATTATTTGCAGTAGCCAAGAAAATGATAGAAAATTTAGGCCATTGGTATTTAGACGAAAGCTCAACCTAACTCAGAGTGTTCAGGGCCACCAGAGGACCACATCTCCTACCTTCTCATGTCCCATACCATCTCGTTGTGGGAGAAATCTTCTATCATACTATCCTGCAGGGATACAATTCCACATTAGTCAAAGATAAGAAACATTCTTTCATACCCTACGGTTTCTATGTGGGGTTCTATCTGGTGAAGGATACTTCTCAATACAAACAAGAAGGTTTGATCCAAATTGAATTTAGGTTCCCGATAGGCTGATTCCGCAAGCACAACCTTAAAGTCCTGGTCCTCCAACATGATTCACAAGTATCATCCTATTGGCCATATGATCATGACAAGTTTGAGGACAAAATTTTCACAGAATGTGCCCAGGAATAGGATGAGGTGGTGTAGAGGATGGCCAACCCAAACATGACCATATTCAATGCCACAAGCATGGATGAATAGGTGGAAACTATAGAGAAGTTGGCTCAAGAGGCCCTCAGAGACAGGAAAGAAATCAGAGCAGCAGAGACAACATAGGCACAAAGAAGGGTATTTCTCTTGCTAGAAGGGGCAGAAAGAATCATCGGTCAATTTAAAAATTACCCTGATCTGACAGAAATGACGAGGATTCTTGTTGATGACCTGGTCAAAATCTGAGGCAAGCCAAGTGGCCTAGAGCCAATGCATCTTGAAGAAATCACATGGTTAGAAAACCTTGAAGTGCCACCATCACATATCAGATAACTAGGGGAAATGTCAACTGAACCTGAGATAGAGGGGACATCAGGGAGAACAAGTGTACCAAATCCCTTTTTCAATTTGATAACCATCTACGAGGATCAGGAGAGTTCATAAGTGTCCTTGGTCACTCCAGTGAATATTACAAAAGAGAAAGAACCTGAGAAATAATCCACCCTAAGTCCCAATGCTCAAGTTTAGAGTTTTCCATAGATTGAGCATGAGGTGGAAAGTGAATTATATGTTGAGCCACTCAACATACCCAGAAACCCAATGGACAACTCAAAGGATGAGTTAGGAGCAGGCGAACAAGAAGAAGAAATTCCACAACAAGAAATTGACATTTCAACAACCAATGATCAAGTAAGTACTGAACCTACCCCTGATTCCTCAGTTTTGGCCAGTGACTTACCACCCAATGAGAAAAAACCAAAGCTCGAGCCATTGGGACATATAGAAGAGGTGCAAGAACCAAGACTTGAATAGATATACATAGTTAGGATCCAGGGAAACACTCTAACTTTGGGAGAACAACAAAACCATGAACCTATTGATGAGGTCATCGATATAAAATAAATCACCTATGACTGAAAGAGGAAATCCATCATGAAGAGAAACACTAATAAAAGGAGGCTTATGGGGGACAGTTCGATCCTCATCACCACTTTGGAGAAATTTATCAGCAAAGAGCATGCCAGGATGTCTGAGCTTATCGGTGAAGGGATGGTGATCACAGATGACACCCTAGATAGAGAAAGGAAAGATGAAGAGGATTTGGTCACTGCGCTAAAGGAGATGGAGCATCTACGCCATTTGGAAAAATACTATCAAGACTCCACAGAGGCCACAATGTTTTTGAGAAGTGAATTTCAAAATGCCTACAACAAATTCACAAATGAATGACACCTTTTTACTACAGGGATAACCAACTTCCAAGAAGACACTCTTATGGCGCTAGCGACCTGAAAAGATGTGGAAAGATGGTACTAGAAGGCCCACCAAGCAATGGAAATAATCGATTACATTAGCGTGGTTCAAAAGGTTCGAGACATCGAAGAGCATGACATTCGGGTGCTAAGGGACAACATCATAGATCATATAAGGAAGGTGGCCGAATACTGGGTGAAAATGGCCCAAGAACCTCAGTGGGATATTTCATAAATATGGGCCAATTGAGAAAGGATTTGGGTCAAGTTCAATCGGGATATGAAAGACACCAGTCTTCCAGAATTCGGCTCACCCGAGTATTTTTTCAACTTGCATGAAATAGTCAAACAACATGCAGAACAAGACTCAACATCGATTGCAAATATAGAAAAGGTGGTGAACATGCTGCCAGGACAAGTACAACAATTCATGGAGCACCCGATCAAGGCTCACATAGTATTACAACAATTAAGTGTTAAAACAGTTAAGTATCAGGCACGTGAAGTAGAAGTAAAGTATATCCTTTTGACCCCTATGGACCAACAAAGATTCCTATATGCCAACACATGCAAGGAAATCTTTGTGAAATGGTCAAAGTATGAGAAGATTCATCAACTTCAGTGAAACCATTCAATGACTCTTAGAAGACAGAGAGATGGAAGCGCCATGTGGTGATGTTTTGTTTTACTTAGCTTGCACTCTTTATATTTATTTTTAGTTAATTATTTGTTATAAATAAGAGGATCGACCTTTTAGAAAAGGTTTATGGTTTTGGCAAAGAGCCTGATTTTTGGAATTGTAAAGAACTATTTTAGAACTACGTTAATTGAGAAGTCATGTTTAGGACCGGAGACAAATTTTTGTTTTACATCAAAGGTGTGTGTGATTGGATCTAAGGAAGAATTACTTATTACTTTATCTCATGAATGGATGTGGTAATGAGTAAGAGTTTCTAAATCTATTGATAAGTTAGTTGATTCAATATTTTTATAGTTCTTGTCTCTAATAATGGAAAAAAACCGTTGGGTTAATGTGTGATTAATGATCAAAGATAAAGAAACTATTTTTCTTGCCATCATTTTATTGCATGTATTGTTTCGTTCGATAATTGTATCTCAGTCAATAATTGAAATAATAACAGGTTGATGTATTAGTATTAGGATTTCCAAAGGTGTGTAAATCTTTGTATGCATGCTTGAGAAAAAGGGTTATCCCAAGCTCAACATTCTTCAGTATTTAGGATTTTCCCTTTTACTTGCTGGTTTATACCAGCACACGTCTTTTTACCAGACCCATATAATAAAATAAAATACAAAAAGACAATGTTTAAACTGAAGGAGGAATTTTCATAAGAGGATATCCTATCAATCACTATGTAAATCCCATCGATTATTTGGATGAATCGACAGATCTGGAGAACCATTCCACTATCAAATGTTGCAGAGTCTAATTGGGCCTTGGCGGTGGGTTTGGTTCCTGTTGTCGGGTTAAAGGGATTTAGGACCCCTCAATAGGTGTCTAGACCTTTCTAAGAGTCCTCGTTACATTGGAACTTCACTTCCTTCTTCGACAACTTTTCCATAGGTTTTGTGATCTCCGGATAACCTTTGTTAAACTTCCTATAATATCCTATGTGACCCAGAGTTTCCATCATTTTTTTTCCTAATGTAGGTGGCTCTAACTCTGAATCACTACAATCTTCATTGGATCCACTAGTAATCCCTTCTTGCAAATGACATGTCCAAACAAAATTCAAAACAGTGCGTAGAAAATACACTTCTTCAAATTCAAGGAAATATGACACTGTCTACACCTATCCAACATTAGGTCAAGTACTTCAATGTGATCCTTTAGTATATTGAACACATTTCAATCATCTAAGTATACTTCAAGAAACTTATGAATAAATTCCTTAAAAAATGCAACCACTACTCTTGAAAATACTACCGAGGCATTCTTTAGTCCAAAGGGAATTACTATATATTGATAAATTCCCCACTCTATTATTAAAGTAGTGTTGTACCGATATTCCTATGCAATATTTAGCTAATGGTACCCTAAGAATCCATTTGTGAAAGAATAAGTCTCTTTCCCTCCTATTGTTGGGTATGTGTTATATTCTTTGTACGACTAGTTGTAGTGTTTTCTATGTCGCGTCGATCGCACGGGGGGGTTGCAAGGGGGCGATAGCCCCCCTTTGCAGGGGTTTGAGGGAAATTCATCAGAGATTTTTTTTCCTCAAGAAACGTGTTGCATTTTTTTGTCTTGTTTTATGTTTCGCCTGTATTTTCATGTCCATTGTTGAGTGGTTTTTGGGAACATGGTTTTTTCTAATGGTTTTTTATTTTTGGTTAAGGAATTAGGGTTGTTGAATAATCTAGGTCATTGGGTTAGGGTTTTGGATGCCATCGGATCCTATATGTATATTGTATTGTAAAAAATGTATCACGATGAATGAATATATAATATGATGGTTTTCCCAGTTTGGGTTTCTAGGGGAAAAATCTCTGTGTAATGTGTGTATTTTCCATTGTATATTTTCTATTCTTTTATTGATAATTTGTTTGCAGTAAAATATTGTACAAGGTTAAAATCTACATTTGGTATCAGAGCTTTGTTGGATTCAGGGGGATGCCTTGTGGTCAATGGTTTGGATCGAGACTATGATAAGCCTTGTTACATTGGGAGTTCTATGGTATTGATTTTCCAGGTAAAAATATATGCGAGAAGTTGAAAAATGGAGATTGAGAAGTTTAATGGGAAAAAATTTGAGTGCTCAATATGGAATATTTGTTTGTGGACAGAGATAAGTGGATCATGGTATATCCAGGTATTTCACCTAGAGGAACTTTAGCAGATGACTGGAAAAGTTGGATCGAAAGGCGAAGAGCACAATCCGATTGTGTCTCTCATATTTAGTATTACTAAATGTGTCAGAGGAATATACAACAAAAGATTTATGGGATAAGTTGGGGAATTTGTATCATTCTAAGTCCCTAGTAAATAAAGTATTCCTAATAAATAAGTTGTATAACTCGAGGATGAGAGATGGAGACTCAATGGAAGAGAATTTGAACGCCTTTAATATTGTGGTAAGTCAGTTAGTTTTTCTTGAGATTAAAATTTCAGATGAAGATACATGTATCAGTTTATTTTGATATTTACCATACTCGTGGGATAGTGTTGTTGGAAATATGGCTACAACAGAGATGACGCAGATGATCAAGGTTTTCATTGATGGCAATCGAACACGCTGCAATACATGATTGTTTATGAAGAACAGATGCTGAAACACGCTGCAATACAAATGTAAACTGCCGCAACACAAATGCGAACTGCTGCAACACAAATGCAAACACAGATGCTGAAAAAATAGTGCTGAAACAGCGTTGGAACACAGAAGCTAA
>ML792579.1:53569-74618 GCA_009831015.1 Picea engelmannii
AACATTTCATAATCTAATTGTACACCTACTATAATGAAGCTATATATTTTGTTTATGTATAGTTGTATTCTAACATGTTTATTTATGAGAATATCCAACCATGCTACAATAACATGGGTTTTCTACAAGAGATTTAAATCTTCCCTTTCAAGTAAGTACAAGGCAATAACTATATAGTGATCTACTAAAATACTTATATCACACAAATAAAAAGAAGTATGTTATTTTTTTCAAAGTAGACATACGTTTTTTTTCTTTTTTCTTTTTAACTTTTATAGACATAAACCAATACACTTCTAGCCATATAATATTTCATACTAAACAAAACCTATAAGTAGAAGGAAATAACTATAAAATCCATTCACTAAAATACTTCTCTCACAACAATAAAAAGAACCACTTTTTTTTGTCAAAGTAGACTAGATATGGGATTTAATTTGTATAGAGATAAATCCATACACATATGGGCACATAGGATTTGATACCAATGAAAATATTTAAACAAAAGCCTTAACTATAAATATGAATGACTCAACTAAAATTTTGACATAATTCAAAACAATTATGGTATTTCTTCAAAATACTAATATAGGTTCAATGTAGAATAAAGTGAACTTTTTTCAATACAAACATGTCATGGTCGCCAAAATCCCAATGCAAATAGAAACAAGGGGGAAAACACCATGAATAAAAAAGGTTATTGGGATCGACATCATTGGGATAAAATTCTATAGGAGTCCATGAAATTCAAATAACTCTATAATAAGGTCAACATGAATATCCACTAGGTTTGATAGGAATCTTTGTAATTTTGCTAAGTCTAGGTTCTATAATTTTGGTAGAAGCATAGGAAAATCTAGTTAACACTGGGCACCTTGAAAAATAGCAACCATGTCTTAAGAAAAATAAAGGGAAATAGTAAGGTTGAATCAAAGTTCATGATAAATGTATATCATAATACCACATGTATTGATTCTATAAGGACCATCCACTAAATTGATTCTCTTCCATAGGTAAAATTAGCTATGGATGTTCCATCAAAGAAAAATTAGGAAATAGGCATTCTCATTATCAATTTATAAAACTATCTAACAAATTCAACAAATTCATAGGGGTTGTGTTATAGGCATTCTCATTAACAATTTAGAAAACTATCTAACAATTTCAACAAAGTCACAGGGGTTGTGTTATCTTTTGAGGTTACTCTGAAAGTGTTTACACCATGTTTGGGGGTGCTTCATGAAATTTGGGGTACATGGTGTATGATTATCCCTTGGATGGTTTGAGATGGATTTTCACATTGGAGATGGTTTACTTAGTGGTTTATTAACCTTATTTGAATACTTGCATTACGTTCCTCCTTGGAGTGTTGGAGATAATTAGATAAATTGGGACATTATTTATGTTGGATAAATTTATATTGGTTTATTTCTTGGGAGTATTGCCTACATTGAACAAGAAGCATTGACATTCTAGAGGAGGTAATTGAGCCCTAGACAACATAGGGTAGCTTGGAGTCTTTCATGGAGGCATGTATTTGACTTGGGGATGCCTTGGTTGCAATAGTGTTCATGTAACTAGAGTGGAACCAATGTAGCTTGTGGCTTAGTAAGTGGAGTGGAACCAATGGAGCATGTATCTTAGGAGGACTGATGGAGAACTTGGATTTTTGATAACCATTGCATAATCCCATACCTCTTCAATTATTTTTCCATCAAAATCAACCCACAAAAAATTGGAATTGCTTCTTCATACTCCAGACATCATCATGGGGAAATGCAAGGAGGGAAAAAGGCCCACCATTGGTATGTGAGTAACTTGGTAAAAACTTTGGGGTGGCTGGGATGGGAAGGGAAGGGGGTGTCATCATGGACCCTGGAGGAACAATTGAAACTTAGTTTGCATGGGGACTTGGATTTTTTTCCAACAACCAAGAAAAATATTATGCACTTTGTAAAGGATTGAAAATTTCTAAAGGTTTATGTGATCAATTGTTGTTTGTAGTGAGATATGAAAACAAAATAATTAACCATATGGAATTCATTGTGCACTAAAATATTCTCATTCAACTTCAAGGTTTTTTTCTTGTTGAGCTGACAAAACAAGAATTATTTGGTCTAGAGGTAGGCAAATACTAGATGGTAGAGTATAGGATATATGTTTATGGAAGGAAACTAAGTGAACGAGAGCAATTTTCAATATGCTTTGTTAGAAATGACATATGCAAGTTATGTTTTATTTGTTTCAATATTTTAAATTCACCTAGTTATTTCTAGACCTAAAGTGTTATTAAATCCTCCATAAATAAATGTGGGTGTATTCCAAAGGTCATCCAATCTACAAAACATAAAGCATAGATGATTTTAGGGGCTAAATTTTGACTCATGGGCTAATTTTCCATGGTTTTTCCAAAAATGAGATTCGCTCTTTTAAAAATGATTCGCCCAAATTCTATAGGATAAAATTATTGTACCTTAAAAATCGCCAAAAGTTTATAAAAACTATACAAAATACTTAGAAATTTGAATATTTTTAAAAATATATCTCCAAACATTTATAGTTGACATACGAAGGATTAGTAATATTCGCTAAGGTTTCTACATTACAAAATAAATTTCCATCCTTAAAATCATCCTTGACATAAAGTATCGAATCCATATGTACGTTGAAACTTGAAATTTTAATTCAATTAAGAGATGTGTCAATACCATGGAGAAAACTATACCAAATCCTAAAATATGATATGTGAAGGATGATCAACTCAACTGGCACAAAATTTATATGAAATCCATTTACACTTCACTTCAAACCTAGAAGTTAACACTTAGATATATTTTGATGAAAAAGAGAATGACATATATTTTTAATCCATATGTGAAAGAATTTCGTGTCATCTTCTGAAGGTATCACTTGTCTCCTTAACTCTAAATTGATGACATCATCAATGATATGTGGCAACCTATGATTGGTCCATGCCTCAACAAGATGATTTGATAACATCACCATGATGATGTGGATATATATGAAGTTGTTGTGCATTACTCTCTAATAATTGCATGTTTCTAACTAATTTATACAATGTTGATGTCACTATACTATATGGTAGGATCTACTAATCCTACCATGATTTATATAATGTCAAGAGAAGAGGTGCTCTCATGAGGTGTATTATGAAAAAATACCCTTTTAGTACAACTATTGTCATGTTGTTCATCACACTTTATATGATTTCCATAGAATGGCCATCACATACAAGAAGAGGAGGTTTATTTGGAGCTCAATTGGTTCCATTATATTTGAGAATGGATTTTAGTGGGTGTAATGTGCATATGAATCTATTTCTAGGCCTAGAGGGTAACTTCCTTCTAACACTATTATTATGTTTTGATCTCATGGGTGAGTTACAAGTTTGTTTATTAATGGTAGATGGATTGAATTGATCTAGCGTGCTTGTAAGATCTCATTCTAATAATATTTATATGAATGATAAGTATGTAGTTGGGATTTTGAAGGGTAGGTATGCAGTTGGGACTCACATTTTTCACGCCATCTGATTTATCAATATTGTTGTCAATGTTGATTGAATCAACCACTAACTCCAACCAACATTATACATCGACAAGTCCTATGAATAGGTGTTTATGAACATTGAACATTGGAAAACAAAAATGTTATGGGAGAACATAATATGCCACATCATCTTACAGTAAAAAATCTCTAAAAAAAATTTATTAAATGAATAATAGTTGTTTACACCATTATCTGTCCTTGGATTTTGAATTTAAGTATACAAGAAAATGAAGGAAAATTTCATGACGCAGGAGAAGAAAATGATTTATACCTTTTCGGAAATGTGTTTTGGATCGTGGAGGTGACCACCCTTCAAACTTGCATTTTTCAAAGACATTAAAAAGTTAAATGATTGAATAATAGCTAAAAATCTATGAGGAAATAATTATGTACAAGTGCAAAGGAAGGCTACTAGGTGGGATTGAAACAAGAGAACTCTTAGCTCACACATACACAATACATAAGATAAGACACCATGTAAAAATCGAGTGCACCAATATCTAAGAGAGTTTTATGCTTTGGAATACATTGTGCAAGAAGATTAGATATGAAGTCTACCTAATAAAATATCATCCCATGCTTGAGCACCCCATGCATAATAAAAATCCATCTTAACCATATGTATCTAGTGCCTCGTCTACCATACAAGATGTTCAAGAGAATTGCTAAGGCTTGAAGTTCCATTTGCAATTTTTTTATTAAGTGTACCTTACTTGTGGTAGTTTGGAATGGCTTGAGTAAAAGCCACCATGCCCTTACAATGTTATAAACATCATACATTTTGCTAAAACTTTGCAACCACCAAAGGCTTACTAACATTGTGGGAGGTGAGAACTCATACATCCTTTGAAGAGTATCAACTCCATATTGTTTGATTATGTCATCGCTCTATGTTTTCAATGTTAAACTTGTTACATCTGCATTCTAAATCAAGGTATTTAACATGTTTATGCATGGAAACAATTCCTCTTTATATCCCACCTTGTGGAATCACAAGACATTAACATTGAAATCCTTAGCTTATTTTTCTGCTCACAATGATTTGTGGAAGGTTCAACATCATTGTACATATCATAGAGGAATGAATAAGTAGGCTTTTTATAACCCTAATTTGCACCAGACATGCATACCTAGCATCAGGCCATCTCACTTGCCATTTTTTCCAAGCCACCATTGGACAACTCTTCTAAAAAGCCATCCTTTTGAAGGCATGCATGCCCTGCACCACTATTGCCCACGTATTTATGCTAGATAACCCATTACAACCCATGTATACTGAAAAAAGCAAAAAAAATAGAAATTTGCAGACGAAATACAGATTTTCGGGTAATTTCCTAAGCTGTTTGACCACTCATAGACGGTCACTCAACCGGATAACTACCCTCTTATAGCCTATAAAAGAAGAATCATATGTGGAAGCAGTTGGTGCAAAGTTAAAGAGGAGCCTAGGACCCAATTCGAGCAGCAGTGGTCATTCTCACCATTTTAAGTTACTTTTGTGAGATTAATAAAAATAATTACTTTTCTCGTCCCTCCATATGAGGTGTTTAATATTCAGTTTTGATTATATTTTATTAGAACCTCTAACCCACTAATTCATATATAAGGTGCATGTTCGTAGTTCTTTGTTTGTTTGTTTGTGAATACAGGTTGGCTTTAGGAGGAGACTTGCAGTTGAGGAGAAACCAAATGCAAAATGATCGACATCAAATGCGGAGTTCAAGGTAGAGTTACTGGATCCTTTTATCCTTGTGTTTCATGTATGAATGTGGGGTCTATGTTAGGATGATAGTAAAAAGTAGGAGACTTTAAAGGGCCATTTTTTCATGCATTATAGAACCTGTAGTGCTAGTCCATAGGGGGATTTCCCACCCACAACAAAATTGGTGACTCCACTGGGGACATCTATAGGGTTTTTGGGGATACCTTTTGGGTGTTTTAAATTGGTTTTATTACCTTTTTTTGAGTTTCTGCAAGACTCTGAGTTTGTAGGGATTTTGGTCTTCCATACCAGTACTCCCTTCTTTGATTGTTGGACTACTTTTTTATTTTTGGGAACACATAGAGATATGCAAGGCATATATACGCACCCTACCTTTAAACATCCCGCGTGTATACACTGGCTGCTAAAGTGTCAGTAGAGTGCCTGAGTTCAGATTTTTTTTTTTAGGAGAGGCAGACATCCTCTTCCCTATCAGAAGTGATCCTTCTTAGGGGTTTTCTTGATCAAGTCATCGTCTCTATTGTTGCAGTTTGTATTTTAGGTATAACCTCATATTATCTTTCCTTTATCAAAGTTCCCTTGCATTTTCTTTATCAAAGTAAGTTCCTGTGTCTTTAAGGGATTCTGGTTTTCAATACCAGTACTCCCTGCCTATGCTTGACTGCTTGTTTTTCATTTTTTTGAGGAGTTATAGAGGTGCACACGGCCTGTAATGGGTCTGCATGTGTGCATACACACCCTTCCCTTGGAAAACCCGCATACATATCCTTGTTATTTAAGTGTTAGTAGCGTGCCTATCAAGGATTTTTTTTTTAAGAAGAGGCAGTCATCCTCTTCCCTGTCAGGAGTCACACTTCACAGGGATTTTCTTGATCTAGTCTTGGTCTTTGTCATAGTAGTCTGTAGCCTAGTTTTGATTTCAACATAGATTTCTTTTTCTTCGAAAGATTTCTTGTTTTTCTTTACATGGTTTTTTTGGATGAGATAGTGAGCCTGTCTGGTCTGCCTACTTGGTATTGTCAGTAACTCCCTCCAGTCTGCGGAGGGCCAAAAGTCATTTCTTAGCCTTTTCTTGTCTTTATTTTTTTCCTTTTTGCTTCAGAAAAGAAGAAAAGAATATACTTTCAAATTTTCTTGTTTTGAAAGCATAATAAAAAAAATATAGATTTCACTTTCTTTGTTTGGTTAAGTAGTTGGTTGCTTGTATTAAATAATCAGGAAAAATAATTCTTTGATAAGTTCTTGTCTGTTGAATTAGGACAATAAGTAGCTCGTAGTCAAGAAAAATCTTTTTTTGAGTTTTCTGTTAAAAGATATTATAAAAAAAAATTAGTTTGAAAAGTTGGTTAAAGAGTTTAAATGTGCAAATCTGAATTTGTCAAGAAGAAGTAATTTTGTTTCTAGTTTTCTGTTTGTTTTCTTCTTTTTCTCCCAAACACATCACTGGTTTCATGTCCACTTCGTTTGACTTAAGACAACAAAAAAAATTAACGATTAATTAAAATCAACTAGACTTTATGTTTGTAGGGTCCATCAACTAGTCTAGGCTAGAACCTTGATTTAGGATTAGAGAGGAAACTCTTCAAGGCTACAAAAAACAAGCATAAGAGTCTGTTCTAGGGAGTGTTAAAAAGTCCAGTATCATGAAAGTTATCCAGGACCCCCCTCTAACACAGGGGATAAACACGAGGTCACATGCGGAAAGGTAGTGGAGATAACCCCTCCAAAGCAAGACCAAGCGTAGTGGGGAACACATATAAAGGGCTTGTCTTGGGATTCCGTTGATCGCATTTGACACGGACCTTTGTGGGTCTAGAATCCATTCAAGGTCCTCATTTTTCTTCTGGAAAACTTTCTTTCTATACCCTTGATAGGTTTCGGGCTTGATACCCTACTCATGGCGGTCCACCCGACTGTCGACTGTACCCTCCTGGTGACTGTTCATGCACTGGAAACCTAGTTGCCTTTATTTTAGGGACTTACATGACTGACTACGGTGGTATACCACAGTGCCTAGGACAGACATCGGGCCATGCTTTTCAAAGTATACTCGGAGGGTGCTTCCATATTCGAGTTGCACTTGCACCGATAATTTTCTCTAGTGTTGGTTGTCGTAACTGTTCTTCCAACTAGCTAGTGACTGCTTATCTTATCTCATAGGAAATGTTTCTAGTGTGTTGGTTTTTAAATGATCATCAAAAGCCCTAGGTTGTCTTTTATATTCTCACACAGTGGAGGATCAGGATTTTTTTCAGCTGCGAAGAATTTTGGGCCTACTGTCGGTTGATCTCGAACCCCCCCGCCACTGCTAAGGTGAAAACTAGACCAACAAGGGTCTTTTGAGGCAACCGGGTTACAAGAAATTATGCTCAACCCATCTATGAGAGAAGAACATTTGATTTCGGAGGAACCAACCATATTAGAACTTGGAGTGGAAGATATTGTTCCATATGAATCTCCAATCATTGATCTATCGATGCCAATCATCATACAGGTTTATCCTTAAGAGCGCCTAGTAGTGTCACAAGAAACGATGGAAGAAAATGATGTGAATTCTTGAGGGAATACTCATATTCCCTCTACAGTTGTCACTACAAAGGATGTTCCACCTCCTAAACAATCTTCGTCAGTCCCGGCCACTATGGTCTCAAATACCTCTACCTCAGGAAATGGTTCAATTCCATCTATGGTGGCAATCACTACTCCATTTACCCAGAGTGTGATAGGCCCTCCATTCTCATACAGGATGCCTGGATTTAGTACAAGCCCTATACTTTCCTACTCCACTCTACAGACTTTAGGTCTTGGGGAAGGGAGATCAAATGCTCCTCTACAAGGATCTATGGGGGGCACTTTAGCTCCCTATAACAATTTCCCTTATAGAGGGGGTCATAGACCTCCTTTGTCCCCTTCACTCAGCGGTGCTCACCAGCACTCCGTTGGGCCAAACATAAACCATAGTTCGTTTAATGTAGGTAGGCAAGGACTTCCTTCTTATAACATGTTGGTTGGTTCAACACCATTCTCTTTGTTCGATATGTTTGGTAACAATGCATTCTCGTCATCTTCCATCTCGGCTGGGGGTAACCCCGGTTATGGACAACAAAATCCTATGCAGGGTACTATTCCTGCACAGGGGGAAAACTTAAGAATTTCTTCCTCACAAGGACCCTGGAATGCGTGGTAGGGATCACTTCCCTTGTTAGGGATGTCGACTGGCAGAAACCCTTTCCATATCCAATGGAACCTCAGGCAAGGCTCAACACCTATGCCCGTTGGATCAATAAGGGGAAACCCTTCCCAAAATCCTTGGAATGCGACACAAGCCCAACCCTTTTCATCCTATTATAGGAGTTAGTTGATGATGTCACAACAAGCACAAAATTTGTACGCAGGTCATGGCCATGGTTTTTAACAGAACCCTTGCCAGCAACCAAAATTTTCCTGGTTATAATCAACAACCCAAACTACTGTTTCTGGAAACTTTTCATTTTCCAGTCTTGACAACATTATTGAATGACCCCATATGTCATGATCTGCATTGGCCTCCTATGTCGACCAATTTTCCTTCATAAATTCCAAAGTTTGAGTCCAATCCTAATGAAGATCCAGGCGATCACATGACTACCTTTCATCTTTGGTGCTCGTCCAATTTGTTGAAAGATGACTCTGTCTAGTTACATTTTTTTCAACGCACTCTCATAGGGAGTGTCGCAAAATTGTACATTGACCTCGACTGCTCGAGATAATCTTCCTTCCGCAAATTGGCAATGGATTTCTTAAACCATTTCCAATTACCTATGACATATGATGTTGGCACTGAATTGTTGGCCAACTTTGAGCAGACAAAGGTAGACCATATCTCCGATCACATCCGAGAATGGAGATGCTGGAAGAGCTTGATAAAAGTGTCAGTTCCACCATCATTCCTGATTGAGTGGTTCCTTAAGTCTTTGGTACCCTAGTTATCCAAAGACGTTGCAACATTGGGAGTATTTTCCGAAGAAGATGCAATAATGAGAGATCAACAACTAGAGTTGATTTACTCTCAGTCTGGTTTACTTTACGAAATTTTTCCAGATGTGCCACGGTCAATACTTAACAATACCAGACAAAGAGCTGGGCCACATGTCAATGATATTGTTGGTTTAGCACAAACGAAGCCCGTTGATCATCTATCAAAACAATTGCAACAATTGTCGATACAACAGAAAGCGGCCAGCTAGACCACTAGTCCGGCTGCTCCCCCTACCCAAACGTCAGATGTACATAGTGTACAATCAACCAACCCAAAGGCCACCCAGCAGCCTGATAGAAAGAAGAAACAACAAAAGAAGGGTAAGGGAGATAACAAACCTACTGATAATGCTAGCGGGGGCAACACTGAAAAGAACAAGTCGAAGTATCCATGTAATCTGTGCACAGAAGACCACCCGACTCACTAGTGCCCTCGGCTCGCAGAGGCCCAAAACTTATTGGTGTAACAATAGAATGTTGTTTTAACAAACCCATTTCAACATGGGAAAAATTTAACTCAAGCCTCTCCGAGCACGGACGGGGGAAATCAAGGACCCCCTCTGTCTTTGAGTAATTCTTCATCCACGAATATGTATATGATGAAAGGTGATGCCTATATATTGACTAGAGTGCATGATTATGGAATGCCAAACACCTATGAGATGAGTAAAGAATCCGAAAACCCACCTCTTCCTCTCCATATCGAGAATACGTTGGGAGAAAAAATGACACACATCCCAAAAGGTGTGTTCAAGAAAGTTTCTCACAATCCAAATGCAAGGGCCGCCTAGAACTACTCAGTGGTGGAGGATTTGTCTCAAACCCCTTGTGTGATGTCTGCTTTAGAGGTCCTCCAGAGATGCCATTCCCAGAGAAAGGATCTATTAGATGCCTTAGGATCTGCTAAGACTTATAATCTAGGTACGATTATGCTTGATATAACCAATTTAAAACCTTGTCTCCCTTATCACGTGGTGTTTCAGATAGTAGTGGCCTAAACTATGAAAAATTTTACTCGGAACATTTTTTGCACAGTGGTTGATGAGGGAGCCTTGACATGCGTGATGTCATTGGAATGTTGGAAGGCCATAGGCCAACCCATTTTGTCTTCGTCACTGACTCTTCTTACTAATTTCGACGGTCATTCGTTTCGACAACATGGCATCATCCCCTCTTTTCCCGTGTAGTTAGGGGGGAAGACTGTGTGCGTCGAGGTTGAAGTGGTCGATGCATCTCTCGACTACAATATCTTGTTAGGAAGGAGTTGGACCTATTCTATGCAAGAAGTGTTCGCTACAGTTTTCTAGGTCTTGTTGTTTCCACATGAGGGCCAGATAGTGACCATTGACCAGTTGTCTTTCTCTCATCCTAACCCTTCATCGGGAGCATCCATGGTCCCCATGATTGATAACCCTCAACCCGACATCATCAAAATAGGGGTTGGTTTGTGCCCACCTTTGATGGGTACATTCGATTACCCACCTCCTTTCAACGATGTTAAGTTCGTTTCAGACCAGCCTAAGGTTGAGATTTTTCAAGTCTTGTTGTTTCGTACAACCTACTTTAATGATCTGTGGACTCTTCCTTCCCCATCGGCCACGATGGAAGGGACAAGGAACCATGGTATGGACATGCCCTTATCCATGGCAGAAGTTGCGTACTCAATAGTCCAGCAAGCTTCCATTGACCTCAGTCTGACTCCCGCACAGGAGTTAGATCCGATACTAGAGCCTACTTGGGCTCAAGGTTCCCTTGCCAATACTAATTCTTTAGAATTAGTCTTGCCTTCATATGAAACAATTTTTGAAGAAATGACTAGTCCAAAAAGACCCTGGGATGATCTCCATCATATATCTTATTTCCTCCCAGAGTTAAGAAGAATTGAAGAAGGAGAATTCACTTTGACTATGACTGGAGATAGGTCTTGTCCTATAAATCCCTTGGCTACACACGCTATTTACGCCGAGGGTAATATGGAAACCATCATTGAAATGATACCTATAGATATCTCCATAACCCCTGGCGTCATAGAGAATATTCTCATCGGAGATGATTATTCTCCCCAAGAGATTCGAATATACACAGATTTATTTAAAGAATTATGCGACATTTTTTGGTCTTATGACGAAATTCCAGGCATAGATCCAAGAATCGTTGAACACAAAATCATGACTTATCCTGATGCTAAGCTAGTCTGGAAATAGCTTCATCCATTCAATCCTAAGAAAGCAGTAGTTATTAAGGCTGAAGTAGAGAAACTGCTCAAAGAAGGTTTTATCTACCCTGTCCATTTGACTCAATGGGTGTCAAATCTCATTCCAGTCGACAAAAAGAAGGGTATAATTTGCGTATGTACAAACTTCCATGATTTGAGCAAATCTTGTCCAAAGGATAATTTCCCCACACTATTTATCGACTAGATAGTCGATGAATGCATAGGTTGTGAATATTTTTCTTTTATGGACAGTTTTTTGGGATACAATCAGATACAGATCAAACCTGAAGACCAACACAAAACAACTTTTATTTTTCCGTGGGGTACATTCTCTTATCGAAAGATTCCTTTTGGTCTGAAAAATGATGGAGCTACCTTTTAGCGAGCCATGTATTTTTCTTTCCATGATCTCAAGCATATAGTCGAGGCCTAAATTCATGATTTAGCATCACGATATCATAGGAGAGTTGATCATCCCACACACCTCAGACTTATCTTTAAGTGATGTCGCTACTACTGGATTTTCTTGAATCCAAACAAATGTAGTTTTTTCATAACATCGGGTCGTCTGCTAGGTTTCATATTTTTGACAACAGGGATCATGGTCGATCCTATCAAAGTTGAGGCAATAGTTCAGTTGCCTCCACTGCACACAATCCCTCAACTTCAGAGTTTACAGGGAAAAGAAAACTTTTTATGACATTTTATCGCAAACTATATCGAGATCACAAAGGGATTTATGCATTTACTAAAGAAGAAAATTCCTTTTCACTGGGACGAAGCCTCTCAATTCTCTTTCGAGGCATTGAAATGTGCTCTCACGACTGCCCCTTTGCTTCGATCACCCAATTATAATAAGGATTTTTTACTGTACTTAGATACGGAAGAGTAGACCATCGGTATGGTATTGGTTCAAGAGGATGATTTTCTCTCAAAATATGTGATTTACTACCTGAGTTGAGGCCTGGTTGGACTGGAACTCAATTATTCCCACATTGAAAAAATTGCTTTGGTAGCAGTTCATGCTATTCAATGGTTCCTTCATTATATCTTGTTTCGTAAGACCACCATCATTGCCATTGTGAATCCATTTAATTACGTGTTGACACGATGAGTAATTGGCAAAAAGATCAATAGATGGATAGCTTTCCTCGAGGAATTTGACTTAGATTTTGTTTCAGTGAAATCCAAAAAGTCATTGGTCTTTGCGGAACTCATCTCGAAACTTCCGTTCAAGTCAGGAGTTGTTATGACCAAAGAGTATCCTATTAAAGGATACATGTTTTTGATCGCGTCTTCAGACCTCTGGTATGGAGATGTACTTCTCTATCTCCATACTTTGAAGTTCCCTGCCTTTGCTTCTCGTGATGAGCATCACCGTATATGTTATCAGGCCAAGAACTATCTCATACTCGAGGACACTTTGTATCATCGATGTGTAGATTGCATCCTTCGTTGATGTCTCACTCATAAAGAAGAAAAAATCGTGCTTAGCGATTGCCACACTAGAGCATGTGGCGGTCATTTTTCTGGGTTGGCAAAAGCCCAAAATATTCTACGAGTCGGTTACTTTTGGTCGACATTAATCAAAGATTGTGTTGAATCAGTCAAGAAGTTCCACCTGTTTCATATCTTCTCTCGGAAGATGAGGGCACACCCTACTCCCATGTTTCTCATCATTACCGTTGGTCCCTTCACCAAGTGGGGGATTGATTACACAACATGCAATCCCCCTTCAGCAAGGGGGCACTGTTATATCATCATAGAATTAGACTACTTCACGAAGTGGTTTGAAGCTATGCCAACATTCAAATATGATGGAGAGACTCCAGATCTCTTTTTGTTCAATCAGATTATAGAAAGGTTCGACGTCTCGAGAGAGATTGTCACTGACCATGGAAGTCACTTTCAAAACAAAATGATGTTCGAGTTAACATCAAATCTTGGGTTGAGGTAAGAACATTTGTCACCCTAGTAACCACAAGTGAATGGTCAGGTGCAAGCTGTAAATAAATCTCTTAAGACCATTCTACAACGAATGATCAATTTGTCCAAATCAAATTGGCATTTGATGTTATACTCGACATTATGGGCCTACCAAATGTTTGTTAAGACTGTAACTATTTTCTCACCTTTTCATCTCATTTATGGTTTGGAAGCAGTCTTTCCCATAGAGTTCCAGATCCCATCCCTAAATTTGGCAGTGCAGTTTTTTCCAAACACTTCACTGCTTGCAAATCGTTTATTATACCTTGAGCAACTCAATGAGCAATGTCATGATACAACCTTGGATAATGAGGCTCACAAGAAAAAATTCAAGTGTCAGTATGATCGGTCTGTTAGTCCTCATATTTTCTCTGAAGGTGACCTTGTCCTGGTCTATGACCAATATAAAGACCCCCTGGGGGAAGGAAAGTTCAAACCCATGTGGTTCGAACCCTTCATTATGAAAGAGGTTCTAAAGAAGGGCACTTATCATCTAGTGGAATTTGAGGGAAATGTTTTGATGGAGCCTAGAAATGGGCTCTACCTCAAGAAGTATTACTTGTAGGTAGGTTGCGTCAGGTGACTTCTTGTACATATGTATAGTTCTTGTACATTGGTTGTTTTAGTTTTTGTATTTTTTATTTTTATGGACGTGTCATTTTTTATGTCATCATTTTCACTGTGGCAGATGTCAAGTGAATCAGAGGTGTTCCTTGGTTTCGCGGACGGCGCTAGCCAGCACACTCGGAGGCTTGCTTCCATAGCTTGGGTGATTTTCACACCTCAGGTCCACTTGCTATCTTCAGGAGGTATATTTTTAGGTGACACCACAAATAATGTTTCTGAATATAGCATAGTCTTAGAGTTTCTTCATGATGCTTTGTCGCATGGTATCTCTCACCTTCGAGTCTACTTAGATGCTCAGCTGGTTGTGTCTCAATTAAATGGAGTTTACTGCGTTTATGATCCTACTCTACACCGACGATTCCTTAGGGTACATCTCTTAGAACGGATATTTTATTACATTACATATATCCATGTTCCTAGGAGATTGAATCAAATCACAGATGCTCTAGCTAATCATATATTAGATTGGCATATTGCACACATATAAGAAAAAGCACACACATGCACATGTAAATACATTTGTAAATAAATGTAATCCATAAAACAAAAAAATATGTAAATATCCATATATATATCACAAAATATCAGAGTACATGGGTGGGTGCAAGTGCCTCAAAAATAGGTCCAGTAAGAGTCACGGGGCTTATGCCCTCAAAAATAAACAAAAGGTTCCCTCGGCACGTAAGAAGTCTAGCCTAAATAAGGGCAGGGCCTGTTGACCCTTCCATAGTGAACAATGGTGTTGGCCAAACACCAAAAGAGCTCGACCCAGGTCCGTGGTACCCCAACAATGTGATTCTTCATAGACGGTGGGAGATCCTCGATCTTCACCATAGGAACTGTATAAGTAAGAGCGGTGAGGTTCCGCTCCACCCACCTCAAAACTCTCTCAGCCTCTCCAGCTAGAGGTCCCCTTGTTGCTGCTGGTCCACTAGTTGCAGATGGTCCCGCCTCTAGTCGAGGATGTCGTCTGGTCCTCATGAAGTCTATTGGATGCACCGGCCCCACATCTGCACATAACAAATACATACGTGTTGGATGCTATGGTATACATAAAAAAGTGATGATATATATGAAAAAACATAAAAATTAAATAACTTTGAAAACAAAAAATAAAACTTACCCATCTCTCCTCGCTCCTCTCTAGGAGGTACAGTCATGTCAGGATCTCTGGAAAAGTTGATCTCAGCATAGGGGTAGTCCTCTATGGTTGGAATCTGTCGTTCCCACTAGGCAAAAAACTTGTCGTCAAGAGCCTCGATGGTTCTCCCTCCCCCCTGTCATGGCAACAATGCCACCCACATACATAACGCTGGGAGAGGGGCCGTGTGCCCTCGTATCGTCTCTCTTGGACTGAGACTGGGGACCCTCTCAAAGCAGAAAGAGAAAAGGATAGTCTCGAATACAAATTTTCTATGCCTCCGCATACCACACTCTATCAACTGCCTCTTCATGCAGTCTACTAAGGTGGTGCTCCAGTCAAATATTTGTTCATTTAAACATTGAACCACACAATTCATGTGCACCTGAGAAGTCTAATGTAAAGATGCGGATCCAATAATCTGCCCAATGAGAAAGACTATCACTTTCAGTGATAGGTTTTAAATATTGTTCATCGAGACCTAAGTGCCCACTTTGTCAGTGCCAGCTTCACAATGGAGTCCAGTCAACTCCTCTATGTTGTGAGGCTTAGAGGGAAAAGTGTGAAAGTTGATTGGTTCCCCTCCCCTTGAGAGGCCAGTCAAAAAATATATCTTCAGTCATTGGAGTCAACGACTGTCCCTCAAGCATGAATGCCTCTGCGTCAGGATGCCAATAGTTTACCAAGGTGTTCAATATCCTGGGTTGTGCCCACATGAATGGACACTAGACGAATTTCAATAAACCACATTGAGCCAATGCGGTGGTAGCACCAGGGTCCTCTCCGACCAAAATATCAATGTCCTTATGCTCCCTTTCTCTCCAATGAACATACATCCTGCAATTGACAAGTTCATGAGGGATTAGCTCTTGCGTTTTTAAATTTTTTTCCACATTATGGAGGGTATATGCAAGCTATAATATACAATATTGCATATGATCATGTGCAGTGTTTTCTTTGTATGCGGGCATACTCTGGCTGTCATAGGACAACCCGCATATGCGTAGGGCCGACCTTTTTAAAGGTCAGGCCCCCCCTAAAAAACAAAAATAAATGCACAAATGAAGAATTGAAATGCAAGGGGGCTTAGTATGTACTTACTTGGTCCAAGCAGAAGTTCGTTTCATCCAATGAAGATCTCAAAATCAACTCTTTTAACAAAGGGGTTTTTTTGGCTCCTTAGTCAATTTCTCAATTAACAATGGTGATAATGAGCTGCCAGCTTCTATTTATAGACTTTTTGGCCCCTTTTTGTCATTTTTTGGACCTCTTTGTCGTTTTTTCTAGCCTGGAAATCATTTAGTATGGTTCAGGAGTTTCTTATGGATCATTATGATAAATGTTACTTTGGGTATTTGGAAACTTTTTGGAGATTTGGGTCATTTTTAAGGTCCTTTGGTAAAAAGTCATTTTTCCAACTTGTTGCATCTAAGTTAGGATTCCACCTCCATTTTTTGTATCTTGTTTTCTTTGTCACTTTTCCATAGGATCAACCCCACTAAGTTGTGACATGGAACCATCATTTATTCTTTAGAAGTGTCGTAATTTAGTGGTATAGCCTCCCCCTTCATGGACTCCCTAGGTAGTTCCAGGTTGCATTTTTTGGTGTCCATGCCGTCACTAATGACTATAGGCTCGAGAGTCCTTATTATTTTTTCTTGATTACGAGTTTGAGCCTCATTTGCATGATTCATTATCACTCTTTACCTCACCCTCAGGACTCCCAAAACACTACGGGTCTTCTTTTAAGCCCTTTTTAGACCCTCTAAACATGAAATGATTGATGAGCGATCTTGTTTCCCTTCACACTCGCTAAAATTAAATTTGAAGGCACATATGTCTGGTGGTAGTTTACCCATTTTTCGGTTTGGATGGTCAACTGTATGAACAAAGGTATACTCTAGGAGCCTCGATTTTCTAGAAGAGTATTCTCAGGTATAATTTCAACCAATTTTCGGGCCTGAGGGACTAAAATTATGAAAAAGGAACCCCCACGGAATCCATAGTTAATCTCTTTTCAGACTCCCTAAAATTGAAAAGATCACCGAGTGACCTTGTTCCTTCACACTCGTTAAAATGGTCCAGAAGTACATCTCATACGGAGTCCACCATTAAGATTTTTTTAGACTCCTTAAATATGAAAAAAAATTCAAGTGATATTGTCTTTGTCACACTCGTTAAAATGGTTTTGAAAAGACATATTTTTGGTGCTCGTTTACGCCTTTTTCGAACCAAATAGACTACCTTCGAAAACAGTACCCCAGCAGAGTATCCTTTTACGTTTTTTCAGACTCTCTAAAAATGAAAAACCGCCAAGATTACCTTCTCTCGGCTCGTTAAAATTACATCTAAGGACGTTATCATTATGTCTTGTTAATGGAACTTGCATTCCTGCATCTTTGGCCTAATGTCGACTCCATGTTGCTCTCAACTGAACCATCTAAAGCATGCCTTATACGCAAGCCTTGTATAACTTTGTCTCTATGTCTTGACACCTTGACCCATGGAGGGATTTTCCTGAGTGTCCTTATCCTACATATGCCTCCTTTCTCTGAGCATTAGTGTGTTCCTTGCATTGAAGAACTAGTATATCTATGAAACTTGTTCCTCCTTCGTAACGTATCATTCTTTTATTATTTTTCAAGCTTTCCAAACTTATTGAAAAAGACAAAAAAATTCATATATACCCGAAAAACAGGAAGGGAAAAGTATTTTCTTTTTGTTAGCAGCACAATAAGTCTCCCTTGGACAAAGCACATCCTTTCATTTGTTCGTCAAGATCTGGGATTTAATATGACCTTAGGAAGTTGTTCTCGTTACATAGAGTTGTGTCCTCCTCTATTTGGTTATTCTTCCAAACATATGGAGAGTTTGTGTTGCCTCCTGCATCGTGAACTTATGTCAATACCATGTTGCCTAAGTATCATCATCAGTCGTGTTCTTTTCCAAGGGAATTTCTACTAATTTTTACTCCACCCTTCTACATTTTGTCTCTTTTCCTCATGCTCGACCATCCCAAAAGACCAATCAAGTCCTTGTTCAAAATCGATGAATTTCTCTGACTGATCCTCAAGATCCTCTTGTCTGTTCCTGACAAGTCATCGAAGACCTCTAAGTAGTGAATTCGTACACTCATATTACACTCCTACCCGAGTTATGAAGATTTTGAAGTTGTTTCTCGAGCTCTAAAGGCCTCATCTCTAGCCATCAAGAATCATTAGCTTCTTGAAGATGGATAATATACATGTATATATTTTTTATTTTGAGATGTATATCTACTGTGTATTTCTCGCGGATACACTTTATATATTTATATGACATGGATCTACAGTTTATTTGATTGGAAACCATGATTTTATTTCATCTTGAGCATGGGTATTCCCGCCTCGATGAGACAATTGTTATTTTGCAGATGGCACCTCCTAAACTCCGGTCCCTAGGCTCACTCGCTTCGTACGTTGGTGAATATTGGTAATGTATTTCGTCCATCATATGTTCTTTTGACCTCACACATTAGGGGGCATCTGTTATAACCCTAATTTTCACCAAACATGCATACCTGGCATCAGGCCATCTCACTTTCCATTTTTTCCAAGCCACCATTGAACAACTCTTCTAAAAATCCATCCTTTTGAAGGCATATGTTCCCTACACCATTTTTTCCCGCGTATATATGCTAGCTAACCCACTACAACCCGCGTATACTGACAAAAGCACAAAAAATAGAAATTTGCAGACGTAATATAGATTTTTGGGTAATTGCCTAAACCATTTGACCACTCATAGTTGGTCACTCAACCAGATAGATACCCTCTTCTAGCCTATAAAATAAGAGGTAGGGGTCCCATTTGAAAAGGGAAGATAATAACAAAGAAACTATGCCCTTTTTTGTATTCCCCTTGCCCCAATCTTTTGCAACCATTTTGTGAGGAGAAGCATATGTGGAAGCAGTTGGTGCACAGTTGAATAGGATCCCAAGACCAGATTCTAGGAGTAGTGGTTGATCTCGCCATTGTAAGTTACTTTTGTGAGATTAATAAAAAGAATTAATTTTCCCATCCCGCCATATGAGGTGTTCAATATTTAGTTTTGATTATATTTTATTAGAACCTCTAGCCCACTAATTCATATATAAGATGCATGTTCGTAGTTCTTTTTTTGTCTATTTGCGAATGCAGGTTGGATTTGGGAGGAGACTTGCAGTCGAGGATCATGCGAACGCAAAAGGATAGACACCAAACGTGGAGTTCAAGCTAGAGTTAGCAGATCCTTTTATCCTTATGTTTCATGTATGAATGTGGGGTCTATGTCGGGATGATAGTAAAAAGTAGGAGACTTTAAAGGGTCATTTCTGCATGCATTATAGAACCCATAGTTCTAGTCTGTAGGTGGATTTCCCACCCACAACAAGGCTTTGAGGTAATGGTGAGTAGCAACACCATGTCCATGACACAATGAAAAGACACAATGAAAAGAATGTTAATGCTCTTTGTCATGTGAGACACAATGAAAAGACAGAATGAAAAGAAGGGAAATGCTCTGAAAAAATATTATAAAATGATTGACATGGCCATTTCCAACCCCTCATGTTTAATCCTTAAAACTTATTATTGCATCTTCCCAAAAAATTCTTTTTGCATGTTTCACCAAGTTTAAAGTTTGCACATTGCTTGGAAAAAGATGATTGCCACATGTCACATGTCACAAGACTTTCAAAGTTGCATATATCATGTCACAAGATTTTGAAAGTTGCATATTGCATATTCAAGTTCTATTTGTTGCCTAGACTCCATATCCCAAGCACAATGCACCAGGTCTTGCTTGCATTCTCACGTCTTGAATCAAGGAGTATTGAATCAATATATACCAAGTCTTATAAGAGAAGTTGAAATTATCATTAAGTGTATAACAAAATTACATTCACAGATATATACAAGCCATAGAAATAGCCTTGTGCATATTATCAGATGAAAAAGTACCCATAATGTCAATGCATTATATGAATCATTACATGTTTAGTTATATAATGTACATCTAACTGTCTTATAAAATTATTACATGACATCATGAAATTCTTTTAGTCTTCTTTTGTTCTTTCCAGTTCTTAAGCAATTCATCCATCTCCATGTCTTCGTCTACTAGGTGCTCTTCAACAGCTGATGTTGTTTCAGTCCTTTCATGTCGAGTACGTCTGGTCTCGTACCCACAGCGTGGATTCTTCTATGAGGGACCATCACCTAAAAAAATAAAAAATATTAAATTTATATGGCCAATTTTTAAATATCATTGAAGTAGTTCATTAATATTAAAAAAAAACTCTGCAATATAATTATTTACCTGGTCCTCTAGTTGGTACCATTGGAATGGCTTCCGGCTTGTTCCCCTTTCTCCTTGTAGACTCGCCCTCATGTGCTCCCCTTTCTCCTCGCAGACTACCCTTTCTCCTCTCCTCGCAAACTAACCTTTCTCCTCACAGAGGTCACGTTCACACTCTATTCGCGTGGGGTATGGATCAGTGCACAGTAAAGGATGCAGTCGGGGTATGGATCGAGGATATGCATACACAAATGGAGGGGATTCGTTTTTGTTAAAAGGGTTTTGGTTTTGTTTTTAATTTACTTCTTAATTTATATATATATATATATATATATGTATGTATGTATGTATGTATGTATGTATGTATGTATGCATGCATGTATGTATGTATGTATGTATGTATGTATGTATGTATGTATATACATACATACATACATACATACATGCATACATA
>ML792579.1:74828-89816 GCA_009831015.1 Picea engelmannii
TTATAGTGGGTCTAATGGTTAAGAACATGTGTTTTCTCCTAAGAGGTCACAAGTTCGAATCTAGAGGGGTGTAGGGTATGTATACCTTCGGCATAGACTTTACGAGTCAAATCACTGGGTGGAAGGGATCCCTTGTCCCACAAACAAGGGGGTCTCATACAATATATACATACATATATGTATATATATGTATATATATGTATATACATATATACAAACAAGGGGGTCTCATACAATATATACATACATATATGTATATATATGTATATACATATATACAAACAAGGGGGTCTCATACAACAATTTGGTGTTTATATTGTTATTAGAGCTAAATTTGAACAGAGATTTTGTTTATCTTGTTGATATTGACATCCTTTTGTATGAGATGGTCAATGACAATGGTTAGTGCGACCTAGAAGGAAAATTGAAAACATTATATGGGTTAACACCCAATTTTTTGTTGTTACCACTTATTTGTAATAGGTTTGTGTGCAAAGTGACCAAACACTCTTATAATAATCAGAGCAGGTTAGCTATTGTTGAGTTGTTGCATGGTGGACCCATCCATCTATCTCACCAGGAGTCGTCTTTCAATCTGTTGCGTAGAGAAGCCATCCGTCAAAATATGATTCGTTGTGCATGGAGGAGTTCGCATCTTCAAGCTGCTGAAGAGTTTTGAAGGGGGAGCACTGCATTGAAGGATCGTTGTTACTGTTAAGCTGTTGAAGAATTTGATGTTCGCCAGAATTGCACGAGAGAGAAAGTATCCTCTGTGAATTTGATTATTGAATCGCTGTCACCATTCACAAAGAATTTCTTGCAAATTGTCACATATTCTGACTGTCGGAGCTTAAGGGAGGGTGCATATCGCTGTTGTTACCACCAATAGACCTTGAAAATAGTTGTCAAAAATCATTCGTTGTCCTCTCTAGTGGTCCCATTCTAGCCAGATCACAGAATATTTGTTGTACCAGATTACATGAGATTCGATGTCAGGAAAGAGGAATAGGAGCCTGTCGTGATCTGTTGTGATATAAAATTTAGCCAACAATTCATTTTGTTATCACTCCAGGAGTCTTTCTAGGTTGTGATCGAAAGAGCCTGGTAACTTAATCAAGAAATTAATCAATAACTCAAGAACTCATATAAACTGTAACTCTTAATTCCAACCCCTTAACTTTATTACACCCATCACCCCTAACACTTAACCTTTATAACCTAGAATTAATATAAACCTTAACCATTGAGATCTATAACCTCTAAAGCCCCTATAACCTAATTACATATATAACCTTAAGTGTCATGGTTATCATATTAATTTATCCTACAAATAACTCATATAAACTGTAACTCTTAATTCCTAACACCAGTAAATTATAACCTCTAACCCCTCACCAATATAACTCCTTAACCTTAACACATATTCATTATAACCCCTAAAACATAACCATATGAATCCTTACACCTAATCCTCATATTATAACCCCAATAACACTAATCCACTAAGAAATAAGACTTATAACTCTTAACCCTTAAAACCCCTTACCCCTATAACACATGTTACCATAAAACCTAACCTACCACCCTTAATCCCTCACACTTCTGTCACAAACAAAATGTATGAATTAATATTATGTCACTTTTTCTACTTGAATAGTTGATCTTTAGTACGAAACTCTTTTGAGAATGTTGTTTTCTTGATACCTAGGTGAAAGTCCTTGATAGATTTTCTATATGGCAACTTAGCTCCAAGGACATCACTCTTTCAAGGGAGGGATTGTAAGCCCCACTTTTTGACTTAGCATTTACTATTGTGATAGTTATGGTGATTTTTGAGCTAACACTATCTAGATACATTCCCAACTTTCTTATTGATATATCAATGTTCATGTTATGTGTCCCACATGGTTATCTTATGCTCACTTATGATTAGGATGTGTAACACATGGTTATATTATGATCACTTATGATTTGGATGTGTTCCACATGGTTATGTTATGCTCACTAATGACTAGGATGTGTCACACACGGTTATCTTATGCTCACTTATTATTATAATGTGTTGTACATTAATTATATTACACTCAATTCTGATCATTGAGTTCATTGTGTTATTTGACATATTTCCATTGATTATATGTTAGAATTACTTTTAATAAGTTTGGATGAATGTTGGATATTTCCTACTTCGATAGTTGCACTAAAATTGATTAGTTGTAGAGAGAAACCCAAACACTATTATACACACATGTGACTACTAAAACCATTGCAAGTGTTGAAGTGTTATTGAGTTATTCAGTTCTTGAGACCTTCATTAGCATTTGTTAGATGTGAGGAGAAACTTGAATGGTTAATTATTGGTTGTTGGGGATGATTCACTCTTCCAAAAATGGGATATGTTTCTCAATACCTTTGTCTGTGACCTTAGGATATCCTTGGGTATGATATTAAACATTTTTAGAGTTTCTAGCCCCAGGGAGCCAGTCATGTCACATTGGGAGTTCCTATCATGAGACCTAACCTTAACTATCTCTAACCTATTTAAGCAAGGTGATAGCTTCCATTTAGGAGTTATCTTTTGAGGGGTTGGCCCTTGTGTGTGAAAGGGAGTAATTGTGTTATATTATTGTTAGGATTTGCATTGTGTGGAATTTTTCCTCGAGATTAGTGACCCTTGGAATGGGAGAGAGAAACTGTTCATTTCCATTGGTGGGTAGATAGATCTTGGATAAACCAAATCCTATGGGATGTGTTCATCCTATTCATGATTGGTGTGGGAACACCATAATCCTACAAGTGGTGTGTACACCATAGTTGAGGGAGAGTATATTTGGCCCTTTTAGAAACACCTACGAAGAAGATGCAGTCTCACCTGAAGAAGTTATGAGGGGGTTTCAGGACAGATATGCCTACAACTAGGGGGAATATCAAGTGGATCTAATACAAGAACAACACAACATTCATATGTCACTTATCATATAGGATCTACTCGACACATCTACTTATCATATCTAAAATAGTAATGAAATCACAATATATCAATTGACAGAGACAAAATACCAATCACACACAACACAAGATATACATGGTTCACCCTCTCTCTAGGGATATGTCCATAGAACTATGGTTTATAATATATTAAGATGAAGCGTACAGCTCTTGTCTACACTCTTATCTAGTAGATTCTCTTTCTTCTCCTCTCTTTCTCTCCCCTCCCTGTGCACCTAGTTGCAGGTTTGATCTTCGCAACTAGCTGAAGATCTTACAATACCAAAAGGCTCTCACACTTAGCAATTCTCTCTCCCACAACAATAATCACTCATAAAAATAATACCACTAGATCGATAACAATATCATACCAACCCAAACTAGGTCTTCATGACCTTTATTTATACATTACAATAGCTCACCGACATCCTTAGGCCGAAACCTAGGTGTCCAAAACCCTAGATAGAAAAACCCTAGGTGTCTAAAGCCCTAGGTCAACTTGACTCGTATTTTCATGTCTTTTCCAACCTGTCTTTCCTTTCTTCTCACGTAGTTCTTCAAATCATCTAATGGTGGAATTTTCCACTTACTGAGTTGTCCATGATCCTTCTTCCTTGATGATCCGTCATCCTTGATCTCCTCATCCAACGACTTGCTTTCTCAGACTTCGCTCCATCTTTTCTTCTCTTTTGCTCACTTTGACCCAATAACAGACACTGCATCTTGCGTGAACTTCACATTTTTCCTTTTCTTCCTTGATATTCACTTGCTTCCATAACCAAGGGACAACAGGCCCCCAACACTCACATGTGACTCATCCTGAGGCACTTCAGACCCGATCCTTCTATTTTACTTTGACTTCTGATTGTCCAGTGAAACCTCTACTTTCTTCTCTATGCCTCCTTTTCCTCCTTGTGCAAATTGTATTTTCTTTGTCTGGTACCCAGTTTCAACTACACTTGGTACCTATACCCTTTTCTTCTTGCATTTACTAATAACTGCGGGGAAGCTATTTTTCATAGCAAAATTTCAACCGGCTCCCATTCACTAATCCTTCCTTCCACTCCCCATTTAGAGTCTTCAATTGCTCATCTCCTCCCTCTATAACATAAGCGATCTCATATGGCCCTAACCAATGTGTTATTAGCTTCCCAGGATGTTTGATGAACTTACTGTCATATATCAGGACTATATCACCTTGTTTAAATTCCTTCTTCCTGATGTGCCTATCATGGTAGGCCTTCTCTCTTTCCTTCTGTACTTGTTGATGGAATCCTGCAACAAATATGTCTTTCTCCAATTCAACCAATTGTGCAAGCCTCTCTTGAACAGTGCTAGGTTCATCCATATCTATAAAGGAAACAATTCTTAGGCTTGGTACCAAATATTCCATTGAAACAACAACTTCAATACCATATACCAACTTAAAAGGTGTCTGCATTTTCATCTTCTTGCAAGTGGTTCTATAGGACCATAATACTACTGGTACTCTTAGATCCCAGTCATCCATGTTCACACTGCAAATATTCGTTAGTGTTGTCTCCAAGATATTATTGAATGATTCAACTATCCCATTTGCTTGTGGATGGTAAGGCATGCTCTTTCGATGGTGGACTGCAAATTCCTCAATCAGAGCTTCAATTGCCTTATTGATGAAATGTGTGTGCCTTGATCGCTCATAAGGATCTTTGGGTATCCAAACTTGGTTATGATGTCATCAAATATGAAGCACACAACCGTAGTTGCACTACAGTCCTTAACTACTCTTTCTTCGGCCTATCTGGTCAAGTATTATGTTTCTTTAATTATGTACCTTGCTCATGTACACTTTCTTGGTGGGTTTATAGGTCCAACGAAGTCAATGGACCATTTCTCAAATTCTTGTAGGTTTAGTTGTGGTGCTAGTGGCATTTCATCTCTTTTGGAAGGTTTCCCAACTCTTTAGCATACATCGCAGGCTCTAGAATAGTCTTTAGCATCTCTGTGTAAGGTAGGCCACCAAAGGCCAGCTCTAAGAACCTTTTGCACAATTTCTTTTCCTGCATGATGTCCTCCTACGATGCCTTCATGAGATTTTGTGAGGATCAGTGGGTGTTTTTCCTCCATAACACATCTTCGTAATATCTCATCAGGTCCCATCTTGTATAGATGTCCATATGAGGAATTGCATAGTCACTAGGTGCCATTCATATTGACAGGAACTAGACTATGTCTGCAAAGTGGTCATCAATCTTTCTAATGGCTAGCAGTTGTGCATCTGATATTGTATCATCCAAACTGGTGGGCTCTTCGCCATGTTCCAACCTTAAAAAGTTGTCAGGACCTTTGTTCATTCTCCCTGGATTTACTTTAATTTCAAAATCATATTCCTGAAATAGTAGAATCCATCTGCATATCCTTCCCCCCAACACTAGATTTTTGACTAGGTATTTCAACACAGAGTGATCAGTAAACACTTTAAAGTGTCCTCCCAACAAGTAGTGGCAGAACTTCTGCAACGCCTACACCATGGTTAACCCTTCTCTCTTAGTAGTGATGTAATTAATCTTAGTAGTTGATAGATTCATGCTAACAAATGACAATGGGTGGTCAATATCTCCTCCTCCAAGTTGTGCTAACACAACTCCTAAAGAAATGGAAGATGCATCGACATGCACATGGAATTCCTTAGTCCAATCTGAAAAAACCGGAATAGGTGCAGTAACCATTTTCTATTTCAGTGTGTCGAAGCTCAGTTGGCATTCTTCTATCCAGCTAAACTAACAATCTCTCTTCAAACTTTTCTCCATTGGTATTGTGATCTGAGCATAGCCTTCGATGAACTTCCTGTAGTATCTTGTGTGTCCCAACGCAGTGCGCAACTGTTTCACTAAAGTAGGAGTGGGTAGATCAACTATAATGGTGATCTTGGATGGATCTAACAACAATCCTTTCTTACATAAAATATGACCTAACATCACTCCAAATGGTGAAAATATAATACATTTCTTCAGCTTCAAGGCAATTTGACACTACCTTCATTTATCCAACATTAGCCTTAGACATTAAATATGATTCTTCAATAAACTAAAAATAGTCCAATCATCAAAATATACTTCTAGAAATTTATGCATAAATTCCTTGAATGCTTTGACCACCACCGTGGAAAATATGGATAGGGAATTATTCAATCCAAATGGCATCACTGCATACTGATAGGACCCCCATTATGTTTCAAATGTGGTCTTATGGCAGTCTTCCTTGGAAATCTAGATCTGATGGTATCCTAAAAATCCATCTGTAAAAGAATATACTTCCTAGCCTCCCACATTATCTAACACTTCCTCAGTGAATAGTGTAGGGAAGGGGTCATGTAAACAAGCATCATTCAACTTCCTGAGATATACACATATCCTGATCTCTCATGTCTTCTTGTATTGCACCACTATAGGGATAATCCACTCTAACTCTTCCACAGGTTCTATAATCCCTGCTTCCAACATTTTGTCAAGCTCAATTTTCATTTTTTCCTTATATTTAGGGTTTAGTCTATACGGTCTCTGTTTGACTAGTATAGCATCTGGATTTAAAAGGATCCTCATCTCTCCCATAGGCCTTTTAATTCCCTTCATATCAGTGAACTTGGTTGGAAACAAGTCCTGATATTCATGCAGTAACTTTGTAATTTTGTCAATGGTAGCAACATCCCAATAATCTCTGACATTTGCAAACTTCAGTGTCTCTTATGTTCTAATATTGACTTTCTTAATATTGATTGTCTTTCCAATGAATGGTAACTCAACTCTTGGTCCTTCCACATCTCTTTGTCCTTTTGTTTCTACGATGTTCACCTTCCTCGAATCATTTTCTTCATCGACAGTGATGTTGTAACAACCTTGCAGTTTCTGGAGAGGTGCGGTCCATTTGTCCTCTTCTTGTTCCAGAGGGAGGTTAGATGCATCTTCAAATACTTTCTATATTACAATTTGAAATGCTTGATCTACTGAAGGATATTGAATTTCAAATAAGAAGGTGGTTACAAAATTCTGAGTCATACCTTTCCAATCTGTAGTGATGAGGTACAACTCTTCTTGAAGGTACCAGTTGATAGGGGTTGTTTCTAGTGTGTTAATGAATTTGTGCACCCATTGATATTGCGTAATGTCACTCCAGGCCTCTTCGTAGCTTCGCACATGGTCCTTTGGGTAGCTTCGACCGATGTACCTTACTTCGCAACTTTCTGCTTGTGCTGAGAATTGTGTTGTCATCAAGGTACAACATTGTATCCAATCTGTAATATTACTTTTGTGTTTCCCGCACCATCTTGTTGGTGTTTTTAAAAGCCTCATCCATTGCCAATAGTCTTTGTTGCATTGGTACACTTTCTTCAAAGTCCGACAAGAAGGTTTCTAAAGGATTTAGACCATCAAAGGTGGGTAAGTTACTTATGGTTGTGCCAATCCAACGAACTTATTTGGTTAGTCTAGAACATATTCTTGTAGATACGTCATACATTTTATTCTTCTAGTTCTCCAGTGCTTCTTCTAAGTCAGATGAGCATGTTCTATCACTTTGTCATCTTAGGTTTCCATCGGCTGTGGGATTGATGTAATCCTGTTGTCTGGATGTTAGCTTATATATATATTCTAGTGCATATGTGTGGTTTTCTTCTCTGATAGCTTCTGTGTATCACTGGACTTCATCTGGATCTAAAGGTGTGATGACCCTAAGTCCATCTCTTTCAAAATTCATACGTCCTTTCTTTAAATCAACCAGAGTGGAATTATTGAAGGCCCAATCAATTCCTAATAGCGCAGGGTAAGGGAAGTTGTCATCAACTATCTCAATTACCTTGAAATCTGCAAATGTTCTTACTCCATCAATGTCCACAAGGACATGTTTCAATCTTCCAAATGGACTTACAACTTGTTGGTTGGCCATCCTAAGCCTAATAGGGGAATAGATCAACTTCATTTTTCCCATCAGTGCCTAGGTTTTCTTCATCATGACATTGACCTCCAACCCTAAGTTGAGGACTACATAATCTATCTCATACTCTCCTATTTGAGAATTCAAATGTAATTCCATATTTTTCCTTCTCTTCTTACCGATTTGGTGTACTTCCCTATTCAGTAAGGGGTCTATCCTTCCTAGCTCATATTTTCTGATTAAATTTTGTAACTCTTGTACAGTGCTCTCATCCTGAATCAACTTAATACAATTATATAGAAATTTCATGATCTTGATTACCTCTTTTTCTTATTTTGGCAAAGAAGACTGATCAAATGCCAGAGGCATTTCATATTATCTCAACTTTGGTCTTGTGTTCTATGAGGAACCTTGGTCTCCTATGAATTCTTTTCTTTCCTCCTCAAACATTTTTCTTTCTTTATTTGCATCAAACATTCATGTCTTCTCTGTAGCTTTCATGATTCCTGAGTCTTCTGTAATCTTCCCTTGGGTTAGTTTGTCTTCTCCTGTAAAAAATCCTCCTCTGGTTATAAAAACCACTCTAGGGTATTCTCCATGAGGTTCAGTGCATATCAGTCGCACTTGTAGGTTCTGCTGAGGTCCTCATCTTTCCTGAAGCTTAGCTAGCAGCATAGGACAGTCTTCTATAACATGTTCGAACATGATACAGTAGATGCAAGTAGTACAATGGTTCTAGAAATCCCTTGCGAGGTGTTCTGGTTGTGCGCAGTTATAACAAATTATTTTTCCTTGGCCTCGACCCATTCCTCCTCCTCGTCCTCTTCCTCTGAATCCACTGCAAGGATTGAAGTTTCCTCTCCCAAGGGAGTTGTACTACATAGAGTTTCCTTCTTGTTGTACTTCACCTTGAATATTGTATATGTCTCTTGACCTTTCATGCATCAAATCAGAAGCCCTACAATCTCTATCATCATGTCCCATGGACTTACAAAATGTACAATACAAATTTGTAGGTGTCTGAACATACTTTTTCATGTAATAACACTCACCAGGGTGATGCCTATTTCTACATACCTCACACCAGGGTAAGGTGACTTGCTTCAAAGGGATCAGAGCTCCAGAAGCCAAGTATTCATTGAATAGGGGACAATGTTCCTTGTCTTGGCCTTCTGATTTTCATCTGACACACTAGATGTCTTCTCCTTTAATTTTTCCTTTTCCTTCTTCATATCTTCGACCTACAAAGACAAACTAGTTAGCTGACTCAAGATTTGGCTCATACTTGAGTTGGATTCTCCAATAAGGGTTGATTCGAGCTTCATGACAATATCCAACGCCTCAGACTGCGAATAAATCTTCTATTGCATCAGAGGAACTCTGATGTGTGGTAAGAGGGAAACAATGAACCATTCTTTGTTTTGTTCATCTGGGATCTGAAAAGTCAATTAGCCTGTTAAGGTTTTGAATCTCTGATCGAAATCCCAAGCAGGTTCAGCCACCTTTTGCTTGATCTCCTTTAGTTCTTTAATGCATTGTGACTATGACTTGGGTTTCTTGAACTCTGCAATCAATGTATTCTTAATATGATTCAGTATCTTAGGTTGTGCAAGTCCTTGAACAAGCTTCATGTACCATCTCAGTGCGCAATCCCATAGAGTGGTACTAAACTGGGTTCTTTTGATAGCTTCATCCGTGACATTTTTAATATTCCATACAGATTCACATAGGAACCAGTGTTGGTCAAGGTCTTTAGATCCATCTCCCCTAAATATAGAGAGTCTCATCTCATCTACCATAGATCTTCCTAGGGTGTCTAACTGAGTATGTGGTGTATTACTAGTGATAGTTCTATGGGTACTCTGGTGGCTGGGATTACTCTGATTTCTTAATATTGCTGACTCAATAGGAGGGATAACAATACTTACTTCGATGGTCTCTATAGTTCCTGAAGTTTCAGGTTCTTCTTGACAAAGCTCTTTATCTCTCCCTTCCTCTGTCCTAGCAGGTTCTGAATGCTCCTCATCTGTTAGATCTGCCTCTTCTCCACTATAGAAACCTTCATCCCCGTAGTTCTTTTTGAATAGGTTCACAATATGAACTTCTCTAAACACTCTCCCACTTCATGTATGTCCAACTTCTGTGTCGTTGTCGTTGTCCAAATTATTGAACATTAGACTTTCTAGATCCAACCAATCTACTGTATATTCAAGATGTTATTCTCATGCAATAGTATCTTGAGTCTCAACTTCAGGAATTGTAAAAAGTTTCCTCTGGGGCCCTTAAAGAAATATCTCTCAGCTTGGTTGTATGACTCTACTATGTCAACAACAAACTCTGTGCTGTACCCTCCAATGGTTCTATCAAACCAGTGATCTACTGCTCGTGATACAACATTATCAACTCTTTTGACCTTCTTGATCATATTCGACGTCCACACTACATAAGGTCTATATCGGATCTCAAACTGGATATCTGCTAATCTATCTAGCCACTCATACAACTCTTGATGGATTCCCCCAAAGAATATCTCATGTATATCAGAAAAATGTGTCTCTCTAGCCAATCCTTTGTAGTCATATTAAGGTTCTTGTTCTGGGATTCAATTAAGTCCTTTTCTTGATCCTCTATCCACTTTTGAATCTTTGTCTTTGATGGGAACCACCTTGACATTCCCTCAAGAATATTCTTGTCCTAGAAATGGAACCATTTGTTAGCACAAGGGCAAACCTAGGGTTCAACTCCAAGAGCGCACCAACATGCCCTAACTACTGGCCCTTTAGACAACACCTATGAAGCAGATGCAGTCTCACCTAAAGTAGTTATGAGGGGGTTGTAGGATAGAGATGTCTACAACCAGGGGGAATATCAAGTGGATCTAATACAAGAACAACACAACATTGATATATCACTTATCAGTTAGGATCTACTCGACACATCTACTTATTAGATCTAAAACAATGATGCAATCACAGTATATCAATTGACAGAGACTGAATACCAATCACACACAACAAAATATATACATGGTTCACCTTCTCTCTAGGGATACATCCACATAACTGTTCTTTATAATATATTAAGACGAATCATATAGTTCTTGTCTGCACTCTTGGTTAGCATATCCTGTTTCTTCTCCTCTCTTTCTCTCCCCTCCCTATGCACCTATCTTCAGGGTTGATCTCTACACCCAGCTGAAGATCTTACAATACCAGAAGGCTCTCACACTTAGCACTTCTCTCTCCCATAACAATAATCACTCATAACAATAATACCACTAGATCGACAATAATATCATACCAACCCAAACTAGGTCCTCATGACATTTATTTATACATTACAATAGCTCATCAACATCCTTAGGCCGAAACCTAGGTGTCCAAAACCCTAGATACCAAAACCCTAGGTGTCTAAAACCTTAGGTCAACTTGACCCATATTTTCAGGGCTTCACCAGCCTGTCTTTCCTTTCTTCTCCCGTGGGGTGGATTTTTCCGCTTATTGAGTTGTCCACGATCATTTTTCCTTAATGATATGTCATCCTTGATCTCCTCATCCAATGACTTGCTTTATCTAACTTTGCTCCATCTTTTCTTCTCTTTTGCTCACTTCAACCCAATAACAGTCACTGCATCTTGCGCGAATTTCACATTTTTCCTTTTCTTCCTTGATCTTCACTTTCTTCCATAACCAAGGGCCAATAAATAGTTAATTGTTTCACTAGAGGCTTCATCCCTCAATAGGAGGTCCATTTCTTACACTTATGTTGTTTGACATTGGTCTGGTTTTTGTTGAGGCTTATGAGGAACTATGTAGTTTTTGGTATTGATCTTGATATCCTAGTTCTAAGGGGTTTTTCAACACCACTAGTCATACATTAGTTGGGACGAAAATCACATGCGAGTGTATATTCCTAAACCACTAGATATATTATCTATAGAAGGCCTAAATTGCACTAGGAGGTGGACTTCTCAAGGTGATTAAATATAGTTTAGTGCACTAATTTATTTCTTTTGTTGTTTTTAAGGTTATAATATATATCTAACATTTTTTCATTATTATCATTTGAAAATATAATTGTGGTTAAATAGTTTGTTGCTTTAAAGAATAAATAATTGTTGAATTTCATCATAATAGGCCCACAACAGTAGGTTGTCTTGGGTTGTTTAGTGTGAGGAAACCTACTATCATGGGTCTATTACGATGATTTTTTATAATTATTCTATCTAAGAAATAACAAATTTAATCATTATTTTCCTCTTTAAATAGAATAACCAATCTTACATTAAATACACAATAGAAGATAAATACAACGGAAGCAATAAATCACAATATGGAACTGTCTCCAAATCATAATTAGTAGTCAACTTCTTGGGGCAAGCCAAAACTTTTACAATTGGTACACATAACTATTCGTAAATATGCACTCTTGGTCACTTTTCCTCCCAATTAAAGAACACCCAAGGATGTTGCTCATACAATTACCAATGTACAAAAAAGAGGATAAATCCATAAACCACCTATTGGTGGATGAAGCCCATAATGCAATAATCAACACTTATTTGTAAGGTTGCAATGTGACAAGGGAAATACACCCTCTCTTGACTATAGTGTGTGTTTCCCCTTTAATGGTAACAATCATGTTAGCACTTTGTAATTTGCCCAAGGCTATGAAGGCAGTCACAGAGGGAACATCAAAGCCACTTCGAGTCAGGGATATAGCTCTCCAAGACTCAGAGAGGGATCTCTCTATCAAATTTAGATTTGTTTGGAATAGGATATTAGGCTAGTTATGTAGAACATGGGTTTGTTTATGGATTTTTGAATTGGTTTGGTTGAGACATAAAAAGGACCATTAGGAAAAATGGAGTCAAATATTAAGACGATAGATGAATGAATAACTAAGACAAAATGTGACCAGGTAGGATAATCATGCTAGTGAATCCTTTGAGCTTATAAAATGGGAAAAGAAGAATAGATTGAAATTCATTTCAAATGTAGAGCAGAGTATATCCAAATTCTACATTTCAAACATGGAAGAAAACACAAATATTGTTTCGAGCCAGCACAGGGTGTTAAGAACAAATCTTTCACATTATCTTCTCATAGACAATGCATAAAGAAAAATCATGTGAAACAGGAAAGTAACAAGTTACATCAGGGAAAACTTCACCACTTAAACACAACACAGGAATCTGGAAATATAGTGCCTTTGTATTCATTCATAAAAGTCATTTATAGATTTTGAAACATTTCTACAATGGATGGGGACATTCCCATGCCATCGTTTTCTGTCAGTCTAACCCCTTCTTTCTTAAAAGTCATAGTCTTTATAGCCTTTACAAACAAGTTCAAGATCCTATAAAAATGGATCTGATATACTAAAAATAAAACAAGATCAAAATAACATGATGTATAGGATCTAGTCCTGATTTTAAGGGTCAAACCCTTATCAACTAAGTCTTCAAGAATATTTGATCTTCTCAGTAGTCTTCATAAGAGAGTAGAACACTTTCGAACTCCTTCTTTGACAACTGAGAAGTTTTGTCCAAAAATAGAAAGGCCACTTAGTCATCTTTCCTTATCATCTACCTCAAAAGATGGAAAAGGATGATGACCTGTATCCCTTTAATTCTTATCTTACCTTAAAAACCATTCCCACATGATCTGGAAACAAAAATCCTCGATCTGAGAAAAAATGAGTATTCTATCAGTTCCTGTGATTTTAGTGGCTTAGAAACATAAAATCGTAGGGGTAAGCTGCCGAAAGAAGATCTTTTGGTAGCTAACAATGCCTTTTGAAACCTGTGCAAGCTGCCAAAATCACTCATATAAACTGTAACTCTTAATTCCTAATAATAATAAATTATAAACTCTAACTCTATCCTCGTTCCTTGTCCATGGTGTAGTCCTCAAGATCCATTATTTTTGTACAAAACATACTAATGGCATAAAATGTCCCAAAAAATTAATATCTACTACATAAGTCTTTTGTCTTTTCTCAACGACTATGTAATGAATATCAATTCTAAGAAGATTCAAATAGGACCTAAGAAACTTAAGTTCTTTTCTTAACCATGGGTGACATAACACTATCATTCAATAGTAAAATTGTTGCATTTAATTGTAATGCATCATGTGTACTGAGGGATTGAGCCACCATATCCACAAAAGAAACATACCAAGAATATTTGTCTTATGAACAAGATATGGTACTATCCATTTTGAGGTTTGGCATAGAGATTGTTCTTATAGACTACACTACATTGCACCAGAATATAAGCCCTACACTCCTTGCAAACCATGTAACACCATTCAAATTAGACACAATATTCTTGCGACGAATTAGCTATACTATCGATGAACTTTTTCCGTCGATAGTATAGCAAATTCGTCGCAAGATTATTTACATTTGTCTCTCTTGCAACGACATCAAATGATGCTTGGATTCATTTCATATTTGGTTTATCAACTTGAAATCTCAAATTGATACTTTGCAAGCTAGCCATACCTTCAGTCAAATACAAATATGAAACTTGGAATCATTAACATATCTACTAGAACATATGAAAAATATCTGCTACATAAGACTTTTGTCTTTTTTCCACGTCTATGTAACAAATATCAATTATAAGAAGATTCAAATAGTTAACAATATTGATGAAATCCTATATGATCATGATGGTATAAAAATGAAAGAGCTTCTCTTCATTTTAAGAATAATTTATCCTCTACTGAACATGGCCAACCACGTGAAGGTGGAAGCTCACATGGCCCCTCCCCTCCCCCTCACATCACTCTCAATTGATCCCCAAAACCCAATCTATAAAATAGAAAATAATCGAAAGCAACGTCCTATTAAGATTCATGCATAGAAACTACAAAAACAAAAATTAATGAAGGTACATGAAATTATGTGTTTCTAAATGATATTTTTAGTCTACCATGTGCTTTAGTATATTGGAAACTATTTTCAAGTTTCAAATAATAATTAAACAACATGTAACCTAGGATATAAAAACGTCGCATAAAACTTAAAAACATGTAATTAACCCATGACATTAAAAGTAAATTATTTTAAGAGAATAATTCA
>ML792579.1:90642-115860 GCA_009831015.1 Picea engelmannii
GGTTTCACATCATTATTTTCCACTTTATTCATTTTAGTATTAAAAGTGAATTTATGATTAAATATTAGAAAATATACATGTTTTCATATATATCTCAATTATGTGTGAGCTTTGTAATGTGTAGGAATATGTGGATGATTAAATAAAAGAGACTTATCGAATATCTCTTCCATCATTCCAAAGGAGATAATTATTCAAGCCTCTTTTCAAGGAGAAGATCATGGAGATTTAATTAGAATATCTTATCTAAGAGATATGAGAGATATGTGTGAGGATTTGAAGGGATCATATCTTGTAATAATGGGAAAGTAGTTGAGAGAGGTTGAGAGAATAGTGGATCTACAATAATGAGATGGTTATCTTATCTTCAAGGTTCTCATGTATAAAAGAGAGTGCTCTCTCTTCATAAGAATTCATTCAACAATTAGAAAATTAGTGAATCAGGAATTAGGATGTAAGCTTGAGTTTTTGGAAATAGTCTTGTAATTAGGAGAAGGGGATTCTTAGCTTGTTATTCTTTCATGTTTTGTCATTTGACTATTGTAATATGATTTGAGATTGATATATTGTATGAGCTCATGTATGTCATTGTTGTTAACTCTTCACATGTTGTATTTCCCTTATGCAATTTCATGCTTTCCTAGTTAGTGTTTCAATGCTTTCTTAGATTAGTTTGATTTCAGCAACATAGATTAGATTAGATTAGTTCTACTTCAGTCCTGCATATACAGTGTGTGTGCTTCGTCAGTATACGTACCCCGGGTTGACAATTAAATGGTTTGGCAAGTACTACAACGTTACTATAACGACATATATTTCGCCTAACAGTAACATTGCCATCTCCATTACGATGAGTTTCTCTAACCAATTCAGATAGTCGTTGCCATGGTAACCTACCTCCATTATGTTGTTTTGACGCAGCCCTCCCAACCCGTAGGTCAGAATTCCACACACACAGGATCGTTCTTCTTCCACTGACCCAAAGAACTCTCAAAAATTGGCTCTTCTATTTCTCTTCCAATAAATCTACCCCCACAACAAAACCTCATGGAATCTCCCCACGCACTTCGGGAGATCGGACTTCACGATTTCACAAATCCAGTGGTCAAGCACCTTGTTTCTTAGACCCCCAAAACTAGAATTTTTGAAACTTCGATGCATTCGCAAGGTTGACTTTTCAACAGATCTTCATTCCATCGGGATTTCAGACTTTGCGATTTCACGAATCTTGATGCGAATATTTTGGGACTCCACCCCACGAAACCTCGAAATGGTCAATGAAATTTACTTCCTTGTCGATATTGCGCCACTTGTCTGCCCTGCTACCTTCTGTGGCCCACACAATCCTTTCACCCTTTGGAACTTCACACTTCGTGGTTTTGTGAGTCCTGGTGCAAAGATCTAGCAACTTCAACTCACAAAACCCCAAATTGGAATTCCACGGTTAAATCCAATGGACCCTATTGGCTTGAATATATGGCTTTGTCTCTCCTCTAAGATTGAACCCTTTGAAAACACTCGATGTAACTCCCTTGCTACTCTGGGAGATCTGACGGTTCGCGGGACTTCGTGAATTCTCTACAGAGAATTTCGACCATCTGTCTCTTCCCTTGAGAACTTCTGCTCAAATTAAACAAAGTATCTTTCTCCGTGGAACTTGTCCTCCTGCAGAATGATGTTGTTGTGCCTCCTTTCATATTTTCAAGGCATTTTGCCTCTTGCTTCCCTTCGACCACTTCGAAGGCTCAAATCCTTCTGAGATTTTCCACGACTTCGAGTCTTTCAGAAAACTCCTGGTCGCTCTCCTTGCAGAAGACCTTCAAATAATTTCAAGTGTTGAACTCCCTTCGACTTTGCACAAACCTACAACAACGGTCTCTCAACAAGTCATTCAAGTTACAAAACCTGAAACTCTACTCGGCTTGCACACACCTTGCATGGATCCTATGCTTAACTTACACTTCTGTGAAAATGAGAACAATTGTTACCTCTCCAAATCTTTCAGAGATGAACTTTGACTTCTGTCAACGCACTCCTTGTGGACAAACTCCACTGCACTCCTTGCAGGAAGTTTACTCACTCAGACAGAGAAACAATTGAAACTCATTTCTTACTCTTCCTCTCAGATTTCAAACATTCAACAAAAAATCATTCATACATAGCATAAAATCAATTGAATGATAGAAAGAGTAAAGAATTCATGAGCATACCATTCAAAAATGCATACATAGAGAATATTTGAACACCATGAGTCTGAATCAAATCCTTTTTGTATTAATCCAACTTTTGTACATGGAATTTGGCTACACAGCTCTCTTCTTCTTCTCTTATATTCTCTTTCTCTCATTTGACATCCTTATCCCCTTTACAATACACAATGAGGTTGTCTATATCCCGTTTCCCTCTTTCATTCTAAACTGTCTAATCTACACATTAATTTCTATCTACTTGCATTAACTATTATAAATGCCTTCTACCTACTAAGGATGAGAGTGGATCGCTCAAGGTCCTTTTATATTATACAAATGTCCCCTCCATTTAATGATCTCGTTTTCATTACATAGCATTTTCAAAATTTGCGCTGGGTGCTTTTCCAGTTGTCTTTTATCTCTGCGCTAGCTCGCTTGAGATGCTCCTGCATCATACTCCCTCGCTTGAAAATTTTCATGGGCTCCTATCCATGAGCTCGCGCATGGTCTATCCATGCCTCTGGATCTTGGACTCATTCTCCCAGCTTGCATCTTCAATTGGATGGCCCTTCCATTTGACCAAATACTCAAAGTATTGCTTTCACTTGGTCTTCTTGCTGACCTTTATGTCCAGTATGCGCTCCATCTGTGGCTTTTCTGCAACTGGCATCTGTTTTGTCCACTGGACCTCTGGTTGTTCATTTCCTGTCCCTGCTTCCTCAGCTTTATAAGGTTACAAATATGAGATATTGAATATCGGAGAAATTCCGATCCCATCGGGTAATTCAATCTCGTAAGCATTCGCCCCAAATTTCTTCAAGACTTTACATGGTCCGATTTTCTTCATTTTCAGTTTATTATATGTTCCTCTAGGGAACCTTTCCTTTCTCAAATGTGTGAGGACCAAATCGCCAACTTCAAATTGAAGCTGTATCCTATGTTGATCTACTCTCCGCTTATATTCTTGGCTCGAATATTGCAATCGCTCCTTCACTTGGTTGTGAAGTTCCTTCATCGCCTATGTGAAATCTTCTTCACTAGTGCTCCTAATCGCAGTCTGTTCTGAATATCTCAGCTCATAAATTCCTCTCGGCTGCATGCCATAGACAATCTGAAATGGAATCTTCTCCATCCTTAGGTTAACTGAGTCATTATAAGCAAACTCCGTCTGTGGTAATATGTTATCCCAATGGATGTAGTGTTTTGTCACCAAGCTTCTCAGTAAGTCTCCCAGACTTCTGTTCACCACTTATGTCTGTCCATCCGTCTGAGGATGATAAGTCAAACTAAATGAAAAGTTAGTTCCCATATTCTTCCATAAGGTCCTCCAGAAGTGTCCTACGAACTTAGTGTCTCGATCCGAAACTACGCTCCTTGGTAAGCCATGAAGTCGAATGACCTCTTTGAAAAATAGATTCGCAATGTGAGTTGTGTCACTAGTCTTCTGACATGGAATGAAATGTGCCATTTTGGAAAATCTATCCACTACCACAAAGATTGAGTCAAGCCCTCTTTGTGTTCTTGGCAACCCCAATATGAAGTCCATGCTTACTGCATCCCACGGCTTCTCAAGTATGGGCAATGGTTGATAAAACCCTGCATTCTGTCTCTTTCCCTTCGAATGCTGGCAAATTCTGCATCTTTCCACAAACCTTTTGACATTTTCTCACATTCCTGGCCAAAAATATGACTCATTCAACTTTGTGAATATCTTTTCATGACCGAAGTGCCTGACCAATCCTCCACTATGTTTCTCCTTCAGCAAATTCTCCCTCATGGAACATTTTGGAATACAAAGCTGAATACATTTAAACAGTAATCCTTCCTGGATCATGTATTCTACCCATTGGCTTCTATCTCTAAGAATTGGATTCTCAGCTACCTCATATGCCTCTTTAAAATCTGGATCATCTCTGTACATGTCCCTGATATCATCAAAAGCCAATGTTTTGATTCTGAACTCCTACAATAGCAAACACTTCCTGCTCAAAGCATCAACAACTTTGTTAGTAGTACTAGAAATATATTTAATCACAAAAGTGAAATTCAGCATGTATTCAACCCATTTAACATGTCTTTGATTCAACTTTTCCTGTTGAGTCACAAATTGCATTGCATGATTGTCACTGTATAAGACAAACTCCTTCAGAATCAAATAGTGTCTCCACTTCTTTAATGCCTGAATAATAACATAGAACTCCTTGTCATATGTGGAGTACTTCAATTTCGCTTCATTCAGCTTCTTGTTGAAGTATGATATCGACCTGTCTTCTTGACTCAAGACTGCTCCTATTGCAAATCCACTTGCATCGCATTTCACTTGAAATACCTTTTGAAAATCAGGCAACACCAAAATTGGTTGCTCCGTGATTTTCCTCTTCAACAGATTAAAACTCTTCTCAGCCTCTTCTGTCCAGTGAAAAGACTTATGTCTCTTCTTCACTGTGTCCATCATCGGTGCACTAATTCCACTGAAATTCCTGATGAACTTCTGGTAGAAACTAGCTAATCCGTGAAAACTTCTCACCTCAAATATACTCTTTGGTGATGGCCAATTCTTGATCACCTCCACTTTATCTAGATCCATCCTCAATTTATCTACAGAAATGACAAAACCCAAATAAATGAGTTATGTCTTCATGAATGAGGATTTCTTCATGTTTATCAGCAACTTCTCCTACTGTAATATCTTCATCACTGTAGTTAAGTGTTTCATATGCTCTGCCTCTATTTTACTGAAAATCAGTATGTCATCCAAATACACAATGAAATTTTTTTCGATGAACTCCCTCAGGACTTCGTTCATCAACCTCATGAAGGTACTCAGTGCATTTGTTAAGCCAAACGGCATAACAAGCCATTCATAAAACCCTTTGTTAGTCTTGAAGGTTTTCTTCCATTCATCACCTTCTCTCATACGAATTTGATGATATCCACTTTTCAAATCAATCTTTGAAAAAAAAATTTCTCCACTCAAGAAATCCATTAGATCATCCATCCTTGGCAATGGAAATCTGTACCTGATGGTTATCTTGTTAATCACTCTCAATTCAGTACACATCCTCCAACCTCCGTCTTCCTTCGGACTGAGTACTGTCGGAACAACACACAGACTCAATCTTTCCTTGACCAACCCTTTGTCCAACAAATCTTGGACTTGTCTTTTGACCTCTTCATTCTCCTACGGTGTCAATCTATACGCTGCTTTGTTTGGAAAAATAGCTCCTAGTATGAGATCAATATGATGACTCACACTTCTGATTGGTGGCAATGAACGAGGTAGTTCATCCACTACTATGTCAGCGAACTCTTCCAGTAGTTCCTAAACCTCTTCTAGTAAATCATCTACTCTTGTGTTGGTTAAAACAATCTTTGGCTTCCTGACCACAACGAATTGTAGTTCCTCTTTCTTCTTAACCTCTGTAAGAAGTTCCTTCCCACTCATGAGAAGTAAAGTGCTTCTTACTTTAGGTTTCACCTCCTTATCCTTGATTGGAAGCAACATGTGAGTTCTCCCATTCTTCTCTAGGGTGTATGTGTTCATTCTCCCGTCATGAATCACATTTTTGTCATATTGTCACGGTCTACCCAGCAATAAATGACAAACATCCATGGGAATGACATCACAAAGTATCTTATCATTATATCCTCCTATCTTAAATTCGACTAAACATTTTTTAGTGATAGTTACCTGATGTCCTTTTTGTAGCCACGAAACTCTGTATGGGCTTGGATGATCAAACATCTCTAGCTCCAACTTTTCTACCATCTCCATTGAAATGAGAATGTCTATGCTACCACTGTCCACAATGACCTTGCATACCCTATCCTTGGTCTTGCAAGTAGTCTGAAAAAGTTTGTTTCTTTGGAATGAACTCTCCACCTCCTTCTCTGGTGTCAAAAGAACTTTTCGCATCATCAACGATCTTATGCCTTCAGCATCCTCTGCTTCAACATTCTGCCTTTGAGCTTCGGCAATGTGAGCCTCTCCACCTTCTTTCTTTTTGTATGGACATTCATAAGACTTGTGTCCATTTTTTTGCATGTGAAGAATGTTATTACTCCACCTCTTCCTCTTCCTCTACCTCTGGTATGAGGAAAAATATTATTATCAGCATACTCTCCTTTTTGATCGACATATTTCCCTCCCTATGAGCTTCCACCTCTCTCAGTTCGAATCTGAGATTTCTTCCATTCTTCTTTAGGCTTTTAACTTCTATCCTGGGAAACTGATTTGCCTTTGTGTTGACTTCTGCATTGGCCTCTTTGACCCTGTTTTCGGCTCAGCTTCTCTTTCGCTTTTAGAGCCATTTGATAAGAATCTTCCACCATTCGGATGGTCATCATGCTCATCTCATCCTGAATGTTGTATCTCAGGCCATTCATGTACCTGGCAAATTTTTCATCATTACTTTCAGGATGACCTGCCCTGATGTTTAGCCTGTATAATTCTTCAGTGTACTCCTTCACTTTCATCAGCTTCTATCTCAAGTTATGTATTCTTCGAAACAGAGTAAATTGATAATCTCTGGGGATGAATTTTTCCTTCATCTTCACAATCCTCCTATCCCAACTCTTAATTTTATGCTTGCCTTTACAGCCTCTGTCAACTTGTAGTTCATCCCACCACAATGTTGCATGTCCCTTTAATATCGTGACAACATGTTTGACTTTCTTGTCCTCTTCGACATCTTCATAGTCGAAATATGTGTCCAAATCTCTAATCCAGTCTAGAAGCTCCTCTATATCCATATTTCCCTCATAAATTGGGATGTCCATTTTCTCTCTTGCACCCATTCTTGCAATAGCCCTAATCAGGCATTCGTTTGTTGCATCTTTGGCTGCAACTTCTTCCCCTTCATGTTCAGCCTCATTTTCACTTTCAGAATCACTGAGATCCCCATCACCCACTGTGTGGCTCTGTGTTGTCTCCATGTCTTCAAGTCTGGTGCGTAGGTCACACATCTCTCTCTCCATGGATGGATCAGGCATCTACCTACCCGTTCTTCTCGACACTTCCCTATCCTCTGGCGGATCAGGTGTTTTCCTGTCCCTTCTTCTTGGTGGCATGGTGAATTCTCCTTTTCCCTGCTACAAAAAGCAAAGAAACCTTCCTGATCTTTGATACCAAAGATGACGCAGCCCTCCCAACCTGCAGGTCAAAATTCCACACACACAAGATCATTCTTCTTCCACTGACCCGAAGAGCTCTCAACAATTGGCTCTTCTATTTCTCTTCCCTACACCCACAAAAAAACCTCGTGCAATATCCCCCCACACTTTGGGAGATCGGACTTCACGATTTCGCAAATCCAGTGGTCAAGCACCTTGTTTCTTAGACCCCCAAAACCTGAATTTCTGAAACTCCGATGTGTTCGCAAGGTTGACTTTTCAACAGATCTTCATTCCATCAGGATTTCAGACTTCACAATCTCACAAATCCTAATGTGAATATTTCGGGACTCCACCCCACGAAACCCCAAAATGGTCAAAGAAATTTACGTCCTTGTCGATAATGTGCCACCTGTCCACCCTACTGCGTTCTGTGGCCCACACAATCCTTTCTCCCTTTAGAACTTCTCACTTCATGGTTTTGTGAGTCCTAGTGCAAATATCTAGGGACTTCAACTCACGAAACCCTGAATTGGAATTCCATGGTTAAATCCAACGGACCCTATTGGCTTGAATCTATAGCTCTGTTTCTCCTCTGAGCTTGGACCCTTTGAAAACACTCGTCGTAACTTCCTTGCTACTCTGTGATATCTGACAGTTCGTGGGACTTCGTGAATTCTCTACGGAGAATTCCGATCGTCTCTCTCTTCCCTTGAGAACTTCTGCACAAATTAAACAAAGTATATTTCTCTGTGGAACTTGTCCTCCTGCAGCATGATGTCATTGTGCCTCCTTTCAAATTTTCAAGGCATTTGGCCTCTTGCCTCCCTTCGACCACTTCGAAGGTTCAAATCCTTCTGAGATTTTCCATGACTTTGAGTCTTTCAGAAAACTCCTGCTCGCTCTCCTTGTAGCAGACCTTCAAACACTTTCAAGTGTTGAACTCCCTTCAACTCTGCGCACACCTACAACAATAGTCTCTCAACAAGTCATTCAGGTTACAAAACCTGAAACTCTACTCGACGTGCGCACACCTTGCACGACTCTTGTTCTTAACTTACACTTCTATGAAAACGAGAACAATTGTTACCTCTCCCAAGCTTTCAGAGATGAACTCTAACTTCTGTCAATGCACTCCTTGCGGACAGACTCCACTGCACTCCTTGCAGGAATTTTACTCACTCAGACAAAGAAACAATTGAAACTCATTTCTTACTCTTCCTCTCAGATTTCAAACATTCAACAAGAAATCATTCATACATAGCATAAAATAAATTGCATGACAGAAAGAGTAAAGCATTCATGAGCATAACATTCAAAAATGCATACACAGAGAATATTTGAACACCATGAGTCTGAATCAAAGCATTTTTGTATTAATCAAGAACTTATTTACATGGAATTTGGCTACACAGCTCTCTGCTTCTTCTCTTCTATGCTCTTGCTCTCATTTGACATCCTTCTCCCCTTTACAATACACAATGAGGGTGTTTATATCCTGTTTCCCTCTTTCATTCTAATCTGTCTAATCTACGCATTAATTTCTATCTACTTGCATTAACTATTATAAATGCCCTCTACCTACTAAGGATGAGAGTGGATCTCTCAAGGCCCATTTATATTATACAAGTGTCCCCTCCATTTAATGATCTCATTGTCATTACATAGCATTTTCAAAATTTTCACTGGGTGCTTTTCTAGCTGTCTTTTATCTCCGCGTTGGCTCGCTTGAGATGCTCCTGCATCATGTTTACATCTTTCAATCCATACATTCATCCAGTCAAGATTATTTGCAATGTATAAATGCAGTGCATCCCATTTTTGAGAAACTAAATAAGAAAAACATAATTCACCAATATTAAATATTAGTTGTAACGTACAATATGCAGGTAATTATAAATATTTATAATTTATGAAATAAATTATATTAATATATTATTGAGTATGATCATATACACAAAAAATGAAACTTTGTATGTATTATTAATATAAATTTTCACAATTATTAATATATTACCTCTCATTTTTTTCATTCTACCTTTCCCCAACATATGCTCCTGATATTCAAATTTTTTGATGGAGTTCACATCCCAAATGCGATCCACTGCATGCATAGTTGGTGCTACTAATTTAGGAAGATACTGACTAATATACACCATGGATTGATATACCATATATCTCTCCACCATAGAACCCTCAGGACATCCTCTTTTTCTAACCAACGCCTTCAATGATTTCAAGTGCCTCTCCACCATCCACATTAACCTTGTGTGAATAGGTCCAAAAATTTCAATCTCCTCAACTTGGTGTATGAGGTAGTGTTCTTGTGCATTGAAAAATGTAGAAGGTATATACTTTTTCATTTCACACATTAGACGAGGAATTTCTCTCTTCCAATACTTTATATCATCTTCATGGATTTGTTTCAATGAAAACCATCTACATGAGATCATGGCACAAGAAAATATCATGTTTCAACACAACATAATATAATAGATTACATTACAAGTAAAACATGTGTCATTAAGTACAACAATAATTTGAAAGAACATTTTGCATATAAATCACAATGATGTCTTACCTCATGTATTTTCCAATATCATATATAACTTGTTTGACATTACTGTCAAAGTCGTTTGGGAAAGATAGCGGTAGAACATACTATAACAACAAAATGAATCATTATTTGTTTCAACCAAAATAGACAAGAAAAAATAAAAATAATAAAATATCTAAAAGGCCAATATATATAAATATGTATACCAAAATTATTACCTTAATGAAGGTATGCCAATCATATGTTTTTACACCACCAAATTCACCTTTCTTCGTTAAGATATTTTTTATGTTTGAAGCAAAACCCATGGGAAATTTAATTCTTTGAATGACCTATTTTACATAATTTCTTTGTTTCTCTGTTAATAACCATGGAAGGATATTTCGGTCTAGTACTCCATTTGATCTATATGAATATCAGATCAAACTTCACATTGCATGATTGGCTTCCTTAATGTCAGTACATATTTTGACAATTTTTTCTTTGTCCCTCCTACCATCTATGATTTTCCATAATGTTTCAGTCACATTCTTCCCAATATGCATTGTATCAAACAAATGAGTTATTTTTAGCTCCTCATAGTAGGGAAACCTCATGAATTGAGCGGGATAAGATTTCATTCCTTGTGGAAGCCCATTATTAATACTTTCATGATGATTGCGGCCTTCATGAAGCATAAAAGAAATCAAAAAAATAATTATCAAATATGGTAAAATAAATTCAATGATTAAAATAAACATTCAAAACATTACATTATCTATGACACATTATGAAATTGAGTACCTTGACAATTTTTATTATTCCAACCTCCATAGGTGAGGTGTCATTCTTCATGGAATTAAACCAGTTTCTTCTTTCCCATTGAAAATATGTTTTTCGGTAGTATGATACCTATGGTTATTAGGAATAAGGTGCCTATACTCATCAAACACCATCTTTCCTAAACTTTTTGAATGACGATACTTCATCTTAGGGCCACAAACTAGACATGCAAATTTACCCTTTGTTTGAAGACCTGCAACAAATGGATTAATGTCAATTATACGATGAGATTATTTAAAAATTAAACATGCACCATAGTAACATTAAAATATTATATAGTATTAAAGAGAAATATTATAATGACACATACCACAAAAATGTGTTAGTTCAGGGGCATCATGAATTTTTCATAAAAGTATTCCACGGAATTTAAATTTCTTCTCCCCGATTGGTTTACATATGTGATACATTGTGATAGCAGCCCATAATTTTAGTAGCTCATCGTTAAGAGGCTCGATATATACATTCATATATTTAACTTGGTACTTACCTAATTGTTTGAAATTACAAATAATTACTATAGGAATGATATCATGTAATATATATAATTAAATAAATAAATAAAATATATTATGAAAAAATTGAAACAAATGAAAATGTTAAATTCAAAATATTAATGTAAACAAATACCTAGAAAAATCATTGTCAACATTATGTGCTCCCTCTTTATTGTCATCCAAGGAGGAATGTTATTGTTGATAACAAAAATAGGCCACACTGAGTAAATAGACCTAAGCTCTCTGAATGGATTAACGCCATCAGCTGCCAATGAAAGACTAACATTATGAGGTTCATCGTTGAAATATGCCCATTTTTACTCAATTTCCCTAAATGAAGAACCATCGGCATGCATTTGAAGAACACCATCTCCAATTCTGTTACGTGCATGGTAATCCATAAATTGTGCTATGCTTTCACACCTGAAAAATTGCTGCAAATGTGGAATTATGGGAATATGACAAAGAACCTTTCGAGGCACCCTTTTTGTTACTTGATCGGTTCGATATCTACTGATAAGACATTGAAGGTGTTCTATTTTCAAAGAATGTTTTCCATAATATATAATATGGTGATTAGGACATGCATCTATTGTTTTATAATCCATTCCAATGTCTTTCATAATGGCATGCAAACCTTGATCTGTGCGAGGTAAAATATTTGACGATTGTAACAAAAATTCACCTAACAATCTACAACATAACAAATAACTAGTTAATGTAAGAGTATTAATCATAAAAATTGCATTCTTATTTTACACATTAATTAACACTAAAAACAAATAGAAAAAAATCAACATTTATGTATAATATGAGATGAAACATATTACATACCTTAGTATCTGTGTCATACAAGTGTTCGAAAAATTATTAATAACCTTTAAGTTCACTAGCAGCAATGTAGTGGAGAGAATATTTTCTCTTGATCCTTCATAAAGTCATTTATTTTCCTTCTCTAATAGAGGTTCATCATAAATACCAGCATTTTCCCCATCCTCATCCAGCTGCGAAAACAAATATTGGATCATTTGATTTGTCCCATCATCTTCTTCCATGGGATAATTAACTTGATTTGTCCCATCATCTTCTTCCATGAGATCCTCATTTGCTTGGTCATGATGATGTTCCTTATCTTGTACAACATCATTTCTACTAATACTTGGTGCAATATTATGCGGAAAGTTAGCACTCTAACTTTATAATTACAAACAATCATGCAAAATTAGTGTATACTATAACAAACATTCAAACAATATATACACATATATATAATTTTATATAAAATTGACAAAATAAAAATAGATAATGAATATATAGCTAATTACCATGGGACGATATTCATTCGATCTGCCATCAATGTGCCCATATTTCCTACAATGTTTTGTAGTTGTTTCTATTAAAATTCTTACGGGACGTCTAAGGAAACATTTTTTACAAGGGAAATAGCATCTACCATCACCCTTTTCACCTGATTTACTTTTTTCCCCACCTCTAACAACATTCTGCGACATTCTTCCGCACAAAAATACCCTTTCGGAACCCTCGTTATTATAGCAATATTGTTGCAACATCTTTAAATCGTCAAATATTTATAGTCCAATTTTAGGTCACGATCATCGCAATTGCGACGACCATGACCTAAAAATATATATATATTTTTTTTTTACCTATTTATTTGTTATTTTTAATGGTCAATTTTAATGTTAGGTCAGTTGTCTCTCTTGCAATGAACGTTGACCATATTAATTTACACAAACTAGATGCATCGCTCTTATGATGAACATTGACCATATTAATTTAGTTAAAGTACATGTGTTGAGATAGTGATGAATATGAGGTGGATTTAGAAAAATTGAATTTTTTCTCTTGCAGGTTGTGATGAAAGAATAGTTTCGTTGCAAGTGGCCATCGCAAATTTTTCAATATGTAGTAGTGAATGGACAATGCAGGGGTAAAAAAAATATTTGAAAAGGAAAATTGCAGGATGGTTCAAGGAGCAATGGTGCTATTGAAGGGAGTTCAGTTTGGAACTATGTATAAGATGAAAGGAAGCACTATTAGTGATGGGTGTAATATTTCCATTGTTCCTAATATTCGAGTTGAAGAAGAAAGAAATCCTATAGTCTCTGGAGAAATGATTATGCTGTGGAATTAAAGACTAGTGCATATCGAACAGAAGGGTCTTCGACTACCACACGGTAATGGTATGGTTGAAGGTATGTCTAAATTATCTTTGGATTTTGATTTCAATGAAAATTGTGTATATGGAAAGTAGAATCGAGTAAGATTCCCCTCTGGTGCAACGAGGGTAGAAGGAATTTTATAGCTAGTTCACAGTGATGTGTTTGGACCTATGTCGGTTCCATCATTAGGAAAATTTGGGTACTATGTCTCATTTATAGATGACTTCTTGAGGAATACTTGGATATATTTCCTCGGGAATAAATCTAAACTCTTTGACATGTTTAAAGAGTTTAAGTCTCTTGTTGAGAGTCAAACAGAGAAAATAATTAAGGTGTTGAGGACAGATAATGGCGGAGAGTTTTGCGGGAATGAATTTGAATAATTTTGTAAGAAGTGTAGTATAGAAAGGAAGATGACTACTCCATATACACCTCAATAGAATGGAGTTGCAGAAAGGATGAACAAGAAGTTGATGGAAAAATCAAGGTGCATGCTCAGTGTTGTCAGGTTAGGGAAATAATTATGAGCAAAGTTAGTGGGTATTGCATGTTATCTGGTCAAAATATCACCCTCATCAACACTGGATTACAAGACTCCACAAGAGTTATGAAATTGTAAGAAACCTTCACTCACACATATCAAGGTATTTGGTTGTGAGTCCTATGTTCATGTTCCAAAGGAAAACAGGAGTAAGCTAGATAAGAAGGATGAAAAGTGTATCTTTCTTGGGTATAGAGATGGTCTCAAAGGCTATAAAATTTGGAACCAAGAAACTAAGATGGTTGTTTATATCCAAGATGTGGTATTTAGAGAAATGAAGGATGTTGTTAAATAGGAAGTCCTACAATGTAAGGAAGAACCAGATAAAATAGAGTTTGATTTAAAGGATGATGAATCAGACTCTACAGAAGAACAAGAATCAGAAGAAGAATATCCTCATACTCCAGTATTGAGGAGATCGGTTCGAGAAAGAAGGCTACTGGAAAGGTATGCTCCATTTGATTTTCTTTCAATTTTTTCTTTGTCTATTACTGATGATAATCCTAGAACTGTCAGGGAGGAAGTGGATTCAGAGGATGGAAAACTCTAGAAAAAGTCCATGGATGAAGAAATGGCAGCCTTGGATAAGAATGAGGCTTGGGATCTAGTGTAGTTTCCAACTGGGAGAAATCCCATTGGAAAAAAATGGGTATTTAAAAAGAAGATGAATGCAGAAGGCAAAGTGGAGAAATACAAATCTCGGTTAATAGAAAAGGGTTATTCCCAGGTTGAGGGAATTGATTTTGGTGAGATTTTTTCTCATGTTTCCAAGTTAACTTCTATAGGATTTATGTTATATGTTGTTTTTGCATTTGATTTTGAGGTAGAACATATGGATGTGAAGAAAACATTCCTACATGGGGATATGGAAAGAGAAATCTTTATGAAGAAGACATAAGGCTTTATTGTGAAGGGAAAGAAGGAGTTGGTATACAAGCTAAAAAAGTCCCTGTATGGCTTAAAACAATCACCAAGGATGTGGTATAAAAAATTTGATACTTATATGCTGGGACTTGGCTTCACAAGAAGAAAAGAGGATCACCATGCTTATTTTAAATTAATTGCTGATTATTTGATTTCTTTGGTCTTATATGTAGATGACATGTTGCCGATAGGAAACAATAACAAGATTATCTAGGATGTGAAAACTCAGTTGTCCTCTAAATTTGACATGAAGGATCTCAGTGCTAGAAATTTCATTTTGGGAATGGAAATTAAAAGAGATCAGAAAAAGAGGAAAATCTCATTAAATCAGAGAAAACATGTCAAGACAATATTGCAGACATTTAATATGAAGGAATGTAAACTGGTCAAGGTACCTATTCCTGTTGGTGTAAAGTTATCTATAGATCAATGTCCCAAGACATAGGAAGAGGAGGAGGACATGTCTCGTGTTCCATATGTGAGTGCAGTTGGAAGTTTGATGTATGCAATGGTTTGTACTAGACTGGATATTACACATGCAGTGGGATTTTTGAGCAGGTATATGTCAAAACCAAGGAAGGAGCATTGGACAACAATAAAAAAGGTTTTTTGGTATTTGAGTGGCACTTCTAGCTATGGATTGTGCTACCAAGAAAGACAAGGATTAGACAAAGTGTTGGACATACATGGCTTTGTGGATGCAGACTGGTTTGGAGATCTGGATCATAGGAGATCTACAAGCGGGTATGTGTTTAATCTGTTTGGAGGAGAAATCAATTGGATGAGCAAAAGACACGTTGTAGTGGCACTTTCAACTACAAAAGATGAATACATAGTAGACACTCATGAAAGTAAGGAAGCAATATGGTTACAAAGATTGTGTTCATGTATTGGGTTGGTATATCAAGATGTAAAGATACATTGTGACAGTGAGAGTGCAAATTTTCTAGCAAAGAACTCGGCTTATCATTCAAAGACAAAGCATATTGATATTCAATATCACTTTGTGAGAGACATGGTTGAATAAACGAAAGTGTTGTCGATGAAGGTGGACACTTTGAAGAATGTTGCAGATTCATTAACAAAATCTATGAGCACCGATAAGTTCTCTTCATGTAAAGGATCCATGGGCATTGTTGCCCTAGATTGTTGGCTATGTAACCTTGTAACCCCTGTATGCAAAGAAGAAAACAAGTGGGAAAATGTTGGGTATGTGTTATATTCTTTGCATGACTAGATCTATTTTTTTCTATGTTGCGTCAGGTGTAGGGGGGGTTGCAAGGGGGTGATAGCTCTCTTGTGAGAGGTTTCAGGGGCAGCTCCCCTAAGATTTTTGTTTTTTCCTTGGGAAACCTGTCACATTTTTTCCTCGTTTTTTCATGTCACCTCGATTTTTGTTTCCATTGTTGGGAGGTTTTTAGGCACATGGTTTTTGCCGATGGTTTTCTATTTCTAGTTAAGGAATTAGGGTTGTTGACTAATCTAGGTCATTGGGTTAGGGTTTTGGATGTTGTTGGATCCTATATGTATATTGTATTGTAAAAAATGTATCACAATGAATGAATGTAGAATATGTTGGTTTTCTTGATTTGGGTTACAATGGAAAAATCTTTGTGTAATGTGTGTATTTTCCATTGTATCATTTATGTTCTTTTATTGAAAATCTTTTTGCAGTAAAATATTGTACAAGTTTAAAATCTACACCTACTCTCTCCAGTACCTCATATATGAATGGTGTTGGGAATGGGTCATGTAAACATGCATCATTCAACTTCGTCAGATCCACGCAAATCTTGATTCCTCTTGTCTTCTTGTCTTGAACTACCATTGGATTGATCCACTCTGATTCCTCCATGGGTTCAATGATTCATGCATCCAATATCCTGTCTATTTATACTTTCACCTTCTCCTTGTACTTAAGATTTAACCTATAAGGTATTTTCCACAGTTGCTTAGAACCTGGTTTTAACAGAATCTTCATCTCCCCTAAGTACCCAGTTATCCCCTTCATCTATGAAAATGTAGTTGGGAATAGGTCTTGATATTCATGCAGTAAGTCTGCAATATTCTCTATTGTATCATTACTCCAGTAATATCCTATCTCCACAAACTTTGGATTGTTTTTCTTCCTAATGGTTACCTCTGTCATATTTATTTGTTGTGTGTATGAAGTAGACTCAAGTGTTGTCCTTTCTATTGCTCGTTGTCCTTTTGTTTTAGGTACTTGCATGTTCCTGGAATCTTCTTCATCATGTTCTTCCTTAGAAACATTGTAGCAATCCAATAACTCATATGCAGTCATAGAATATCTGTTCGCACTACACACTGGTACCACCTACATTGGCCCTTCTTCTGAAAAGATTTTAGTTCAAATGGCTTATAACATTGCATCTATTGATGGATATTCATGTTCAAATGTAAATTTTACCTTGCATATTTGGACCATCTCATCCCATATTTTTGTCTCTCTATGCATTTCCAATTACAAATACAAGTTCTTCGGAATTGTATCTAGTGTATGTATAAATATGTGTGTCCATTCTTTCTCTAGTACTAAACTCCATAAGGTTCTGCATTGCTCAACGTGACCTACTGGATCACTCTCCTCTGTATACTTCTTCATAATATTGTCCAATTCATTACCAAATATCACTTGAATTATCCTTATACACTATGGCCACTCTTCCATTCCCTCTTTATGTGCATCCCACCATCTGGCTGGAGTCATTTTTAGGACAACATCTAGTGCAAACATCCTTTGTTGTTCAGGTACCTACAACTCACATGCCTTTATGAACAATATTATATCAGTCAATCCATAATACCTGGGTGGATCACATAGATCTGTTCCAATCCAATGCAATGCTCAGGTTATTCTTCAACATCATATAGTTGATACTTCATGCATCCTCTACTACCAATGATCCATACCTTCCTCTGAGTATGATTCACACGAACTGATACTTCACCAACTTAACGCACCATCTACAATGGATTTAACATAATCATCTATCCACGCAATCATGTTATGTATATTGTCAATGTCATTCCCTCATGATGAATCTATGTACCTTTTTCCTTCCACCAGTTCCAATGGTGCAGTAACTTTCAACTCTTCGACTCAAATATCATTTCCCTCCTCTTCAGATTAATGATCTCCTGATTATCAAAGGCCCATTCCAGTCCCATCAATGTTGGATATGGTTGAATATCATCCATGATTTATGACTTTAAATTCTTCCACACTACATACCCCATCTATGTTCATAGGTACTCATGTCAATTGATCAATCACTACTATCTTGTGTTGATTCACGAGCCTTAATTGAACATGAGACCAAATCATCTTATTTTTTTCCATCATATCCCAGGTCTTCTTTGGTAACACATTCACTTGAAACCCCAAGTCTAGGATAACATTATCCACATTGTTTTCCCCAATCTATGCACTGGATTTGAATTTTTTGTTTGTCCTCTTTCTACGCAATACCTGATTCTCCACCCTTTGTGCGATGGTATTTTCCCTTCCTTGTGTGCAGTGATAATTCATTTCATATAGTGTAGTCAACACAAATTCATATTTCATTATCTCTATGCCACATTTTAGGAATATATTAGAGTGATTTTCTTCCCAAGGGGCTTCTTTGGCATAACGCGATCACCAATATGAGGCGCAGATGATGTTGATGCTTCCCAGTCATGTCTAAGAACCTATGTTCTTTCCCTATGATATGTCTCATTTTCTTGTTGAGGATCAAAAGTTTTCATAGGTATGATTGACTTAATTACCCATTTCTCATCCTAATTCCCTCCATTCATCTCATATGTCCATGTTCTAGCTCCTCTTCTTGTAACAAATGTTATTCTAGGCCCTTCATTGTGTTTTTTGGTTGATATTTTTGTACATTCTAATTTGGATTCTAGTTCTGATTCCCTATTGCCTGCCATTTTAGGATTAGTTGAGAACAATTTTCTATCACATGGTCCAATTCTCTATAGTATGTGCATGGTGTACACATATTTAGGAAATCGCGGCCTAAGTGTCTATGTTGATTACAATTGTAACATATTATCGTCCCTCTTCCTCCTCTACAAAAATTTCCTCTTCCTCGACCTCCACCAAAATTTCCTCTATTTCTTGGATTAAAGCCTCTCTAATTATTATATTGTGGACCACCTTATTCTATCGCAACATTCTCCTCCTAAATCCTGTACATATTGAAAGTGTGCTCCATAATCAAATCGAATATGTAACAATCCTTTTCTTCATGTCCGACTAACTTGCAAAAATTGAAAAACTAGTTCCTTGGTGTACTCTGATACTTTTGTAGTAATGGAAACTCAGTTGGATGATGTCCCCATTTCTTACATATTTCAAAATACCCTCCCCCTAGTAAGGGATTCAGTACGCCAGTCACCAAATAATGCGTGAATGCTGGGCATTCGTCCTTGTGGTGGCCTTCAATCCTACACTCAGTACACCAAAATTATTCTCGTTTCTCATTCCCTTTTTTGATTTATACTGACTAAATCATCAAAGAGCCTAATTGCGTCTGAAATTGCACCATCTCTCCACTGTCTCCTATAAGGGATGCTTCAAATTTCATCGCAATCTCCAAAGCTTTAGGATTTGACTCTACCTTTTGTTGAATTAATGTTCTGTGAGTGTGTGGTAGAAGTCTTGAAATAAACCATTATTGATGTTGTTGATGAGGGATATGGAAATTCAGTCTACCCATCAGGTTCTTGAATATTTTATCAAAATCCCATATTGACTCAATTTGCACCTGTTTAATTTATTTCAACTATGTAATGTATTATGACTCGGATTTTGGTTTCTTAAAAATTTTCAATAGTGTTTCTCTTATGTCTGATATTGTCATGTCTTGCATGATAGGTTTGGTACTCTACAACTTCATGTACCAGACTAGTGCACGACCTCTAAATGTTGTTTCCAATTGCACAATCTTTAGGGCCTCATCATGGACATTATTTGTGGCTCAAATCATCTCACAGACGAACAGATGTTGCTCTAGGTCCTATGATCCAACTGAATAGATCTTAGGTAGTCTAAGGGTGTTTTCTACCCCTGCCATATTTCTTTGTTTAGTCCCTCCTCTTGGTGATGTTGGTTGACTCTGACTCTGCAAAATACTTTCTCTTCTCTTATTTCTACTAATTTTTCCTCCCTTTCTAATTATAAGTTCTTTTTATAAGTATTCAATTATTATCTCAAATCATGGTGATGCACATGAGATCATGGATTCAACATAAGATCCAGTATACATAGGACTTGATGGATCTTATATTATAGGATTGGACTAGAAATCCTCTTCCTCTCCTTTAATGTGTGGTCTCTCCATGATTTGTACTATTGTGCAAGTTCCTCTCCACTCTGGGTCAATGCATAACTCTCCTTTATCAGCCCCAGTCTTTCTCCTCTTGTACCTCCTTCAACAATTCAATGCTCCAAACTTGTCTTCTTCCTCTGAAACAAATTCTTTATTTCTCTTCATCCTCAATCCCTCCCTTCCTTATTCATTTCTTCCTTCATTCTATCCAGTCCTCATACTATCCTTGTGTCATCCCCCGATTCCCCTATGTGCACAAATCACCTTAGCAATCAGACTCAATTTTCATCACGCACTTGTCACATAGTAGCATATTTATCCACATACCCACTGATTTCATGAACCTTCCAAGTGGAACTTTGAAGAAGTCCCTTTCTGCAACATTGTATGACTGGGTACAATCTACTGCAAATTCTTTAATATATCCTCCTAATATGCTATCCAACAAAAAATCCACTATGTGAGAAGTTTTATTACTTACAAAATTTAGTTGTATTACCAACTTAGGATTCCAATTCCTCGGTGTTGTGGTTTGGTACCTTCCATTATTATCCACTAATATTTCTAACGATGGAGTTAAAATAATTGGAAATTACTCATCCATTGTTCATTACTCATCCAAGGGTTTCTATTCTCTTTCCAAGATAACTCTCACTTCTTCCCTTTTAACCATTCTGATATCTCTTTCATAATTGGCCTCCAAAACATTCCCTCAATCATAGATTCTTGGTACCATCAATGGAACCATTTTTTGACATGTACATGATTGTAAGACCCTAGATTCGATTTATCTTAACCAACAAAACCCTTCAAACACCATCCCTTTCGTCATCACCTGCATGCAAGTGAAGTCTCACTTGATGCATCTATTGGGGATGCAGGAACTGAGTTTCTACAGTAGTGAAGGAATGGGAGGTGATCATCCTTTTCATTCTTACTTATATGGTTTTTTCCCATTATTTTGTTTTTTCTCTTCTTAGGTTACTCAGTGAATTCAGTTTTATATTCCCATTATACTTCATATTTCAACATAAACCAATTACTGTAACATCCATAAATTATTTCACAATGATCACACAAAATATAAATCTAGTCTAAGAATGCATCAAGAAAGTATTCACAATCAATCACATAAAAGAAAAGTAAACACAGTAATTCATGTGGTTCACCCAACCTTGGGCTACATCTACAAAAACTAGCTTCTTTATTATTATTTTTGTAATTTTCTCAGGCTTGCGCACTACGCTTACAAAGGTACCACATGCTACCTTTTCCTTCATCTATCCTAGCCACTCTAAAATGAAATCCTCTCTCTTTCTCTCTGCAACATCTCCTTAACATTCAGACATAGTCTCTTCTCTCGAATAAGACTCTACCAAACTCTCGACTCATTGGAACTAAAATAGAGGAACCCTTATTCTCCCAACCCATTACATATTCATACATGAATTTCTAGGGCTTAAAACCCTACTTTTCGCACCCCAAAACCCTATTACAATGCATGAAAACTCAAGTTAACTTAATGTTTGGGCTTGATTTTTCTTCTTTTCCTTCTGCATGTTGTTTTTTCCTTCTCCACAGTTGGTCTTCATAATTTTACATGACTTTCTTCTTTTAGTATGTTGAAATGTTATCCTTCCTTTTCGCCCTCTTTCTTCTCTTTCTTTATTCCTCTACTTTATTATTCTTACTGTGAACTATACCCTTGAATTCACCACAACTGCATGCTCTTGATCCTCGATGTGCCTCAACTACGCACTCCACTTCTGTCTTATCTTCTTTATTCTTCTACTTCCATGCACATCTTCCATACTTAGGATTTTCATTAATATTATTTCCACATTTCTTGTTCAACAATGTCACTCAGTAGAAAACATTTTTGTGTGATGCACAGAGGGCCATCGAGAAAAAAAGAGCACAAAAGAGTTGCAATACATGACATAGAGGTCTCTTGAAGAGGCTTGGATATGTGCAGAAGTACAATGAGTGACACAAAGGTCATTCAAAGAAGCGTGTTCCCATGAAGAATTGCATCGCACTACACAGAGGTATTTGGAGGAAGCTCATGTGCACGATGAAATACAATGCATGAGATAGAGGTCATTGGAAGAAGTGTTTAGACAGAAGGAGTTGTTATGCACTAAACAAAGGGAAATAGAGGAACATTGTTAACGAGCTAATTTTTAAGTGCGGACAAAATCAATCCCCCTAGCTTCACTACGAAACTAGAACAAAACAAGACAGTACACTACTCTTTACTTAGATTTGATTATCAAATGAGAAATGGATCTAGAACATACCTTTTAAATATTGAAGATTCGACTTCCCCAATGCAATCCAAGCTCTGTCACAAGGCTTATGGAGAAATATCTGCAAAGAGACACAAGTGAACGAAGACAAGAACAACAGAGTCTATTTGATATGAAACTATGTGCGTGATCAAGGAATCATACAATATGGACATATAATATTCATATAGGAAAGAAAAGTATATCTGTATTAAAGAATGTGGAAGAAAGATACAACCAGATGCCTTGATGTCGTCAGGTTCCTTCCAATAGTTCCTTTCTTCCCACACACTTCTTGCTCCAATGGATTATGAGACTGTGTATCTGATAGCTACTCACAATCTATATTGACAAATCTCAAAGCCACTCTAACCAAGATAACAATATCAAGCCAAAAAGACTAACTTTCTCCATGAGAGCTCCTCTCCTTTTATAAGCTGAAGAGTATAAGGTGAGGAGGTTAGGATGATCCCACTAAATCATGAAAGAGAGTAAGATCCAAACTGTATGGAGGCCACCTCACCATAGAAGCTTCTCCTTCTAAAAGCAATGAGACAATGTTCATTTTTCCCACGTATAGGAATTTCCACACCCTAGCTATAGAGAAACCTACGGAAACTCCACAACCTATCTATAGAGAAAGGTGTGGAAATCAGGAATTTCCACACCCTGTGTATAGTGCAACTTGCGGAAATCCTCCTTAATAGGGTTTTTACAAAGGAAAATACAACTTCTTCTCTTAGGGAAATTTCTTCTCCTTTATTTCTTCAAGAATTCAGGCTACTGACCCCTCTGAAGGAAACATATAGGTTTACATCATTAACGGTCATAAGGGTGACTAAATAATTTGTAACAAATATGTACACGAAGAACTGAATCTCACTATGCACGAAGAAGCACTGCATGATTTGGGACTAGAAATAGAAACTGAAGACCAAGTAACTAACTTCTTGTCTTGTTTTTTAATATTGTTAAGTGATTATGATGTTGTGTGAAACTTGATAGAGATCTTAGAAACTTGCACGGGGGAAGAAGGTTTGGAGAGAGATATAACATACTCCCTACTTGAAATGGATCTATGTCAGGCCAGTAAGAAGAAGTGCACAAGAATATATTTCAAGATGGAAATTGAACTTCGTATTTATGAAATGGATGGGGTCATGTTGGATATGGGTTCCAAGATCAACATCCTGCAAAAGAAATCACGGGAATTGATAGGTAATCCTAGTTTGGTTTTTTCACCCATTCAAATGTGGTTGGAAAATCAGTACAGGATCTACCCTATAGGTTGATTAGAGAAATTCAAAGTAAACATAGAAAGGGTGAAGATGAAGAATGATTTTTAAGTGATATAGATTATGGATGATTTTGATCCCTACACTTCCCTACCTGGAAATGATTATTCCTTTGAAAACAATGTTGTGTTGAATTTGAAGAAGTGATAGATGTCATTTGTGACTTCCACCATGTGTGTGATCGCACCTTTAGATCCTAATGAAGGAGATATGTACAATGAGTCAGTAAATGAGGGTGCACAAAGCTTGGTTAATGAGAATATCTACAATATCACAGGGTCCAGGGTAGATTATGTCAATCCCATTGTAGATGGGGAACTACACTGGAGGAGCTTGAATTCATATGACATTGATTCAGATGATTCCATGGAAATGTGGTAGAACAAGATTTATGAAGTTTTGACAAGGATATACATGTGTATTACCATCGAAGTGGAAAAAGAAGAGTTTGGCTCCTACTGTTTCAATGGGTCAGATCTGATGGATTCATTTATTGCATGGATGTAGCACATTCCCAAACACCATTGATTTTTCACCCTTGATACAATATTAATAGTATTACCTGTGCAATGGTGGGTTGTGCATCGAAAATATTTTTGAGAATGGGAAATTGTGGAGAGCCCACTAAGAGAAAGGTTTGTGGTAGGGGTGGATATTCGTCAGTATATTTTCTCCTATGAAAGAAATCTAGTAGAAAAGTAGTGATGTGTGGCATGCATATGATACCTGAAGGCCCAATGCATGCTTCTGATAAAGAACTATGTTCACTCATTTCTCTAGTTCTCTACTAGACAAGTAAGGGAGTTGTGCATGTGGAGGATGGATATGGATACACCATATGTTGCACTAGAAATAACATCCAAACATTCAATCCCACTCAACCCCATTGAGAAAATATATGAGATACATAGGAGTAAGGAAGTAGGGGGTATTTAGTTGATTCCACCAAATCCAAAAGGCCAATTCTATCTCTTCAGTGGAGACAACTTACCAGATGGATACGTGTGAAGAAGTGTTGCGACCTACATGGAGTTGTTGTGATCAATTAACCAAGGGTGAAATGATGTAGGGGTGTGCAAGAAGCATGCATGATTACCCTATAAGATAATACTCACACATGTATAGATTCATATACATCATAATCTTCTCGAAATATACGGTAACAATGAAAGAATTGTGAGAATAATGGTCAATTTGACAAGTAGTTACACTGCGTCAACTTCATCCTGTTAAGAACCAAACATCAATATAGCATAGAAAAACCTCAGGAAAAGTACTCAACGCCTTGAAAAAGATATAATTTTAGATAATAAGCTTCTTCGAGGGGGAAACCTCCTTTTACCCCACTTAAATGTTCAAGTACAAGATGATTCAAAATGAAAATGTATCCTTGGTATATATAGGAGACTAGGAGGTATAATTACAACTAATGGCCTAAAGCCGACATAAATAAAATAAC
>ML792579.1:120921-145863 GCA_009831015.1 Picea engelmannii
TTGGTATATATAGGAGACTAGGAGGTATAATTACAACTAATGGCCTAAAGCCGACATAAATAAAATAACATTACTAATATAATATGCCCCAATTAAGGGGTAATGAGCCAATATTAGGGCTTAACGAATCCAATTTCAGGAAAATAGGATCATTAATTTCACTGACGGGAGAATTATTTGCTCGATTTAGAATAAAGGAGGAGTTCATTTCAGTGGATGCAATAAATCTCGTCATTAAGGCTACAATGAATAATCGATGTCCATCACTACAAATTCAATTTCTAGGATGGAAGATGGTATTGGCCAGCTCAAGGAAAAGACTAGACAACAACTCCATGTTTGATGAATGGTAGATGCCATTATCATTTCATTATATTCAAGATGAGTGGAGTTTTATTTCTCATTAATTCTTCTTGGAGTTCTGAGAGCACTCTCCCATTCCTATCTTAGCAAGGTGTTGGTGGAAAACATTGCACAATCTCGTTATCTATTCAATGGTCTCACAACCCATGCCCTGTGTAGAAATCAACAAAGTCTACCCTGGCTAGTGTGAAAAGGAAATGAATTGGTCCAACCATTCAAATTACCACTCCCATTATACAACAAGGTCTAGGAAATATGGCACATGGCATAGCGACTTTGATCATTTCTTTAAAAATATAGTTGTTACTACAACAACAAATCCATGTGGAGGATACTTGTAATGTTGAAAAGATTTGTCACCAAATCGGGGCCTATGTCATCATATAAAAATATACCAAGACCACCGACTTCAGTGAGAAGTTCCATAAATCTCACATGAGTTTTTCAATTCAACCCATCAGTACCCAACCTGATGGATATATCCAATACCGACATCCCATTAGCACTAATTTCGACTCCAATGGTGAAAGAATGTGTTGCCACCCTAATTTTCGAGTTGAGTGAATAACACCAAACACTTGGTTTCTCTCATGTAGAACTACAACTGCAACATCAAGTGGAAATTTTCATGCACAATCAAATTCATGAGTGCGATCAAAAGTATATTTAGGATCACCAAACCTTACAACATCAATATGATACATAATTCATGGCCCATGCAGGCGCAAAGGCTCAATATATTGAGATTAGTACTAAATTCATTTACCTCATAGGGATGGTGGATAGTTTATATGTGTAGATACCGACCACCTCGACAAAAGGTCATGAAATTACCCCTTGTATTAATCTCTCAGTCATGAAGGCCCACCTACAAAATTTGGACTCACAACTCATAACTCTACATCCACCACTCCATCAAATGAATCTAGAGACAATTCAACTTCAACAAAATCTTGTGTTGGATAAAGCAGTCATTCAATATGGCCAATGCAAATTCATAGAAGTTTGGGGTTGATCAATTGCAGCTTCAACTTATGGACTCATCTACAGAAACCCTCCCCCCCACCCCAAGTTGATTACATATGATTATAAATTTCACACAGCCGAGGTCGAGGTCACAAAACAAAATATTATATTTCCCTCTCTACCTACAAGTGAACTCCCAACTGCAATGACAAATATTGCATCCAAAACTAAGGAGATTGTTTCCATATTGGATGAGCAGTGAAGTGTATTAGAGATAATCAATACTACATCCAATAAGGCCTTAATTTGGTATACCTATCTAACAGATGCAGATGTTTGTGTTGCCCCCTTGAACGATAAAATGGAAACAATGCATTTGATAACTCCTCGAGTCGCAACAACCGATGTAAATATAGTTGTTCAACTCAACCAACTTCAGGGAAACCTCAATGAGCTTGATTTCCAATTCAAGGAGTTCATCTAGGAACTCATGAAGATGGTTCCTTCCATCGCATTATTCACTCCATAAGGAAATAGGATGGTGGATGATCCAAATAATAGTGGTGGAGGCATGTTGGCACCCAAATGTTTGGGTTAATATCACATGCGCACACAAAAAAAGTTGTGTGCACTTATTCCAGTTTTTTTGTGTGCCCAAGTAGCTACATGAAGGGTGACAAGTGGTGCACCATCAGAGAAAGTTTTTATAATCCATGCCAGTTCAAGTTTTTTCGATGTGCACCAGTCCAAGTTTTGTGATGCATGTCATAAATAAATAAGACACCACATGCACACTAGATTCAAGAAAATAATCTTCGGGAAATCTCCCCAAATAATTACTACAGGAAGCACAAGGGAACTTGGAGCAGTAATAAGATGATATGTAAAGGTATTTGAGATTTCCATGATTCAAAAGAGGCTATGTGGAAACCATGTAAGTGATAGAAGCATCTAGTATTGGTAGTCATAGGAGCGAGTGGGGTAGAACTAAAAGTGACAAAGCGCTAGAGTCGAGAAGAAAACAAAAGGAAATAATGAAAACAGAAGGAGAGTTAGATAATTAGTCAATTGGTTGTTGGTTGATGGATGTGGGTATTTTTTTCCTTGATATTGCTTTGAGCCTAGGTTTTGTCATTTATCTGGTTGTAAGTTTGATTCTATCACATCTACAAAGTCTAAAGGAAAGCGCATGACACTATGTAATGGAACACTAATCAAAGGTATAAGAGAGCAAGGATCTATTTGATCCAAATTATATTGAGAACAACATGAAGGAAGAGACATAATAGAGTTATAATATTGAAATGCACAAATATATTGCAAGGAAAACATTAATACATTAAAAATCAAATTATATTAATGACTATCTAAAATACAAAAGACTTTAAAATGAAAAGCACACAAGCTAGCTAGAATGGCGGTAGCTTATCTCTGAAGAAAGAGATGTGTCGACTACACTCATTCACAAGAAGATAATTACAAAGAGGTAACAAATTCATTTTAACATAAATAATAAATGATAAAACCCTAAACATCCAAAACCCTAACCACAAAAGATGAAATACCAAAAGGTTTATGGGACCCGATGCAGTTAATTGATATGTAAACTTCCTAGGGGTGAAACTTTTTCATATGATGTTATTTTTTGGCGCTCGATAGCTCGTCGAAAATTTCTAGCCGAGGAGTACACATTATATTCAACCTAGCATCCACCTTTCTTTACATGCTAGGAACTGCTAAGCCAAAAAAACATAGTTTAGGACCTCAAAATGGCCCTGGAAGTTTGGGACCCAAACAATCGTATAAAAGCCACTAAGATGTGGAACCATTATGAATTAGTGGAAAATGTGAGTGGCCATCCATATCCACCTGGATTATTCCTACCCACTTAGTAATAAACCATCCCCATTACGTCAATTCCATCCATCAGATGGGGAAAATTCTATTGAATCTGACTCTTGGTGAACCACTTGCCCTGGTGAAGAAGTTTCCTTGCTTTGATGACTTGACATAGTTGGATGTTCTTATTGTGGGAACCCTTTGTATTGGTGTCCATGATATGATCAACTTTCACTTATTAAATGCAATATTAAGTTCTATAGGAGACAATTGCTCGGTCACATCTGAAGTTTCTAGGAGAGGTGGAAAATATGGGCAAAGCAATTTGACATTAAATACTGGTTGCAAGACAAAGTAAGGGGGAGTAATTAAATACTTGATAGCCTTGGTGATGGTGTAAGGAATGTATCAGAGTGGGTATATATTCTGATGGGGTACTGTGAGGCTCTCTTTATACAAATGCAACCATACCTTATCTATGAACTGAAAATGTTTTGGTACCCAATGTTGATCGTGGCATTGTTTGTACTTGGTGTTTGTTTTCTACAAAATGTAATGAAATTGATGTTGAATGTGCTAGAATCACTCAAAAACAATTGTTTCTCGACTAGCCTCAACCTAAGCATGGGAGGAATCTTCTTGTACAGTTTTAATGGGTAGAGTTATGTCAATGAGGGCCAATGGTTGGAACCTAGATCACACTTGAAAAGGTTTGTGGCCAATAGATTTGTGGAGGGCTCTGTTGTAGCTATGTTGAGCATAGGGAAGGATCTCATTCCATGTGTGTGGATGTTTTGAATTTTCCATCAATTTGTGGATAGAAGGAAGTCGATTTGGTCAGCATGGTGTCCATCATAGACCATAGGTTGGACCAAAAAGTACTCAAGAACCTATTATCATGATATGAAATAATGGTCCATGGGAGCCCAAAATGAACCCAAACACGTTGAAAGAAGATATTGGTGGTGGACTCGGATATGATGCTCTTCCTACAGGGTGCCAAAACTTCCATCTTAGAGAATAGATTAATGACCACAAAGAAATAGTCATTCCCATGGTTGGTCTAAGGAAAACCAGATATGTAATCCATGGAGATGGGTTGTCAATGACTATCAGGAGTAGACAGAGGGGTGTATATCTCCTTTTTATTGATGGTGGGTTTGGAAATGGTGCAAATAGTGTAGGATAAGATGATCTGGAAAACATATTATCAAAGCTTTGACTAATAAATATGATTTTGCAGTAATACCATTGTTTTTTCCACACTCAAGTGTCCTACCATCTAATTGTAATGAGCTTCCCAAATAAGATTTGCACACTCACTCAAAGGAACATAGAGATGACTCAGATGGAATAGCAGTCCATCTTGGATATTAAAGTCTACAATTGGTTTTCATGTGCTCAATGTCTGATAGGTAGTATCAAATTCAAAGTCACTGTTGTATAATTATGGCCACCCAGATGTCTCGTTCCCACATGAGTTAAGAACTATGCTTAGCTCCACAATCAATGGTTGACTTAGGAAATATGCGACATTGTTTGTGCTACCCTTCTTGTACCTAATGTTCAAGTGTAATTTATACAGGTATATGGAACACTTTTGATGGAGATCATTTTGTAACTTTCTTTATGTCTGCATGAATTTCATAGGAGTGTGATCATTGTGGATTTTCATTTCCTTCTCTATAATGTAATGTCTCCACTGTCAACATGCCTAAAAAATGGAGTGAATCTCTTTGTCACATGGGGTATTTGTGAACAACATTAGATAGTGTTTCACTGTGATAGGCCACTAGATGCCCATGTTGAATGAGGAATGCACCGATACCATAATCTGAAGCATTTGTATCAATATCAAATGGATGTTGCAAGTTAGGAAGAATAAAATTTTAACTGATTAGAGGCATAATTTCAAATCCTCAAATTCTTTTTGTTGGGATGTAGTCCAAGAAAAATTTGTCTTCACTCCAACAAAAAATTGTGGTAGACGTTGGTGAGGCCCAAGAAGCTATGGATATCAGTCAGTGTCTTCAAGGATATCCAATCATGGATTACTTAGATATTGGATAGATCCACATGAACACCCTACTCATCCATGATGCATCATAGATATCAAATTCTATGCATGTCGAAGGAACACTTCTCCAAATTGGAATATAACTTGTGGTGTCATAGGGTGCCCAAGACCTGCTAAAACTGCTCCAAATGTTCCTCCTAGGTTTTTCTAAAGATGAGGATGTAATAAATATATATGACCACAAAGGATTTTTTGAATGGAAAAAATATATCATCCATCAACTGCATGAATGCGGTCGAGGCATTAGTTAAGACAAAAGATATGACCATCCTCTTGAAGAGACCTTCTTCAAACTTGAAGGTTGTCTTACATACATAAGTTTTCTCAATCGACACCTGGTGGTAGCTTGAATTTAGATCAATCTTGCTAAAAGCATTGTCTCCCTTGATATGATCAAGAAGATAATCAATCCATGGGATTGGGTACCAGTTCTTGACTGTGATCTTTCTCAGGGATTTTTAATCAATACAAAGTCACCATGTCCCATCCTTCTTTTGTACCAGAAAAATTGGGATCTCACAAGGAGAGGAGATTGGTCTGATGTGGCCCTTCAAAATTAGTTCTTGGATCTAGAATTGTATTTCTTAATTCTCCATTGTAGACTATCTATATACATGGCCATTAGGCAGAGGAGTACCATGTGTCAAATCGATTGAGTGATTTACATGACAATGAAAAGGCACCCCGGTAGGTGAGGAAACAATGTATTTTTTCTCTTATACTATATTTTCCACTTGTTATTGTTGTGTAGAGAGACCCCATGTAGAGGTTTTGGTGGTTGTAATGACCTTCCTTTCACCTTCTGATCAAACAATAAAAAGTAAAAATATCCCTCTCTAATAGACCACCTTTTTGCAGTGCTTCATGGAGATCAAAGAGACCATAATAGTTGGGACTGCCTCCGGTACCATGTAGAGTTGACCTCCCAAAGTAATAATGACACTACAAGGCCTAGATCCATAAACAACATGATTCTTACACATATATGTTTGTCCTAAAAAAACATCACAAACTTCAAGGGGGGAAACATCGCACAATACCTCATATTTTAAGTGTTTGATGTTGTGGTGTAGGCGGTGTTGGGCCCTTCATTTTGTTGAATAGAATTGGTGCATGTCATATTGCAGCTTCATTTTGGAGAAGACAAGTTGTGAAAAATATTGAAGAGTTAGACATAGGACAAAGGAAAGAAATAGAAAGAGGTTGGAAGGACAACGCAACATCGGTTTTGAGGAAACATGTTGTAACAAGATCAAGAAGAAGAGAGAACTTCTGGGTTCTCAACCAGCAAACCTAAAGATTGAATTATATATGTGAGACTGATAGGATTGTAAAAGGTTGATGTTATCATTGCTAGGCTGGAGTGTCAGGTTGAGATTAGTATTGTTGTTAATATCATCATCATAGTTGTGGTTATTGTTGTTATGACAACAGTCGTTGTTCTAATAGTCTATACTATTATCACAACTAAGTTTAGGATGTCTGGGTAAGAACCAGACTATCAATGTATCATAGTTATGTATCAGTATATATGTAAAGGAGTAAGAGACTGTAATATTGTCTCATATCTGATGAAGAACATCCTTTGAGCACTTTTGTATGAGGATCGAGCTATGAGAAGGACCTGATATGTTACTATAATTGGAGGCCTAAATTTTGAATATATATCATGTGTATTTAGTCTTAATGCATGAATCAAGTGTTGTTATGTATTATCTTTATGAAGGATATAATTAATTGCTTATTTATGAATGGAAACACAACTTTGTTTCTTTATTCCCAGTTAGGAATTGCTTAGAACTATTATAGGTTTAATCTATCTTGCGCAAGACTACATTGAGTCTTAATAGCTCAAAGGTTTGTCTAAGTATTATCCTTACCCTTCCCTCTCTTTCTATTCTCAATTGTGCTTCAGGTGAGACTTCTTCCCTTCTGAGAAGATGAAAATGCCAATGCTCTAGACTACTTCGGTACCTTTTGTTGGTAACTTAAGAAGGATCCTGGTCTGAACACTTTTGTGCCAACAAAATGGTTCTGTTGTTAGGACCAATTCTTTAAAAGGGAACCTGTGAGGAGAATTCTTACACGGATATATAGATCTCAGAATCAACAATGGTGGGAAATAAATTTTGACTCCTTTATATGGAAGGAAGTGGAGTTGCGAGGTAAAATAAAGAGGAATACAAGAGATTTTATCTTTTATTCAGAAATATTGAGTGACCAGTATGATATATTCTGGGTAAAATTCCCAGAAGAACTATTCCACTGGATAAATAAGATCCAAGAAGCTCCAAAATTTCAAGAACGTGTCAAGCAGACCTATACTTTGGATACATAGAAGATCGCAATGCTTCATCATCTAAATCACTAGGTCACATGAGTAGTTGGATTTTGGGTTAATACAACTCTGGAGGGACACATTGTTGAATTCACAGCTGAGAGTTACCAAATTTTTTCACGAGCGGAAGAAATTTTCAAGAAAGGTGCATGCGACAGACTATTGAGTGAAATTCCCCTGTGGATCAAAGTATTCTTGATGGAGGAGGTGATGATAACTATTCCCTTGACTGATATGGCATCCTAAACACCTACGCTTAGGCTAGGGTGATTTTGGGGTAGGATCATGACCTAAGAAGGGGAAATAGTTCTTTGACAAAGTGGGGAAGATAAAGAAACGAACGTAAGAAATGAATGAGATTTAAGGAGAGTATCCATTGTTGAGAAGTGGTGGTGCGGAAAGATAAAGAAATCAGTGAAGCAGTCTGAGGTGTTGCAGAAAGAAATCATATCAAGAGGGACATACTGGCTAGTCTAATATTGCAACAGAGAGAAGTGTCGAGAGGAAGGAGTCCCCAAATGGGTGGAAAAGAAAAAGAATGTGGAGAAGCAAGGGAATATGAAGCAGGTCTGGACCTTGTGGGATATCAAGAATATTCAGAACCGATATCAGGAAACATCGAGAATCAGGAAGATACGGTTTCTCGAGAGGAAGAAAATAAGACCACATAGATCAAAGAAACCTACCCATAAGTCAATAGAACTAGCCCTGAATAACCAGTCCCCCAGGTGTCCTATATACCCATGGTAAATTCTACACTACCTACTTATGATATTTCTATTCCATCACATCCAGTTAGTTAGAATCAGTCTGTAAGTGTCAACGCCGGGAGGATATTGGGATCCCTAGGTATATAGCAACTAGGACCATTAGGTTTCACTCTAATAGGAGTAGTGAGACCCACAATGGTTGGACATATGAGAGGATCGATCACCCAATACCCATAATTATAGGGTAAAGGGGATGAATCTGTAGAGCAACATTGTTTCTTATGAGAAGCCATCTGGAGGTCCAAAGGGACTCTCGATGCAAACAAGTTAGTATAGTTTTCGACTACCTTGAGGGGTCATGCTCTCAAATGGTACATGAAGGCTATTGAACCAGGGGTGCAAGGACAAGCATTCACCCATGGCCAAATACGTTTGAATTTCATAGCCAAATTCAAACTACCTTAGTCAGAGAAACAATATCTCTCTGAGTTGCGGGAGATTCAATAAAGGGAAGGTGAATCTTCCTAGGATTACATCCAGAAATTTAAATATGCTATTGGGAGGTTAGTGCATCCAATTCATGAATATCACCAGAGGGAATGGTACATCCAAGGATTACTACCTCTAACGAGAATTCCTTTAACGCAACATCAAATATCCACATTAACAGATTCCTTGGAACAGTCAATGAAGATCAGGGCCATGACAAGTTATCCTGGGAATCTGAGATGCAAATTGGTCGCAACTCCAGTGAAAAATATTGACGCTAACAAAAAACATTCAACAATTAACCACACTAATACTAGGACGAACTCGGGTTTGGTGCACATGATGCTACACAGAAAGGCATCTGGAAAATGAAAATCTATGCATGAGGGTAATGCGACCTCTTCACAATATGATGGGACCTTCTTTAGGACCAACAAAAGGAGTTACACAAGTATCTGTGACTCCACCATTCCATACACAAGGGCTATACAATACCTTTCTAGGCGCTCAGACGTCTCAGATAGTTGAGTATTGTGAAATTTATCGGACACATGGGCATGCATCGAGGTAGTGTCCTATTATGCATAAGTACATGACTACACCCAATACAATACATTGTGATTTCTTCACATCTCTAACCCATACTATAAGTAAATGTAGAGCGTTGGACGCACTTGCTGACAGATTAGACCAAACATTGTTCAGAGTAAATGAAGCCCCCCCAAGATCTGGAAGAGTCCAGGGAGGTGGGGTTGGGGGTGGATTCAAAGGAGGGATAAATGGAGGAAGAGGGATGCGAATATGATACAACTACAATGAACAAGTTCATTTTTCCAGAGATTTCCATAACCCAATATGACCATGATGCTCTTGGCCACACAACTGAAGACTGCACAAAACTGATCATGAAATGGGAAGATTGGGTTCTTCAACGAGGAGATAATATAATAATATCATAACTAAAACGAGGAATTGATGGAAAAATACCTAATATTAACATCATTACTTGTAGTGGAGAAAAAACTTGGGTAGATGAAAACAATCGGCCCAAGATTCGAAAAGTTGTTCCCAAAGATGACAGGTATGACCCTGTGAAACAAAAGTTGTTTTTCAAAAATTCAATAGAAATATTTAAGAGAATCCCCACTCTGGAGATAATGGAGAATCCTCCTAGAGTCACCTCTCAACATAACCTTGCACAAGACCCTACCTTACCATTATAACCTAGAAATTTTTCAATTCAAAGGAGACACACTAAGCAGTCTCAAAGTGTAATCAATATCTAGTTTCAATTATTCTTTGATATCCCAGGGGATGACCAACTTACTGAGAAGTTACGCAAAACCTTGTACCTAATAATGTGAAATGAGGGAACCCCAAAATACATAGTAAGGACCAGCCTCCCTGAGAGGAATACCCAAAGAACACAAAGAAGAAAGGTGCGAACATGAAAATAATTTAGGTTAGAAGCCCAACTAGATGATTTTGAAATCAAAGATGTCATGATTGATTTTTGATCCGATGTCAACATACTACCCAAAAATACCTGGGAAGCTTTGGGAAAACCTTAGTTAGTATATTCCCCCATCTAGTTGACATTGGAAAACTAGTACTGCATTTTCCCAGTAGTAAGGCTGGAAAATGTGGAAATAGATGTTGTAGGAGTCAAGACCACAACTGATTTTGAGGTAATAAAAATCATGGGACATAAGGATCCCTACATTTGTCTTCTCGGAATTGATTGGGCATATGAAAACTATGTTATCATTGATCTAAAGAGAGACACCATGATGTTTGAAGCAGACGGGATAAAAGTATTTTAGCCCTTGGATCCATGTCTAGGGCCTAGATATATTGAACCAGTGGACAACAATATGGAGTCAGAGGATCTTGACCAATTATACATCATCACAATAGGAATGAGAATAGATTACATAACTCCTATTGTAGATGGATCAGTAAGTTGGAGAAGCATATAGTCTGGTGACAAGGATTCAGAAGTAGCATTTGACAATTGGAAACAAGGTTCATATGAGCGATTCTCAAGGCGATGTGAAACTGTCAAAGAAACAATATGGATTGGAACCAAGGTTAGAGAACCCCTGACATATGATGGTACCTCAGAGGTACACATTTTTATTTCCATCATGGAAGAGAAAATAGCAATGGATCAAAGGATCCTTGTTCTTGACTTATCCTTACAAGATACACCCTATAGATGGTAGGACACCCATAAAGCCTCGATTATGGAGTGTCAATATGCAAAACAAGCCATCCAAAGTTGATTCCAAATTAGGGATCAGCTGAAAGAAGAAATGAATATATATTTTCAAGATGCACAAGTGTTTGATGGACAGTCTGACCCTAGAGTGCATATTGAACATTACTTAAAGAAGTCGAGAGTTGCGAAAGTACCCTCTCACCTATGGGCTCATGTATTTTTCCATTCACTGGGGCCCACTCCAAAGGCCTGGTATATACATGAGGAGACCAAAAGACAAATAAATTTTTGGCAGACCTTACAAGAACAACTTTGCAAGGATTTCTCCTTTACAAGTAAGTACCCTGAGCTCAACACAGTCCTTCAAAGAATCAAGGAAATGATTTTTACTAACATTTGCAAAAAAATATCAAGTCCGGTAGTATGTGTTGATCATGTTCATTTTCTTTAGTGTAGTCTGATCCTTGAAATTGATAAGATATTTGTACCTTGTTTTAAATTTGATAAATACATGGAAAGACCCGATGATTTAGAAGAGCTTAGAAACTTAACCATTAAAGAAATGAAAGGTAGTAGAGAGATTCATCATATTATACCTAGTCACACCTATATCTCCTATAATAAATCGATGAAGTTGCAGAAAGTTAATGTAGGGAGTGCAGAGAATCCTAAGATAACTTCTATAGGAGATTATTGGGATGAGAAAACTATGAACAAAGTACATAACCTATTGCACGAGTATGAGGAATTGTTTCCGAAAATGTTTTCAGAACTCAAAGGTATAAAAGGATCCATGGGAGATGTTATAACCCTATAATTTATAGGATCAAATGTTGATTGTAATTTTGTCCCTTTAGTGTTTTTGACTTGTAGATAGTGTTGTATTCTAAAAAGAAAAAGAAAAGAAAAGAGAAAACAAAATAAAATAAATGAGAAAACAAAAAGGGGGAATAAAATAAAAAGGATAAAGCCCCATGAATTGATAATGACTTGACCCATATAGTGTAAACATGGCCAAGTCTTTTGAATTTAAGTATTTAGGACTAGTGAATAAGCTTTACAATATTGTTTAATCATAGCCAAGTAATTTAGATTAGCTAGTGAATAAATTTGATCAAACAGTCTAATCTTGGTCAAATAACCCCAGGGTAGAGTATTTTCTTAACCCAACTGTTTAAACTGGGCTAAAGGCACAAAGGAGTAGGTTAGGACATAGGTTAGTCAGTTTCGTTTCAATAAAAACTGTAAGATGATCGATGGAAAATGCAAGATCTTGATGGTGGAATGTTTTGTCTAACCTTAGAGTGACACAAGCAAAGAGGGCAGTGCGCAAAACCCATAAAAGGTCATTAATCCTAAGTTTGACCTCGTATATTGAAGCGCACCCCAGATATTAAAGATCAGGCCAAGATCTATGACCGAGATGTTGGCACCCAGATCTACGGTTCTTATGAGTTTTCGGACCCTCTCGATCATTCGACCTTTAACGATGGGGGGGGGTCCAAAAATATGTTTAAAATGTGCGCTTAGATCTATGGTTATCCCATCAACATGTAATCAGATGGTCCACAGGAGATTTCGGACCCCCCCGACCCTTCTACCTTTAATGGTTGGGGGGGGTCCAACACGATGTTTAAAGACCGTGCCCAAATCAACAGATAATCCATATTCACCCAGATCAATGGTCAGCAAGGGATCCCGGAGCCCCCCGACCATTCAACCTTTAACGGTGGGGGGGGGGGGGTTCGAAAGGAAGCAAAGTCCAGGCGGGCCCCATACCAACATGGCATCACCTCATTGCATCCTAACTCCCTCTCTCCAAAAATTTACCGCCTACCATTTTTACAACTCACCACCACCATCCCGAGGTATCACATCCAACAACCACCCTTTGCAAGTTCCATGTCATGACCCTCTTAGCATGTCCCATCCATATAACCGTTACAGGTCATATCTTCTTGTTCGCCCCTCAATCACTAGTCTACACATTGACTAGAGACACACATTAGACATCTTTCATCCTTCCCTCTCACGCTCTAAAGAACCCGTTAACCACTTGTTACTGACAACATACTCATTTTTCACATGGTCTGTCCTTTTTTGCCCAATGGACACCCGTACTCTAAATCCCAACCCCGTTTTGGTCTTTCACATTACTCTCATACTCCATGCCTATCAAAGACTCATTCTCTTTCACCTTTGCAACATCTTTTCCAACCTTAGCTTTCACCTATTAACGTGTGCTCAGTGTGTAGGTACCAGAGGAAATCAATGGTGCCCAAAAGTAAAATATCAAATGTAGAGGAAAATCCTTTTCTCCCACATCCTTGCAATCTCGACCGGATCCCATTAACAGAAAAATACTATCTAATCTCAGAAACTAGGTCTGAATTCGACTTTGTTGAGCTACAGTCGTGGTTTAGAGACACCTTCATCAATTAGAGCGATGAAATCAGGCTTTGGCAGTTAAATCTCCCTCTATATCATTTTCCCCAAGTATATCACTTTCCTGAATTCACCCTCAAGTTCCAAGAACACTACCTCCCTGATTAGAGAGCCATAGTATCTTCATTTGGAGAAACCATTTTCCTTATTTCACCCGACGCCATTGATCAGATGATGCCAATACCTAGAGTCGAACCCTACTCTCCCCTCACAATTGAAATTCTAATAGAATTGTATCAAAACCTGATGTTTCCCCAAAGAGCACAAATCTTTGAGCTATTCCTTCCACAAGATGCCCAATTCCCTAAGAAGAATCCTACCTATCACTCATCCATATTTTCCGAAAAGGGAAATCAGATTATCTCAACACTATGTTGTTTTCTCGGTTACTTCTCAGATGAATGGGTGGATGAAACTATCTTAGGTTTCCTATCCATTTTCTCTGCTGAAGATAAAGTTTCCACCCATTTCGACTAGAGTGGTTTCTTGGCTGAGAGCCTGCGACCAACTGGCAAATTTCCCTACAGAAGGCATGTTCTAGTATTCTTCAATACTAGCTTACATGTTCATGTTCTATCAAGTAGACAAATGTTCCTTTCACATGCAGAATATGGACAAGGAAGGAAAACTTCAAGCAGTCACTTTATTGATGTCATTGCTCTGGAGAAGCTCCATTGAGTTCACTTTTAAACAATTCATTGAGTTGTTTTATCACCCACTTGTAGGCATGCTTAGTGGAAGGCCTGAGCCAAAGATAAACAAGGAGATCCAAAGACTTATGCACCTTTCAGATCTCTCAAAGAATGGGGATTGGTTCCTATACCATAATCACATAGAAATCATAGTGTATGGGTGTGAACTAGCTCCATACAAGTTGCCCAAGTATGTGCCTGTTCGAATATTCACACTGGAGTATATTTGTCAGATGATAAACTCAGATGACATCCATTTTGTGTCTCTAAAGAAAAAAAAGGAGATGAGGATCAAAGGGAAAATAGGACCATTTATCTACAACAGTCGAGTTGTTGGGGAAGAGGCAGATAAATTATTGAAGGAAATGAAATTCAACACCAGTTTTATTTGGAGATATGACCCCAGTGGGATCATTACAAATATGAGATACAAGAACAAAAGTTCACCTTATTTTCACACCCTCAAACCAAAAATTGAAAAGTATGTGAACCAGACAGAGTGGGAAGAAAACACTCTGGTAGATACAGAGCCACGGGAATCTCCTTTAGTCTCTTTTTCACTAACTACCACTCCACACGTATCCAAGAAAAAAAGGCCAAGAAAGGATGATTCACCTTCAATCACTGAGGTATCGATACAACATTTTCAGGTATACAACAAGAAACCCAAAACCACTCATGCCACTCACATGTCTGGTGAGGAAGAGCTCTACTCTGCCACAGTGATTGAAAGAAGAAAACAGGTGGTGTCAACTTCTTCTTCAAAGAAGTAGATAGAGATAGTTGTGACCACCCAAAATCCACAAGGATCTATACCTCTAAGCATTTTTGAAAAGTATGAAATTATTAAAAAGAAGAACCAGATGTTGACCAACAACACCTACTCTCATTTTTGGAAGAAAAATTCCACAGCACAACATCGATTGTTGTCAGCCTTTGACATAGAGAAAGGAAGAATTCATCTGGAATTTCTGCAAGAACATGTGTCTCAACCCAAAGAGATCACTGACTACAAGAGGTCAACTATTTTTTTTGACACCAAGCAAGTCCATCCATATGACCAGATGGATTTGCATAGTTAGACTGGAGAAATGGTCTTCTCCACATTAGCACATGCTTCCTCTACCACAACTAAGTTATAGGTATCTTTAAGCAATGTTCAGACCCAATTGAAGTTGGAAAAGATATCCTCTTTTGAAAAAGACAACAGAGTAAAATCCTTAGAGGAGTTGGTGCTCAAGATTGGGTACAATCCCTCAAATGTAAAAGAGGCAAAGGAGATGATAAAGAAAAAGAATGATGACATTGCATCTCTAAGAAAACACCTGAAGATTCACAAGCCAAAGAAATAGCCAAGGCAAAAAATGAGAAAGAAGAATTGTTGAAACTTATCATGCAGCAGAATGCACAGCTCAGGGAAATGGAGGCAGAGTTGGAAAAGTTATTGAAAGATAAGGAACAATCGACCCCGATGGAATTCATTCCATTAAGTGTAGTTCCCATCACAAAAGTCAGTACAACAACTTTTCCAACAACCACTACAACAAAAATTCCATCAACAAATCCATTAACAGCACTGGAAAAAACTATGCAGCTAGCAAAGTCCATGGAGGAAATGACTCTGCAAGGAATAGAGATAAATAGACTAAAAATGGAGATTGAAAGTATGCAGGAACTCAAGTCTTCTTTCCAAACAAGATATAATATTGAGAGACAAGTATCAAAGAAACTCAAGTAGGAAATACAACAGCTTCGTAAACAAACAGTGGCAGGTAAGACATTATCAGAGGCTAAGGAAAATATATGGACATATATCTTGAAATCCATAAATGAAATTTGGCCCATGGTGAAAATCATGTTCGAGAAACATGATTTGGTGTTAAAGAGTAGGTAGGCCATTAATAGGATAAGAACAGAGTTGGGTGATATTCCCTCAAACATCCAATGATATCATCAAGTTTCTGAACTCAAAAACCAAAGAAGACCTGGAATAACTGAAAGTCGAAGATAGAACAGAGGTTATCCTCGAAGTAAAAAGAGTGTTGACTAAAAAGGGATTAATTTTGTAGTTGGAGGAAACAGATTAGAACATGGACATTGGAATTCAGAGATTTTTTAGCAATATTGAAGCCTTACAAAAAAAGGGTCTTCTTGATCTATGTGTCCTAAATGATAAATTAATGACTTTGTCTGATTACAAGAAAATGATCGCCACCATGGCCAAAGATAGTTCCAAGTTTTTAGGGATACAAGGCAACATCACGGGCAAAGAGTTCTTGGAGACTCTGCAGCATGACCTCAGCATACAACATGAAATCAAGTGCATCTTCCTCATCAAGCTGACTTTTTCTAAATACACCAAGATGAACGAAGTCTACCACCGGCTATTGAAGTTACCATCCCAAACACACAAAGATGGGATGAGATGTGTGAATTGATTGAGTAAAGGTAAAGCCTCATCTAGCTCAGCATCCAACACATTTAAATTCATCCGAATGACTAACCAATGGTCTTCCCCGAAATCAGCATGAGAGATTCGACACATCATCATCAGTTACTACATTTCTGCATCTTGTTAGCTAGTTAGTTAGACTCAGACTCTATCACGTCCTAATCATTAATGGTAGGGTCGTTTGTAACTTTTATTATAAATATTTCCAACTTAGAAGTATTGAGGGTTGTTGATCTTTACGCCCAAGTAAGCTCTAATCAATGTAATTTTTATCAAGAGGTTATTCCAGTAATACAAAGAGAAGTTTCACAGGATTCCTGTGTGTTAATTGTTAGTGAAGTTTCCTCTGTCTGCGTAAAAGTTTTTCCTTCTCATTTATCATATTGTCTTTCTAAATCTAATCTTTAAAAGAAGTTAAAGTTGCATAATTTGCCATTGTGTACTTTGTTCTTAATCTTTTATAGGTTTAAATGTTTTTCTTCTGATGTTATAACAAAGAAATTCTTAAATGCTTTTTTGTTTTAACTGATATCTCACCTTTTTCAACAATACACCATTTTATTCCTAACGAATCCAACATTAGCACTATCTCTCCCTGTAAAATGAATCTCATAAAAGATGTCTTTAACCTCTATCTTTTTAAAAAAGATTCCATAGCCCAATGGAAGCGTAAGTGATGTTCATCCATTTCATTTAAAAACAATACAAACAAATCAGTTATATTCTTTCTAACTAGCCTAAAATATTGAAAATCCAAACAAATCTAAAACTCATAGAGAGATCCCTCTCTGAAACTGGCAGGGCTAGCTCCCAATTTCGAAGTGGTTGGTTAAGGTTACCTCTAATAGATTTATTCTTACCTCACAACAACCTTTGAGAATTTACAGAGTGATAACATAAATGGTGACTGTACTGGGGAAGAACTGAACAAACTTTCCACCCCTTGTTTTCTTTCCCCTAGAACAAAGACAAATTTATTTCTAGAAGAAACACAAACCCTAAATTTCATCTAGAAATAATGTTCAAAGGTTGTTAAATTTTGTATATAAATAGTTAAAATCTCCAAAGGAAGAATAAAATCAACAGTTCTGGCTCCCAAAAGAATTTCTACCAGATCTCATCTTGACCCAAAACCTACAATAGTAATAGATAACCCCGAAAGACTACTCAGGAAGAAAAATACTGTAGAAATTTTGAGGAGTAACAACCCACTTCCAAGGTATTTTTCCATCCCAGAGAAGTTAGTTGTTCTTCCATACCTTGAGCCTGAAATACCCTTTCAAACAAGTCTTTTCAGGACAAACTCTGACAGTTTTGTCAGTAAAACGGTCTTAGACCAAACCATTTTTCAGCCCAGGACCCCTGAGATAATTTCTCCTAAAGCTGAAGTTGATCAACGTTTTCACCCCGAGACTGATAAGCTCGAAGACCTAGTCACAAATCTTGGTCAAGCCTTAGACAAAATACATCTTCAACAATCCGTCAAACTTCGTACTTTAACTATTTCTAGAGTTTCTACTAAAACTAAACCAGGTCACTCCATTCCTCCAAGCCCTTCGCCGTCTATATCTTCAGGCATTACCTCTCTTGTCACATAGGTTGTTGTTCATCCTCCCCCACCAATCATGGCGACAAGCTATGCTCCATTGGTATTGGTTTCTCCTTTACATAACATGCCCCAAGATTATCAAACCAGACTCCCATATTTTGATAGTACTAGTCCCTTGAATGCACAACAAGATGTTAACAAAATGAACGATTACTTTGACCTGCAGGAAGTAGATGAAGCTGATGTGCAGATGAGATTATTTCCACAAAGTCTAACTGGAGAAGTGAAAAAATGGTTCAAAAATTTACGTGTTACTACCATTAATGATATTGCTAGCTTTCATTGGACTTTCCTTGACCGGTGGGAGGTAATGAAAAATCCTCTCGAGATTCTATCATAGTATGAGAACATCAGAAGGAACCAAGGAAAGACAGTGCAGGATTATTTCACCCATTTCAACAATCTATACAATGCTATCCCTACTGAAATCAAGCCACCACAAGGTTTGGCGTTAATAAATTTCCCTGATGGTTTTGATGCCGACATGTCATATCAATTAAGGGAAATAAATGCAGCAACTCTGGAAGACATGCAAAGAAGTGTCGTCAGTGTAGAAGCAAATATTTTGGCCATAAGGGCTGGGCAGAGAAAAGAAAAGAGGGTCACCATCAAAGAAGAACCTTCTACCTCCTCATCAGATGCCAAATTAGATTCTCTCACCAGAGCTATGGAGAAAATGATGGAGAGACTCACCATAACTGATAAGAACCCACCTAGGGAGAACCAAGTTTCCCCTCAAATCAGAAACCCAAACTTGAGAAGAAATCCACCTCAGATTAGACAGAGAGATCCTAGAGATCAATGGGAACAAAGGGGACTTGATCAACAGATTAGACCACCTCTCCAGGAAAACGATGTTGATGATGGGTAGGAATTAATTGAGGAGTTTAATGATACTCATATAAATCTAATGGGTGATTATGATCACGATCATGAATCTATTTTCCTCACCCAGGAAGAACATGAAATATTTCTCCTTTCACAAACAGGGTTAAATGAAGAAGTTGAGAAAAAAGAACAACAAGCCTTTGAGAACGCTATAATGGAGGTTCACAGGAAGTATAACTTGAGGAGTAAGAAGACTAATGAGAATTCTCTGAAGAAGGCTGCTAAAACCAAGAAAAGCTCAGAAAACCTTCCCAAGAAATCCCCTGGGCGAAATGACACTGAATCTCTTGCACAAAAAACTCCATAAATTCGTAAGAGAACAAGTCGGATAGAAGCTTCATTAACCATTCAAATAGCTGCACCTTTCCACAGAGTTTCTATCGATAAATCATAAGTATAGAGTTTAAACAAAACCACCACTCCTTTCAACCTTGAAGGGGAACTAGCAAAATTGAATATTCCCATTCCCCTCTTCGAGCTTATGAATAAGAACGCTTACATGTCTCAAGTGATAAAATATTTAAGCATCAAACCTAATATAGGTACCAAAGCCTTGAATGTTGGATCTGTACACCACTCTGACACAGTAAACCTTGTCGATGATCGACCTGAGCTCCTGTTTGGTCCTAAAGTTGACGGTCAAACTGATAATGGCATCGTGGCCCATTTTTACATCAGCCTAAATATCCATGATCTAATATTACACAATGCTACGCTGTATTCGAGTGACTCTCACAACCTAATGCCTAAATCTGTGATGGAAAAGTTGGGACTCGAGGTCACCAGACCCTACAAATATTTTCATTCTTTCAACTCCAACAAGGTCAGATGTATAGACCTGATTAAAGAGTTATGCATCACCTTGGCTCAAATCTCGATGAAAATTTTGGTGATGGACATCGTCATGGAAGATATTCCCCCCAAGTATGGCATGTTGCTATTAAGGTATTGGGGAGCTAAATTGAGAGGAACCCTGCAACTAGATATGTCCTACACCACCATCCAGTTTTTGGTCAACAGAGAATACTTTATAGGGAAAAACTGATGAATTATATGGTCAGTACTCAGGAAAAGCCACACAATTACCCACTATATTCTGCACACTCTGACCTAGATTATTTTATTCTATATAGTGATGGTGATATTGAATAACAAATCACACAACTAGAGGATGATTCACCTGATCCAAAGGATGATAAAGCATTTTTCGAAGTAAGAAACCCCATGATTGAAGAAAATGAGGAATTTCCAGTAGACTTCTAGAGCATGGACTTTGATGGTGTTGTGAGTAAAGAAGGAGCTGGAGATGGAGTGTGGATGCATAACCACAGATCAAAGTACTTCGAGAATCATTCCTATAAACTGAACTTCCAATGTACTAACAACATAGCCGAGTATGAGGCTTTAATGCTCGACCTGAAATTATTGAAGAAAGTTGGTGCTAAGCAGATAATGGTAAGGGGTGATTCTGAATTCATTATCAAGAAAATCAAAGGTGAGTATGTAGAAAAACATCCCAGACTTAGAGCCTATAGGAATGTTGTTTTAGATGCTCTTCAATGCTTTACTAAGTTTGACTTGCAGGTGATGCCTAGGGGACAAAATATACTCACAGACGGACTGGCTATGTCAGTATCTACCTATAAAATCCCTTTTCATCCCACTCACAAGTACACCGTGGAGGTGAAGTGCAAACCCACTATTCCTGACAAGATCAGATATTGGAAGGTATTTGGAAATGATGATCAAATTGAATATTTTCTGCAATGTAAAAATGATTTCGAATGTACAAACATAGATTTAGAAAATGGTGACGAATTTGTAAATAAATATGTTTTTAAGAATGGCAATGTAAATAAAATAGATGCTGAAGAATTCAATGAAAATGATGTAGATTCTGATATCCTGCAGTTGAAAAATAATGTGTTACCTAGAGGTTTAGTTCCATTGGAAGACTTGTTTGATTTTAACGATGTGGCCAAAAAATCGAAAATTGAAGCTAGCGATAAAGAGGTTAAAGATTGCAACATAGGAACAGAACAAAACCCAAAAATGATAAAACTGTCTAAATCCCTGCCACTAGAGAAAAAAAGAAAATACATTGAACATTTTAAGGAATATATAGATGTTTTTTCCTGGGGTTATGAGGACTTAAAATCCTATGACACAAGTATCATACAGCACCAGATTCCCATAAAAGAAGAACACAAACCTTTCAGACAGAAACTCAAGAGAATTAAGCCCAAGTTGCTTCCCCTAATAGAGAAAGAAATAAAAAAGATGTATGATGCCAATATTATAGTCCCCTTGAGATTTTCCAAATGGGTTTCTAATCTAGTTCCAACCAGGAATAAAACTGGCGAGATCAAACTCTGTATAGATTTCAGAAATATGAACAAAGTCTCCCTCAAAGACAATTACTGTTTACCCTAAATGGATCATATTTTACAAAAGGTGGTCGGATCCAGTAGGATCTCCTTACTAGATGGTTTCTCTGGTTACAACCAAGTTCTGTTCCATTCAGAATACCAAGAGAAGACAACTTAATTTACCACACCCTGGGGAACCTTCATGTATGTGAAGATGCCTTTTGGTCTGATGAACGTTGGGGCTACTTTCCAAAGAGCAATGGATATTTCCTTTGTGGATGATACTGGGAAATTTATAGTCATTTATCTGGATGATGTAACTGTTTACTCCAAATCCGATGAAGAACATTTGCTCCACTTCAGACGTGTGTTTGAAAAGTGCGGGAAATTTGGGATTTCATTGAATCCTAATAAAAGTCTTTCTGGGTTAGAGGAAGGTAAACTGTTGGGACACATAATCTCAAAATATGGAATTAAAATAGGTCCCAACAGGATAGAAGCTATCCAGAAGGTGGAACACCCTAGGAACATCAAAGAACTGCAATATTTCATTGGAAAAATAAATTTCCTTAGAAGATTCATACCAAACTTGGCTGAACTTCTCAGGAATATCACCAATATGTTGAAAAAGGACACAAAAATCAAATGGAATGCCGAGTCCAAACAGTCATTTGAGTAGGTGAAACATGCTCTCACCCAAGCCCTAGTTCTGATTAGCCCAGACTATACCAAAGACTTTTATCTTTTCTCCTTCACATCTGAGCACACTATAGCAGCAGTATTGTTGCAGAAAAATAGTGAAGGGTAAGAGCAACCCATAGCTTTTTTCAGCAAATCTTTAAGAGACGCAGCATTGAATTATAACATTATGGAGAAACAAGACTTCACCTTGGTAAAGGCTATAAAATATTTTAGGGTTTATATTCTCCACTCTCACACAATTGCATACGTTCCAAACACAGTGGTTAAAGATATCCTGACCCAGGATAATCCAGATGCCATAAGAGGAAAATGGATTGCAGTTATTCTGGAATACGACATTGAAATAAAACCTACTAAACTAATCAAAGGATAGGGTTTGGCCAAACTAATGGCTGAGTCTAATTTTCATGCTTTAGATATTAAATTTTTGGCTGTAGTAGGTAGACCAAAAGAGCAGGGGACTCCAAACATAAAATAGGAATTCTTAAACTCCCCTTGGTACGCAGACCTCATTTTTGTACTCCACAATTTACAGGCTCCTCCAGGTTTGATTAAGACCAAAGCTAGATTTATTAAATTGAAAGCATTGAAATTTTGTATTTTGGAAGGCAATCTCTATTGGAAAGATCCTGGTGGTATCTTGCTTAATTGCTTGTTAAAAGATGAAGTTGACAAAGTTCTTTAGGATTTTCATGCAAGAGACTGTGGTGGGCACCTGAGCTGGAAGACCACAACTAACAAGATTCTGAGAGATAGATTTTACTGGCCTACTCTATTTGTTGACGTTCACCAGAAGGTTACTTATTGCCACAAGTGTCATATTTTTGAAGGTAAAAGGATGCTTCTGCCACTCCCAATGAAACCCATCTCTGTTGAATCTCCTTTCCAACAATGGGGGCTAGAATTCATTGGTGAAATACATCCTCCCTCTTCGAGCCAACATAAATGGATCCTCATAGCCATAGACTACTTCACCAATTGGATCGAGGTTGTACCATGCAGGCAAGATACTGACTTTGTCATCATCAAGTTTTTAGAAACTAACATTTTGTCTCGTTTTGGATGCCCCAGAAAAATTATAGCTGACAATGCAGCGGCTTTCAGATCCAAAAGGCTCATAGATTTTTGTAATCAATATCATATTACTTTGGGACACTTGATGGCTTATTATCCACAGGGAAATGGGCTAGTTGAGTCTTCTAACAAAATTCTGGTGAACATTCTCAGAAAGACACTACAGGAAAACAAGAAATCATGGCATAATAAGTTGGTTTTCACACTCTGGGATGACATAATAAGAACCAAAAGATCGATTGGTATGTCTCCATACCAGTTGGTTTATGGCACCGAGGTTGTTTTCCCCCTTTCATTAGGAGTTCCGGTCATGAAACTATTGCAGGAAACACAAGAAGAACCAAACGATGTCCAGTGAATAATAAATCAAATGATCCACCTAATGCAATCCAGAGAAGAAGTTTACAACATAACTCAAGTGATCTAGGAAAATATTAAAAATATTTATGACAAGAGAACCAAAGAGGATAACTTTGAATTGGGTGATCTAGTTTTGATATGGGACTCCAGAAATGAAGATAAGGTAAACATGGAAATTTTGATAGATTGTGGAAGGGTCCTTACACCATTCAGGCCTTCAGAGGAAATAATTATTTTCTACTTGCTAATAGTGATGGATCAGACCTGCCAGGGGGACCTATAAATGGCAGGATGTTGAAGCATTACTTGCCACCTCAATAGAGAGATCACCATTCCATTCCATTGTACATGTCATTTCTTTTGCAAGTAGTTTAGGTGTGGGTGTTTTTGTTCATGTGTTTGAAGCCCGCAGAGAAGGCCCTAAGACACTGGAAATGTCATCAAAATTTTTGAAATAAAGCAAGTCGGATAACAGAAGAAGCTCTAGAAGAAATTTTTCAAGACAACAAGAAACGAGATTCTTGGCATCTTGCAAGGAGGATACCATCCCTAGGTGGAGCCACTGTTATAACCCTATAATTTATAAGATCAACTGTTGATTGTAATTTTGTCCTTTTAGTGTTTTTGACTTGCAGATAGTGTTGCATTCTAAAAAAAAAGAAAAGAAAAGAAATGAGAAAACAAAAAGAGGGCATAAAAGAAAAAGGATCAAGCCCCATGAATTGATAATGACTTGACCCATACAATGTAAACATGGCAAAGTATTTTGAATTTAAGTATTTAAGATTAATGAATAAGCTTGGCTATACTGTCTAATCATAGCAAGTAATTTAGATTAGGTAGTGAATAAATTTGATCAAGCAGTCTAATCTTGGTCAAATAACCCCAGGTTAGAGTATTTTCTTAACCCAACAGTTTAAATTGGGCTAAAGGCACAAAGGAGTAGGTTAGGACATAGGTTAGTTAGTTTTTTTTCAATAAAAAGTGTAAGATGATCAATGGAAAATGCAGGATCTTGATGGTGGAATGTTTTTTCTAACCCCATAGTGACACAAGCAAAGGGGGCAGTGCGCAAAACCCATAAAAAGGTCATTAAGCCTAAGTTTGACCTTGTATATTGAAGCGCACCCCAGAGATTAAAGATCGGGCCTAGATCTACGACCGACATGTTGGCACCTAGATCTATGGTTCTTATGAGTGTTTGGACCCTCCCGATCGTTCGAACTTTAACGATGGGGGGGTTCAAAAAGATGTTTAAAATTTGCACTTAGATCTACAGTCATCCCATCAGCATGTAATTAGACGATCCATAGCAGATTTTGGACCCCCCGATTGTTCTACCTTTAAC
>ML792579.1:145955-202099 GCA_009831015.1 Picea engelmannii
AAGGGATCTCAGCCCCCCCGGACCATTCAAGATTTAACGGTGGGGGGGAGGGGGGGGGGCGGGGTCCGAAATGGAGTAAAGTCCAGGCGGGCACCATCCCAATGTGACATCACCTCATTGCATCCTAACTCCCCCTCTTCAAACATTTACCACCTACCATTTTTACAACTCACCACCACCATCCTGAGATATCACATCCCATAACCACCCTCTGCAAGTTCCATGTCACAACCCCGTCAGTACGTCCCATCCATCTAACCGTTACAGGTCATATATTCCCATTTTCCCCTCAATCACCAGTCTACACGTCAACCAGAGACACACATCATACGTCTTTCATCCCTCCCTCTCACACTCTAAAGAACCCATTAACCACTTGTTACTGACCACATACCCGTTGTTCACCTGGTATGTCCTTTTTCGCCCAATGGACACCCGTTCTCTAAATCCCAACCCCATTTTGGTCTTTTGCATTGCTCTCATGCTCCATTCCTATCAGAGACTCATTCTCTTTCACCTCTGCAACATCTTTTACAACCTTAGATTTCACCTACTAATGTGGTCTCAGTGTGCAAGTATCGGAGGAAATCAATGGTGCCCAAAAGTAAAAAATCAAATGTAGAGGAAAATCATTTTCTCCCACCTCCTGTCGATCTCGACGAGATCCCATTAGCAGACAAAGACTATCTAATCTCAGAAACCAGGTCTGAATTAAACTTTGTTGAGCTACAATCATGGTTCAAAGACACCTTCATCGATTAGAGCGATGAAATCAGGCTTTGGCAGTCAAATCTCCCTCTGTATATTTTTTCCCAAGTCTATAACTTTCCTGAATTCACCCTCAAGTGTTAATCACACTACCTCCCTAAATAGAGATCCATAGTATCTTCATTTGGAGAAACCCTTTTCCTTATTTCACCCAATGCCATCGATCAGATGATGCAAGTACCCAGAGCCGAACCTTGTTCTCCCTCACAATTGAAATTATGACAGAATTGTATTAGAACCTGACGTTTCCCCAAAGAGCACAAATCTTCGAGCTGTTCCTTCCACAAGATGCCCAATTCCCTAAGAAGAATCCTCCCTATCACTCGTCCATATTTTTCGAAAAGGGAAATTAGATTATCTCAACACTGTGTTGTTTGCTCAGTTACTTCTCAGATGAATGGGTGGATGAACATATCTTAGGTTTCCTATCCATTTTCTCTACTAAAGAGAGGGTGGCCACCCATTTTGACTACAACGGTTTCTTGGTCGAGAACCTGCACGACCAGCTAGGAAATTTCCCTACAGAAGGCATGTTCTAGTATTCTTCAATACTGGCCTACATGTTCATGTTCTATCAAGCAGAAAATTTTCCTTTCACATGCAAAAGATGAAAAAGGAAGGAAAACCTCAAGCAGTCACTTTATGGACTTCACTGCTCCAGAGAAGCTCCACTGAGTTCACTTTTAAACAATTCATTGAGTTGTTTTATCACCTAGTTGTAGGCATTCTTAGTGGAAGAATCGAGCTGAGGATAAATGAGGAAATCCAAAGAGTTCTGCACCTTTCGGATCTCGCAAAGAATGGGGATTGGTTCCTATACCAGAATCACACAGAAATCAGAGTGTATGGGTGTGAACTATGTCCATACAAGTTGTCCAAGTATGTGCCTGTTCGAATATTCACACTGGAGTATATTCATCATATGATAAACTCATATGACATCCATTTTTTGTCTCTCAAGAAAAAACAACAGATGAGGATCAAAGGGAAAATAGGACCATTTATCCGCAACAGTCAAGCTAATGGGGAAGAGGCAGATAAATTATTGAAGGAAATAAAATTCAGCACTAGTTTTATTTGGCGATATGACCCCAGTGGGATCATTTCAGAGATGAGATCCAAGAACAAAACTTCACCTTATGCTCACACCCTCAAACCAAAAATTGAAAAGTATGTGAACCAGATAGAGTGGGAAGCAAACACTCTGGTAGATACAGATCCACAGGAATCTCCTTCGGTCTCTTTTTCACTGACTACCACTCCATAGGTACCCAAGGAAAAAAGGCCAATAAACGATGAGTCACCTTCAATAATTGAGGTATCAACATAATATTTTCAGGTATACAAAAAGAAACCCAAAACCACTCATGCCACTCACATGTATGGTGAGGAAAATCCCTACTCTGCCACAGTGATTGAAAGAAGATACCAGGTGGTGTCAACTTCTTCTTCAAAGAAGAATATAGAGATAGATGTGACCATGCAAACTCCACAAGGATCTGTACCTCTAAGAATTTTTGAAAAATTTGAAATGATTAAAAATAAGAACCAGACGTTGACCGACAACACCTACTCTCAGTTTTGGAATCAAACTTCCACAACACAACATCGATTGTTGTCATCCTTTGACACAGAGAAAGGAAGAATGCATCTGGAATTTCTGCAAGCACAAGTGTCTCAACCCAAAGAGATCACTGACTACAAGTGGTAACCTATTGTCTCTGACACCAATCCAGTCCATCTAGCTGACCAGATGGATTTTCATAGACAGACTGGAGAAATGATCTTCTCCACATTAGCACATGCTTCCTCTACCGTAACTAAGTTACAGGTATCTTTAAGCAATGTTCAGACCCAATTGAAGTTGGAAAAGATATCCCTTTTTTCAAAAGACAACAAAGTAAAATACTTACAGGAGTTGGTGCTCAAGATTGGGTACGATCCCTCAAATGTAAAAGAGGTAGAGGAGATGATAAAGAAAAATAATGTTGACACTGCATATCTAAGAAAACAACTTAAATTTACACTAATAGAAGATTTAAAATCCAAAGAAATAGACGAGGCAACAAACGAGAAAGAAGAATTGTTGAAACTTATCATGCAACAAAACTCACAGCTCAGGGAAATGCAGGAAGAGTTGGAAACTTTATTGAAAGAGAAGGAACAATCGAACCTGACGGAAGTCATTCCATTGAGTGCAGTTCCCATCGTAGAAGTTAGTAAAATAGTTATTCCAACAACCACTACAACAAAAAATCCATCAACAACTCCATTGATAACACTGGAAAAAACTGTGGATCTAGCAAAGTCCATGGAGGAAATGACTCTGCAGGGAACACAAATCAATAGGCTGAAAATGGAGATTGAAAGTCTATAGGACCTCAAGTCTTCCTTCCAAACAAGATATAATATTGAGAGACAAGTATCAAAGAAACTCAATAAGGAAATACAACAGCTTCAGAAACAAGCAGTGGCAGGTAGAACATTAGCAGAGGCTAAGGAAAATATATGGAAAGATATCTTGAAATCCATAAATGAAATTTGGCCCATGGTGCAAATCATGTTCGAGAAACATGATCTGGTGTTAAAGAGTAGGTAGGCCATTGACAAGATAATAACAGAGCTGGGTGAGATGCCCTCGATAGCCAATGAGATCATCAAGTTTTTGAACTCAAAAACCAAAGAAGACCTAGAAGAATTGAAAGTCGAAGACATAACAGAGACTATCCTTGAAGTAAAAATATTGTTGACTAAAAAGGGATTAATTTTGCAGTTGGAGGAAAAGGCTCAGAACATGGACATTGGAGTTCAGAGAATTTTTAGCAAGATTGAAGACTTACAAAAAAAGGGTCTTCCTGATCTACGTGTCCTAAATGATAAATTAATGACTTTGTCTGATTACAAGCAAAAGATCGCGACCATGGCCAAAGACAGTTCCAAGTTTTCAGGGATACAGGGAAGCATCATGAGCAAATAATTATTGGAGACTCTGCAGCATGACCTCAACATACAACATGAAATCAAGTACATCTTCCTCATCAAGCTAACTTTTTCTAAATACACCAATATGGACGAAGTCTACCGCCGACTATTTAAAGTTACCATCCCAAGCACACAAAGATGGGATGAGCTGTGTGAATTTATTGAGTAATGGTAAAGCCTCGTCCAGCTCAGCATCTAGCACAGTTAAAGTCATCTGAATGACTCACCGACAGTCTTCCCCAAAACTAGAATGAGAGATTCAACACATCATCATCAGTTACTACATTTCTGCATATTGTTATCTAGTTAGTTAAACTCATACTCTATCACGTCTTGATCATTAATGACAGGGTCATTTGTAACTTTTATTATAAATATTTCCAACTTAGAAGTATTAATGGTTGTTGATATTTATGCCCAAGTAAGCTCTAATCTCTGTAATTTTTATCAAGAGGTTATTCCAGTAATACAAAGAGAAGTTTCACAAGATTCCTGCATGTTAATTGTTGGTGAAGTTTCCTCTATCTGCGTAAAAAAAAATCCTTCTCAGTTATCATATTGTCTTTCTAAATCTAATCTTTAAAAGAAGTTAAAGTTGCAAAATTTTCCATTGTGTACTCTGTTCTTAATATTTTATAGGTTTAAATGTTTTTCTTCTGATGTTATAACAAATAAATTCTTAAATGCTTTTTTTTTTAACTAATATCTCACCTTTTTTCAGAAATATACCATTTTATTCCTAAAGAATCCAGCAATAGCACTATCTCGCCCTGTAAAACGAATCTCATAAAAGTTGTCTTTAACCTCTATATTTTTAAAACAGACCCCATAGCCCAATGGAAGCGTAAGTGATGTTCACCCATTTCATTTAAAAACAATACAAGCAACTCGGTTATATTCTTTCTAACTAGCCTAAAATCTTGAAAAGTCAAACAAATCTAAAACTCATAGATAGATCCCTCTCTGAAACTGGTAGGGCTAGCTCCCAGTTTTGAAGTGGTTGGTTAGGGTTACCTCTGATAGATTTCTTCTTACCTCATGACAACCTCTGGGAATTTACAGAGTCATAACAGGAGAAATGAAAATAAAGTTGAAACCAGGCTCAATACCTATGAAGCACATACCATACCGAATTAATCCTAGAATAAAAGAGAAGGTCAATAAATAAGTGGAAAAAATTATTGTGGAAGGACTTATTTTCCCAATTGAAGAAGAATAACGGATTATCCCCATAGTTATCTAGAGTAAGAAATATACATAAGACATTTGGGTCTGCTTGGACTACATTAGTTTGAATTCTTCATGTGTGCATGATCTGTTTCCAACACCTTTCAGTGACGAAGTGTTAGATCAAGTTGTGGGAAAATAATCTTATTCATTTACAGATGGATTCTTAGGATATCATCAAGTCAGAATCATATAGGAAGAAAATAAGAAGACTACATTTATAACCGAGTGGGGATCATTCACATATACCATAATTCCCTTTGGTTTGAAGAATTCCTCTGCAGTTTTTTCTTTGATTGTGATAGAAACATTTTGAGAGTTCATCCACAAGTTTGAAGAAGTCTATATGGATGATTGTACGGTGTAAATCCTATTAAAATATCATTTTGGGCTACTCCGATTAATGTTTGATAGATGTCATGAAATGAAAATATCTCTGAATCTAAGGAAGTGTATTTTTTGTGTACCGCATGGCAATCTGTTAGGCCATATTGTATGCAAAGAAGGAGTCTTGGTAGACCCAGCTAAAGTTGTGGTCATTATGAACATGCAGCCACATACAAGTGAAAAATCATTGCACTCCACACTAGGACATACAATATATTACCGCAGGTGCAACAATGATCCAAGAGGATATCATGGCGCAAGCATTATAAGCGCTCACAGAAAAGGCTGCGCAGGTCCAAACATAAGGAAGGGAAATTGCATACAAGTTCCACAGTCTAACAGAGGCTATCGAGGGAGCATGAAAAACCTAGGTGGCTCAGGAAGAACCACATGTAAGTGTTGGGGGCATGTTGGGCACAAGCCCATTTTCGGGAAAAGGCTATTTTTGGAAAGAAAAACACGAAGTGGGAGAAAGACATTTGGAAGGAAAAGAAAAACATACAAGGTAAAGCTGCATGAAAAGTAGTAAACCATGCAAGGCACACATTCAAGAAGATCTAACCATGCTAGGTTTTGGGTTTTGGTAAACATTGTAATAGTTGTCAAACTGATAGCTGAATATAAATAAAGACCTAGGGAGTCTAGGTCGGGTGTGTGTGTGGGTTGGTTTCTCCTCGAGTTTGGAGTTAGAGGATGTGTTATCCTAGAAGAACATTGTATGCATAACCTATTCTTTTTATAAGTTGTTGAGTTGTAGAGAGTAAGTAGGGTAGATCTTGAGGGTTAGATCATAGACTAAGGAGCCTGGTGTGATCTAGTCCACCTCATTAAATATATTGACCCAACTGAGGGATAATTGTAATGTGCACATTTCCATGACTCTGGAGAAACTATAATAAAAGAGAAAATAAGCCAAATATTTTTGGAAGTATCCCAAGAGGGGGTAAACCAAAGTAGATCATGTGTTATGTTGACTGTTCATTGTTTATTCCTTTCTGTCAATGGTTATCTATTAGATAAATGCATGAATGAATTAGTTAGGACTATTTATTTGCATGTATGAATGAAAGAATAGTTAGTATGAATGAAGGATATAATAATGGATGAATATCACATAGTACAATCCCAAATCCCCATTCATTCCTAGGTTGCAAGCACCTGAGCATTGCAACCACCCATAGAACTATCTCGGGTGAGATTGCGTAGTGCATCCTTTGTACTACGCTGTCTTCTGTTTTAGCATGGTGGGGGGGGGAGATAATTTTAGAGGCTTTATTGTAAACCTATAGTAGATTTGAACTTGGGTGAACTTGTTGAATTACTGAGAGGGGGGCTAAATCATTAATAAAGCAATTTAATACTTTTTAACCATGTAATCCAAGTGTTATATCAATAAATCATTATCATCCAATAACTACAGAGTAAATAAGCAATGAACAAATGAAAAAACACACACATACACAGTACACCAATGTTTTACGTGGAAACCCAAATCGGGAGAAAACCATGAAATTCTTTTTCTTATATGTCTTGAAGAATTACATTCATTGGAAGCACCAACTTCCTTTGTTTTCCAACTAAAACTAGAAGGAGGCTCCAACCCCCTAGTTTCTCAGGCTACAACTTGAGGGAAGCTCCAACTCCCAAATTCTCTAGCTACAACTAGAAGGAGGCTACAACCCCCTATCTTCTCCGGCTACAACCGGAAGGTGGCTACAACCACCTGTCCTTGCCCCATCCTGCCCCCCTGAAGTAGAAGTAGAATGATGGAACCACTATCAACCTGTCAGTATGAGATATACCATTGTAAACCTGTACCAATAAAGTTGAACCATGCATCAACCATGCATCAACCTGTACCTCAACCTGTAATCAACTTGTACCATAAATAAGTGCATCAACCATGCACCAACCTATACCAAATAACCTGTAATCAACTTGTACCATAAACAAGTGCATCCAACCATGTACCAAGTATGTGCCAATCATGTTTCAACTAATCATCAACTATGACTCATCAATATGTACCAACATCATCAACTATACACCTCATGTATGTGCCAACTCATCAACTACTTGTCTCAACCATGTACTCAACATGTACCTCAACCAAAATCTCTCATCAATTTCATCATCCAAATCTGATTTGTAGATCTATAATAGACCTAGTGTATATTATCACATTCCTGCAAACCTTCCTCAACTTCAACAACAAGAGACTAGAATTTTCATCAAACTTTTCTTTAGTCTCACATGCCTAGTTTTGGATTAGTCAACAACCCTAACTTGAAGTAATCATAACTTTGTACCTATAATGTATAAATATATGAAACTGATACACAATGTTCTTTAGTGTGTTTTATGAAATTCCTCCAGGTTTCACTACTTGGAACCTCTCAGAAAAGGAGTTATAGCAAAAATGGCATACCTTCTTGAATGCTGGCTTATTCTAGAGAGTTCCCTTGTAGAGCATGCCTCGCATGGAATATTTTTTGAATTGATATGAAACTATTAAACGGAATACCAAATATTGTACCATAACCAACACATTTGGTTTCACTTAATTTGGATCTTTTATGAAGAAGTTATGACGTTTTTACCCGAAACACCTAGTTTTTACTAGTTTCAGGACTAGCCACAAACCCTATTTTCCATGGAGTGTAACTCCAAAAATACAATGCCCCACAAGATGAATTTTTTACCATAGATACTTGGATATGATTTCTCAATGGAATATAAATTTCATGGTCTAAATAATTATAGAAAATGTTTTATAGTGAAAATGGTGAGATGACCTGTAAAAAACATACCTTAGAAAGCACCATCAAAAGAACTTATCCTTCCTTGCATTTCGGCCTTCTTTTCTTTACCCTCCCTCAGAATTTCATCTTATATATCCTTGGTTACCTCAGACACCTATTTATATTCAATATTCTCAAGTGTGATTAAAATGAGAGAGCCTTGCTTCATATTTATACTCTCCAAGTAGCTTCCTTAAAAACATCTTCTAGGTCACTTGGCCCCACTTTCCTTATTTTAGGGTTAACCCACTTCTAATTTATCCATTAAATTTATTATTGAAATAATTTTATTTGTATTCACTTTGAATTATAATACACTCATTACTTAACTTTATTATTTACCTTTTAAAATCTCTTAAACCACTTTGACTACTTTGACCTTTTGGGGCTTCTAGATGACATATGTCGAGCATGAAAAAAAGTCATTGGATTACCGACCAATGATGAATGTCATTAACCAATGCGAGGAAACTCATAATTGATGTCAATGAGTGCCAAGGTACCCAAGTACATCTTGCGAAGTGAGAATGAATGAGTTGATGTCGAGCCACTTGCAAGATCTGACAATCAAGGGACATTGATGTATTCCCATGATTGTCAGTGAGAGAACTTGCCATTAAGGCATGCAAGCCTCCAAGTACTAAAAAATGGACTCTAGTCTATATCCCATATAAGGTGTTGAGGTCAATGGGGAAAGACTTGTTGAAAGGTGGGCCTTAAGGAATCCCACATCAGTCAACGTGAGTTCGGATAAAAAGAGTGATAGGACTATAAATGAATCTATCTCAGTAGTAAAAGTGTGTATGACAAGGAAATGTAGTCATGGAAAGGGAGTTGGATAGTTTTATTGACAAGGAAAACTGAACTAAAATATCTAAAGAGAGGTATGTGACTCAGAGAGATAGGTGTGTGTGAAGTCATGAAGGATAATTCAATGGAAGATGGACTTCAACATAGGGATGAACAATCTTCTTTGAAGGAGAAATGGAGGAAGACATTTATGATGCAAATGGATTTATGAAAAGCTTTCTATGTAACTACAAACGCCATGATGTGTAAGACGAGAATCATCTCCTTCAAGTAGTCAATAAGACATGTCTTTTTCAAAAAAAATTGTGATTTTTGAAAATCACTTCAACAGCAAGATGTGACTGGCCATGCACTTGAAAAAACTTAGTACAAATCCTGCATGAAAACTTGTGAGATGTTCGAAAATATAATATGCAGAAAGAAGGACAAATGCGACAAAGTAAAAATAAATAAAATGTGGTTTTATACCTCTTGTCATGGGTGTTGTGCGTGCGCTTGTTTCAATGTTGATTGCTTTCTTAGCGTAAAAACCATGTTTCCATTTGTTTTTAGGAATTTACAAAAACATCGATTTGCGATGTTATTTGTTTTTATTGTTTTAATTTTTATACTTGGTTTCGAATTTTATTTTTTTTAATTATTCTTAATATTTTTTTATGTTTAACCTAATTTTATTACATTATTTTTTATATTATTTGTTTTGTTTATAATAAAACAAAATATAAAAACAAACAATATATATATATATATATATATATATATATATATATTCTTTTATAAAAAAAAATTGTTTTTAATAAAACATAATTTTTTTTATTTTTTACTATTTATTTTGTTATTATACTATTTTATAATCAAACAAACATTTTTTTTTTTTTACAAAAAAACAAAACAAAAAACAGATAATTTAAATCAATCAAACAAATTTAAACCAAACAAAAGAAAAAAAATGAAATTGTTTTAAAACAAAAATAAAACAATATTTTTATAATGGTTAACAACATTCACCAACAGATTGCTCCTCGCCAGAAAATAAGTAATGCCCTATCTAGCTACCCATATAGAATATCAAGTTAACGAATTGCCAAAATGGCCAATTACCATGGTTTGGGCGCATTCTACATGGTAGACAGTCATTAAGTTCAAGCCTCCCTCTCCAAGCTTCTTGTTTTCATCAAAATTATTTGTTAATTTAATCAATGTGTCCAAGCTAAACACCAATTGGGGATTGAACAATGATCCTTCTTCTATTTGTTTGAGCTAGACTAATCTTTGCAGAATCGTGGATATCATCATTTTTTTTTCGAATTATAAACAATCATACAGCAAAGACGAGAAATCTGTCTCCAACAACCCTGCATATAATGGCCACATTTCTCAAAGATTTTCTTTGTTGCACTGCGAGGAAAGAAAATAACACCGAGATGATAAATTGTGAAGCAAGAAATGAAGAGAGAAAAGAATAGAACAGAAAATAGTATATTAGAATATATGAAGAACTGAAGATATTACAATGCAATGGGAAATTGCTGAGCTAAATAGGCTCAAGCAAATCAAGAATAGAAAGCACAGCTGGCCAGGATAGATGGAAGTGTACAGTCAGACTGTTGAGGTTACATTATATTTAACACTCCTTCTTAAACTCAACAGTTACAATCATCAGCACTGATTATGCCTAAGTGTTGTCTCTAAAAATAAAAAACTGACTTTCCTAGTGGCTTTGTAAAGATATCAGCAAGTTGATCTCGAGAACCACACAATTGTAGTGCAATATCACCATTATTGACTAGCTCGCGTATGAAATGAAAACGAGTGTCAATGTGTTTTCTTTTCTTGTGAAACACATGATTTTTGGATAAAGAAATTGCTGAAGTATTATCACAGAATATAGGAGTTGGATCCTTTTCTGTATGTGACATATCTTTCAATATCCTTCTCAGCCACACATCTTGATAAGAAGCTGAGGTAGCAGCGACATACTCTGTCTCTGCAGAAGATATTGAAACAATTGGTTGCTTCTTTGATTCCCATGAGATTAGGTTCGTGCCCAGTTGAAAAACATGTCCAGATGTGCTTTTCCTGTCATCTAGGTTGCCTGCAAAATCACTGTCTGTGTAACCAGAAAGTTGATTACTATCATATGTAGTGTACCATAAGCCAAAATTGAGAGTTCCTGCAACATATCTCAAAATTTGTTTCGCCATTTTCCAATGAGAATCTTTGGGTGATTCCATGAATCTGGAAACAAGGTTGGTTGCATACATAATGTCAGGCCTAGTTGTTGTAAGATACAAAAAACTGTCGACTAAACTTTTGTACAGGGTAGAGTCCACTGTAGGACCTTCATCATTCTTGCTCAATTTTATGCCTAGTGGTATGGGGGTTTCTGCTGGATTGCATCCTTCCATGCGAAATCTTTTTATGATGTTTGTTGCATACTTTTGATGACAGAAAAAAATGCCTTTGGTTGATTGATAAACCTCAATCCCTAAAAAATATTTCATGATGCCAAGATCTGTCATCTCAAACTCAGATTGCATGGCATGTTTAAAATCTGTTAACTCAAAGTTTCCCGTATAGATCATGTCATCAACATATAAACATACAATCAAAATTTTACCGTGCTGATCTATTTTGGTGTAAAGAGTTGGCTCATTTTGGCTTCTGCTGAAAACACTTTTGATCATATAAGTGTCAATTCTATTGTACCAAGCTCTTGGAGCTTGTTTTAAGCCATACAAGGCTTTCTTCAACCGATAGACTTTGGTTGGGTGCTCTTGGTCCTCAAATCCAGGTGGCTGATCGACATAAACTTCTTCTTCTAAGAAACCATTCAGAAATGTTGACTTGACATCCATATGGTATACTTGCCATTTGTGTTGGGCTGCTATGGCCAATAGAGTCCTTATAGTGTCTAATCTTGCTACTGGAGAAAAAGTTTCACCATAATCAGTACCTAGTTGTTGTGAGAATCCTTTGGCAACAAGTCTTTCCTTGTGTTTTTCAATCTGCCCTTTTTCATTGAGTTTAGTTTTGTAAACCCACTTGACACAAATACTCTTCTTGTGACTTGGAAAATCAACAAGATCCCATGTCTTGTTCTTCTCAATGGAGTCAATTTCTTGGTTCATGGCTTGAACCCAATGTGGATCCTTAGCTGATTCCTTCAAGGATGTAGGTTGACATGGCATTAAAGCAAAAAGGTTGTGTTGTTCAAAGTCATCCAACTGCTGATGGATTTCTCTCAAACTTCGAGTTCTCTGATTTTGTGTTTCAGAGAATGATTCTCTGCTGGAAGTAGAGTTATCCTATGAGTGTTCAGGTTGTCTTTGTACTTGCAATCTTGGAAGAGTAGTTTGAGGTACTTGCTGTTCTGAATTTTTTGCGTTTTCAGAACTTGGCAGCAATGGATTTTGACTGTCCATCTGCTGATTTCTGAATCATTCCATAATTGATTTTCCAGAAATTTTACATCTCTGCTGACAATTAGTTTCTTAGAGATTGGATTGTAAAGCCTGTAAGCTTTAAATGTTTCACTATATCCAGTGAAAATACATTTCTCACTTTTATCATCAATTTTCTTCCTTAATTCGGAAGGTATGTGAGCATATGCTATGCATCTAAATGTCCATAGATGCACTACATTGAGCTTTGTTCCACTCCATGCTTCTTGGGGAACTTTCATATTTAGACTTGTGGTTGGTTATCTATTCAAGAGATAAACTGAGCATGCTAGTACTTCAGCCCAAAACGTATTTGACAAACTTTTCTCTTTAAGAAGTGTTCTTAGCATATTCATTATTGTCTGATTTTTCCTTTCAGCCACTCCATTCTGTTGTGGAGTATATCTGGCTATTGTTTGCATGATAATGCCTTGTGATTTGCAGAAATTTGAAAATTCTCTAGAGTTGTATTCTCTTCCTCCATCTTACCTAAGTTCTTTGATATATTTTCCACTCTGTTATTCAGCTTCTGCCTTGAATTCTTTGAATTTTGCGAAAGTTTCAGACTTGTGTCAGAGAAAATAGATCCATATTTTTCTGCTGAAATCATCAATAAAGGTTAGAAAGTAAAAGCTACCACCTATTGACTCTGTTTGCATTGGTCCACATAGGTCAGTGTGAAAAAGTTCAAGATGTTGTTTGGCTTGATTGGAAGACTCTGGAAAACTAGTTCTCTTATGTTTTCCAAGTATGCAAGACTCACATGGGGGAATTTGCTCTTTAAAGATAGGAAAACCTTTGACCATGGAGTTCTTTTGTAGAAGACTTAGACTCTAAAATGGTAGATGTCCAAATATTGTATGCCAAACCATTGTTTCATTCAGGGTGGATGCACTTTGTGCATATGGTTGAATTAGATTTGCAGTTCTGAGGGTAAGGGGAAACATCCTATTCAGTGTCATATGGATTTCAGAAATTAATTTTCTGCTTGGGTATTTGTCATATATTTTGCAATGTGTTCCCTCAAAAAGTAACTTATAGCCATGTTCAATGAGTTGTCCTACACTTAGCAAATTATGTTTCAGATCTGGAACATGATAGACATTGTTTATGTCTTTCTTTACATTTTGTTTAGTAAGAATAGGAACACTTCCTTTTCCTTGAACCTTGACTAAGTAATCATTTCCAAGTGTAATATCAGATGAGATTGAAGAATAAATGCATGAAAGTAATTCTTTGTTACCTGTCATGTGATTGCTGCATCCACTGTCCAACAACCAAAGATCTTTAGGTTGTTGTTCAGTGTTGTGACACGAAAGAAACATACCTCCTGAGTTTTCTCCCGTGTGATGTGACACATGTGCTCTTCCTGAGAGCTGATCTGCTTGCTTCTTCCTGCCTTCAGATTCATAGTGCCCATACTTTTTTCAGTAATAGCATTATATGCTTGTTTTGTCATTTGATCTTCTCCCTCTGCCTCTTTGAGGCTGGAAATTCTAATGTTGATTTTGTTGTTGTTGCCTTTGACCTTGGAAATTTTGATTTGGATATTGTTGTCTGTTACCTCCACTAGAGTGAGGGTTACTTTAATTGCTCCCTCTTCCTTGGTGACCTCTGCTTCTGCCTCTGCCTCTCCCTTTGCTGAAGTAGAATTGAGTTTTGAAAGAATTAGAGATTGACTCATCTGTGAGATGCAGTCTGGTCTCATGTGTCACCAGAGAACCAATTAATTCATCTATTGAAAAACTTGACAGATCCTTGGATTCAAGGATTGTTGTTACAACCATTTCAAATTTCTTGGGTAAACTTATGAGAAATTTCTCAAAAATTCGTTGATCAGTGATGGTTTCACAATTCAATCTGATCTGGTTCACGATTCCCATGACTCTGGTCATGAACTGATCCACATTTTCAGAATCTGTCATCCTTAGAGTCTCGAATTGCATTCTCAAGGTCTGCAGTTTAACTGTTTTGACCCTGTCATTTCCTTGGTAGAAAGATTTAAGGATGTCCCAGGCTTGTTTTGAAGTACCAGCACCTATGATTTTTGAGAAAATCGAATCATCCACAGAATTTTGAATCCAGAATTTCTCTTTATTTTCTTTGTTCCTCAGTGTTGCCTGAGCAATTCTCTGCGGATTTGTCATGGCAGAAAGGGCGGATGGATATGGTTCCACATATCCAAGATCCACTGGCTCCCAGCACTCTTATTCTTGCAAGAAGGATCTCATCCGAAGAGACCAAAACTCGTAATTCTTTCCCAGAAGAATCGGACCCTAAGTTGGTCCTAAATTGCTAGACGACGCCATAAAAAAATTTGCAGAAAAAAATAGAGGGAAATTTTGTATTTACCTCCGATCGTCGAAACGTCAATTTGTCGATGGCCGAAAAGGCTTATCAGCCTTGAAATTTCCTTTGTCATGGTGCAATGTGACCATGTGCCTTGTGTTAAAGTGCTATGGGTTTTTCCAGTTCTTTGTCTTTCAAAATTGTCGAAATGCGAAATTCGCCTTTGGACAATTTAACGGTCCAGATCTTCCTGTGATCTGACGGTCCAGATCTTATCGGGATATCACGAATCGGAACTTCGTGAACCCTGATGACGAGCTCTTCTGACTCCTCGATTCCCTGATCTTCGATTTACCGATGGAACTTTCCTTTTGGGACTTTTCCCGATTGATTTGATCTCCGCCCTGCGTCCTCCTATATTGGATGGTCCTGATTTTTTCTCGCGAATTCACGATTTGATATGTTTCGGACGTCTCGTCTACAATATCTGTGAAATGTCGAACCCCGGTGTGACGATTAGATCACTCGATCTCACCCACATGTCTCTGCAAAATGGACGACTCCGATTGTTTACGGGGTTTTCACCATAAAGAAACCCGATCTTTTGTCCTCAAGATTCACGATTTACCAAATCGCGATGCGTCGATGGACGCTCCCCTTTCGGGACTTTTCACGAGCCCTCGAATTTAAGCCACGCGTCCCCGGAAGATGGATGGTCCTCGTCATTTCACGATTTCATGACTTGCGACTCCAAATTCCCTTTCAACTGGGAACCCCGATTGTCGAGATGCCGATGGTTTCCTCGATGTCTGTCACATGTCCAAACAAATGGACGGCTGTGATCTTATCGCTATTTAGTGAATCGCAATTTTGCGAGTTTAGAACTCTTGTTGCGACGGTCTTTCAAAACCACAAACTCCAATATGTCGATTTGATGGAACATGGATCTATTGCCACCTATCCTCTGAGATGGACGGCTCACAAGTCCTCTCGAGATTTCACAATATCGCGTATCGGAGTTTGCGAGTGCAATCACCTTTGCTCGTCCAACTCCCGATTCCTGATTTTGCGATGGGATAAGATCTACGACTCACGATCTATTTGTTGGTAGCCAATTCACATTTTTATCCTATCCTTATAAGCTACCCACACCAGTGTTTTGCAACCCTTGATTTTCATCTCAATCTTTGAATAAAACAACACTATTATTTCGCACATTTGCACACCTGCCTTTGTTCTTGTTTTCACGACTGCAAGTGTGAAAACTCTGATTTCGAAGTCACATAAAAATCGTCACTGGATTATTATGGCACTCTTGTCTATGTGTTCATTTCATTTCCAATTTGATTATAGTCGCACAGTTGGCAAGACTCCAAGATCTTTACTCACTTGGCATTCTTTAATTGTTAATGTGATTTCATTTTTGTAAGATTGTGACGATTTGATAATGAGTGTCATTGAGTCCTTAATACAGCGGTGGTTTGATGTTTTATAATCTTTTCATCGATTTCCTTGGCACATTGGTTTCATTAAAACATTAACATGATGATTAGATCCTTAATTCAATAGTTTTATATATTGTATAAGTTCTATGGTCAATTTCTTATTCGAAACATTGTTTTGATTTTGAAAAACCATGCAAACGCTATGCTTGTGAAAACATTGGGGTCAACTTACCATAGTTTTCGTTAATGGTTTAATTGGTTTTACTTTTAACACAATGAAATAGTGATATGAATCACCATATGTGTCGTCATTTGTACTTATGGAAATGACTTTTTTGCATGGGTTGAGCTAGCTCCACCACCCTCGCACACTTTGGCATTAATGCCTGCCTCCTTACCGGGTTACCTCTGTTGATTTTTGGGGAAATCTCTGAGTTTTGGGTCCTGCGTATACCTTGTTCAAACCCTCACTGTTCACCCTGCTCACTGTGTGTTCTCTCCTGGCTCCTGTAGGGCGAATTTAAACCCCATGGTGTTCGGAGTCAGTTACTGTTTGATTGCCAGAGAAGACTGCCCCCGTAATTGCCCCTAGAGACACATTTTTGCATGAGCAATTCTGGGCAAATGGTTTGGAATCTGATCAAACCCTTGAAAACCCAGAACCGAAATTAACCCCTTTACCTTCACCATGGACGGTTTGAAGTTTCTTTTCTTGTGAAAAACATGATTTTTGGATAAATAAATTGCTGAAGTATTATCACAGAATATAGGAGTTGGATCATTTTCTGTATGTGACATATATTTCAATATTCTTCTCAGCCACACAGCTTGACAAGAAGATGAGGTAGCAGCGACATACTCTGTCTCTGCAGAAGATATTGATACAATTGGCTACTTCTTTGACGCCCATGAGATTAGGTTCGTGCCCAGTTGAAAAACATGTCCAGATCTGCTTTTCCTGTCATCTAGGCTGCCTGCAAAATCATTGTCTGTGTAACCAGAAAGTTGATTACTATCATATGTAGTGTACCATAAGCCAAAATTGAGAGTTCCTGCAACATATCTCAAAATTCGTTTCACCATTTTCCAATGAGAATCTTTGGGTGATTTCATGAATCTGGAAACAAGGCTGGTTGCATACATAATGCCAGGCCTAGTTTCTATAAGATACAACAAACTTCCGACTAAACTTTTGTACAGGGTAGAGTCCATTGTAGGACCTTCATCATTCTTGCTCAATTTTATGCCTAGTGGTATGGGGGTTTCTGTTGGATTGCATCCTTCCATGAAAAATCTTTTTATGATGTCTGTTGCATACTTTTGATGACAGACAAAAATGCCTTTGGTTGATTGATCAAACTCAATCCCTAAAAAATATTTCATGATGCCAAGATCTGTCATCTCAAACTCAGATTGCATGGCATGTTTAAAATCTGTTAACTCAAAATCTCTCGTATAGATCATGTCATCAACATATAAACATACAATCAAAATTTTACCGTGCTAATCTATTTTGGTGTAAAGAGTTGGCTCATTTGGCTTCTACTGAAACCACTTTTGATCAGATAAGTGTCAATTCTGTTGTACCAAGCTCTTGGATCTTGTTTTAAGCCATACAAGGCTTTCTTCAACCGATAGACTTTGGTTGGGTTCTCTTGGTCTTCAAATCCAGGTGGCTGATCGACATAAACTTATTCTTCTAAGAAACCATTCAGAAATGCTGACTTGACATCCATCTGGTATACTTGCCATTTGTGTTGGGCTGCTATGGCCAATAGAGTCCTTACAGTGTCTAATCTTGCTACTGGAGAAAAAGTTTCACCATAATCAGTACCTGGTTGTTGTGAGAATCCTTTGGCAACAAGTCTTGCCTTGTGTTTTTCAATCTGCCCTTTTTCATTGAGTTTAGTTTTGTAAACCCACTTGACACCAATACTCTTCTTGTGACTTGGAAAATCAACAAGATCCCATGTCTTGTTCTTCTCAATGGAGTCAATTCTTGGTTCATGGCTTGAACCCAATGTGTCTCCTTAGTTGCTTCCTTAAAGGATGTAGGTTGACATGACATTAAAGAAAAAATGTTATGTTGTTCAAAGTCATCCAACTACTGATGGATTTCTCTCAAACTTCGAGTTCTCTGATTTTGTGTTTCAGAGAATGATTCTCTGCTGGAAGTAGAGTTATCCTATGAGTATTCAGGTTGTCTTTGTAATTGCAATCTTGGAAGAGTAGTTTGAGGTACTTGCTATTCTGAATTTTCTACGTTTTCAGAACTTGGCAGCAATGGATTTTGACTGTCCATCTGCTGATTTTTGAATCATTCTAGAATTGATTTTCCAGAAATATTACATCTCTGCTGAGAATTAGATTCTTGGAGATTGGATTGTAAAGCCTATAAGCTTTAGATGTTTCACTATATCTAGTGAAAATACATTTCTCACTTTTATCATCAAGTTTCTTCCTTAATTCGGAAGGTATGTGAGCGTATGCTATGCATCTGAATGTCCTTAGATGTGCTACATTGAGCTTTGTTACACTCCATGCTTCTTTGGGAACTTTCATCTTTAGACTTGTGGTTGGTTATCTATTCAAGAGATAAACTGAGCATGCTACTACTTCAGCCCAAAAAGTATTTGACAAACTTTTCTCTTTAAGAAGTGTTCTTGCCATATTCATTATTGTCTGATTTTTCCTTTCAACCACTCCATTCTGTTGTGGAGTATATCTGGCTATTGTTTGCATGATAATGCCTTATGATTTGCAGAAATTTGCAAATTCTCTAGAGTTTTATTCTCCTCCTCCATCTGACCTAAGTGCTTTGATATATTTGCCACTCTGTTTTTCAGCTTCTGCCTTGAATTCTTTGAATTTTGCGAAAGTTTCAGACTTGTGTCTGAGAAAATAGATCCATATTTTTCTACTGAAATCATCAATAAAGGTTAGAAAGTAAAGCTACCACCTATTGACTCTGTTTGTATTGGTCCACATAGGTCAGTGTGAAAAATTTCAATATGTTGTTTGGCTTGATTGGAAGACCGTGGAAAACTAGTTCTCTTATGTTTTCCAAGTATGCAAGACTCACATGGGGGAATTTTCTCTTTAAAGATAGGAAAACCTTTGACCATGGAGTTATTTTGTAGAAGACTTAGACTCTAAAATGGTAGATGTCCAAATATTGTATGCCAAACCATTGTTTCATTCAGGGTGGATGCACTTTGTGCATATGGTTGAATCAGATTTGCAGTTCTGAGGGTAAGGGGAAACATCCTATTCAGTGTCATATGGATTTCAGAAATCAATTTTCTTCTTGGGTATTTGTCATATATTTTGCAAGATGTTCCCTCAAAAAGTAACTTATAGCCATGTTCAATGAGTTGTCCTACACTTAGAAAATTATGTTTCAGATCTGGAACATGATAGACATTGTTTATGTCTTTCTTTACATTTGGTTTAGTAAGAATAGGAACAGTTCCTTTTCCTTGAACCTTGAATAAGTAATCATTTCCAAGTGTAATATCAGATGATATTGAAGAATCAATGCATGAAAGTAATTCTTTGTTACCTATCATGTGATTGCTGCATCCACTGTCCAGCAACCAAAGATCTTTAGGTTGTTGTTCAGTGTTGTGACACGAAAGAAACATACCTCCTGAGTTTTCTCCCGTGTGATGTGACACATGTGCTCTGCCTGAGAGTTGATCTACTTGCTTCCTCCTGCATTTAGATTCATAATGCCCATACTTTTTGCAGTAATAGCATTGTATTCTTGTTTTGTCATTTGATCTTCTCCCTCTGCCTCTTTGAGGCTGGATATTCTGATGTTGATTTTGTTGTTGTTTCATTTGACCTTGGAAATTTTGATTCGGATATTGTTGTCTGTTACCTCCACTAGAGTGAGGGTTACTTTGATTACTCCCTCTTCCTTGGTGACCTCTGCTTCTGCCTCTGCCTCTCCCTCTGCTGAAGGAGAATTGAGTTTTGAAAGCATTAGATATTGACTCATCTGTGAGATGCAGTCTGGTCTCATGTGTCACCAGAGAACCAATTAATTCATCTATTGAAAAACTTGACAGATCCTTGCATTCAAGGATTGTTGTTACAACCATTTCAAATTTCTTGGGTAAACTTATGAGAATTTTCTCAACAATTTGTTGATCAGTGATGGTTTCACCAGTCAATCTGATCTGGTTCATGATTCCCATGACTCTGGTCATGAACTGATCCACATTTTTGGAATCTATCATCCTTAGAGTCTTGAATTGCATTCTCAAGGTCTGCAGTTTAAATGTTTTGACCTTGTCATTTCCTTGGTAGGAATATTTAAGGATGTCCCAAGCTTGTTTTGAAGTACCAGTGCCTGTGATTTTTGAGAAAATCGAATCATCCACAGAATTTTGAATCCAGAATTTTTCTTTAGTTTCTTTGTTCCTCAGTGTTGCGTGAGCAATTCTCTGCGGATTTGTCATGGCAGAAAGGGCAGATGGATCTGGTTCCACATATCCAAGATCCACTAGCTCACAGCACTCTTGTTCTTGCAAGAACAATCTCATCCGAAGAGACCAAAACTCGTAATTCTTTCCCAGAAGAATCGGACCCTAAGTTGGTCCTAAATTGCTAGACGACGCCATAAAAAAATTTGCAGAAAAAAATAGAGAGAAATTTTGTATTTACCTCCGATAACCGAAACGTCAATTTGTCGATGGCCGAAAAGAGCTTATCGGCCTTGAAATTTCCTTTGTCACAGTGCAATGTGACCACATGCCTTGTGTTAAAGCACTATGGGCTTTTTCGGTTCTTTGTCTGTCAAAATTGCCGAAATGCGAAATTCGCCTTTGGACAATTTAACGGTCCAGATCTTCCTGTGATCTGATGGTCTAGATCTTATCAGGATATCGCGAATTGGGACTTCATGAACCCTGATGACGAGCTCTTATGACTCCTCGATTCCCTGATCTCCGATTTTTCGATGGCACTTTCCTTTCGGGACTTTTCCCGATTGCTTTGATCTCCGCCCCGCGTCCTCCTATATTGGATGGTCCTGATTTTTTCTCGCGAATTCGCGATTTGATATGTTTCGGATGTCTCGTCTACAAGATCCGTGAAACGCAGAACCCCAGTGTGCCAATTTTCTCACCCGATCTCACCCACGTGTCTCTGCAAAATGGATGGCTCCTATTGTTTATGGGGTTTTCACCATAAAGAAACCTGATCTTTTGTCCTCAGGATTCACGATTTACCGAATCGTGATGCGTCGATGGACTCTCCCCTTTTGGGACTTTTCACGAGCCCTCGGATTTATGCTACGCATCCCCGGAAGATGGACGGTCCTCGTCATTTCACGATTTCATGACTTATGACTCCAAATTCCCTGTCAACTGAGAACCTCGATTGTCGAGATGCCGATGGTTTCCTCGATGTCCACCACATGTCCAAAAAAATGGACGGCTATGATCTTATCGCTATTTTGTGAATCACGATTTCGCGAGTTTAGAAATCTTGTTGTGATGGTATTTCAAAACCACGAACTTCGATATGTTGATTTGATGGCACTTGGATATACTGCCACCTGTCCTCTGAGATGGACGGCTCACAAGTTCTCTCGATATTTCACGATATCGCGTATCGGAGTTTTGGAGTGAAATCACCTTTGCTCGTCCAACTCCCGATTCCTGATTTTGCGATGGGATAATATCTACGGCTCATGATCTATCTGTTGGCATCCAATAAACATTTTTATCCTATCCTTATAAGCTACCCACGCCATTGTTTTGCAACCCTTGATTTTCATCGCAATATTTGAATAAAACAACACTATTATTTTGCGCATTTGCACACCTGCCTTTGTTCTTGTTTTCACGACTGCAAGCCTGAAAACTCTGATTTCGAAGTCACATAAAAATCATCACTGGATTATTATGGCACTCTTGTCTATGTGTTCATTGCATTTCCAATTTGATTATAGTCGCACAGTTGGCAAGACTCCAAGATCCTTACTCACTTGGCATTCTTTAATTGTTAATGTGATTTCATTTTTGTAAGATTGTGACGATTTGATAATGAGTGTCATTGAGTCCTTAATACAGTGGTGGTTTGATGTTTTATAGTCTTTTCATCGATTTCCTTGGTGCATTGGTTTCATGAAAACATTAACATGATGATTAGATCCTTAATTCAATAGTTTTATATATTGTATAAGTTCTATGGTCAATTTCTTATTTGAAACATTGTTTTGATTTTGAAAAACCATGCAAACGCTATGCTTGTGCAAACATTGGGGTCAACTTACCATAGTTTTCATTAATTGTTTAATTGGTTTTACTTTTAACACATTGCAATAGTGATATGAATCACCATATGCGTCGTTAGTTGTACTTATGGAAATGACTATTTTGCATGGTTTGAGATAGCTCCACCACCCTCGCACACTTTGGCATTAATGCCTACCTCCTTATCGGGTTACCTCTGTTGATTTTTGGGGAAATCTCTGAGTTTTGGGTCCTGTGTATACCTTGTTCAAACCCTCACCATTCACCCTGCTCACTGTGTGTTCTCTCTTGGCTCCTATAGGGATAATTTAAACCCCATGGTGTTCGGAGTCAGTTACTGTTTGATTGCCAGAGAAGACTGCCCCCGTAATTTCCCCCAGAGACATGTTTTTGCATGAGCAATTCTGGGCAAATGGTTTGGAATCGGATCAAACCCTTGAAAACCCAGAACCGAAATTAGCCCCTTTACATTTAGAAATTAAATATTTGATTAATAGTTTGGATACAATTCTTTTAGTTTTGGATTTATTTAACAGAGTTCTATTTTCAAATTAGACCAGCTACAGAATCGCAAGATTCTGTAGCTAGTCTTAAAAATTAGATTTTTGTCAATTTATCAATAAAACAAATCTAAACTTTTGTATTCTTGTCTACTTACAGGTACCTACGAATTTCATTGACAAATGGGACATGATGTAGCAGTTTAGATATAGTTTTAAGTTGTTAGTCATAGTCAAAAATAGGGACTTGGGAGATTATTCCCAGATTTTTTGTAAATTGTATTGACAATTCCCACAAGGATGTTTTACCCTGTGGGAGGTCTTTAAATACTTGTTATTTTTTGGAATGGACCCATCACCATCTTCACTGTGGGGAGAACCAGACTATGGATTTATAATACAAGTTGAGATGAAATTTGATGTCTTGTAACAACTTTAGCTTTCAATATATCAAACTTTTATTTCAATTTTTATTCATATCAGTTTGCAATTAATTATAGACTACTTTAGCTATCATAATTCTTTGCAGGTTGATGTGACTTGTTTTATGTGTCATCCATATCGGATCTCTCTTATTTTGAAATTACAACAATTACTTTGTTTCAATTTAAGGAATCACAGGTTTACCTTCTTCATTAAATGAATCATTTTGTACAAATCTTTGCACACAGATTTATCTAACTGCGACGATTTGTAAATCATAAGATTGATGTCAATTTTATGTCTTGTTTTTTCTGTTATTGATACTCAAAGAGCACTACCGCTTCTGGTTTACAAGAAGCTTGCAGACAATATGGTGCGGGTTTCCTCCCATCGAACAACTGAACTAGATTCTTTACACAGGACAAATTGGAAAGCGTTATTACAGGTTAGATTATTAGTGTTATTTAAGTAGTTTAGATAGATATATATATAGTTTAGATTCTTAGTTAGAATTATTATTTTAGTTTCTTAGCTTAGATAGTTTTTTATTTAATTTCTTTCTCATAAAATTATAAAAATCAAAACACAATAGTTTTGCTGTCATAGGACAGTCACAAATGATTTTTTCAGGTTTTCATTTAAAATCTGTAAATCTGTAAATATTGTACATTTGTGATTAAGATTTAATTCTGTTGATAGTTGAATGTTAAATTTCATGGAATTATTATAGTATTAGACAGTAAATTGTATATATTTATACTTCAGATTTGTTATTAGTTTGTTTTAATAGTTGTTTTTTCATTTAGATTAGTTCCTTAGTGTAGTTTTCTTTTGTTTTCCTAGAAATTAGATCGGCTAACGGAGCCGCTAAACCCGTCAGGGTGGGTCATCCCAAATGGCTTGGGTTATTTAGACAACCCCGGACCAGATCCACTCTTCCAATTGGTGAGCGTTCATTTTCTCCCGTCAACAAATGGTGCTAGAACGAGGGTCGACTGACAAGCTGGCCTTGTAGGAGCCTTTATTTTAAATCTATTCAATTTCCCCATGGCTCCCCAAATCACTGTGTCAGAACATGCTTTCAACTTCTCATTACCCAATGTTCCCAACGAGACAGTCTCACGCTTGTCCAAACTTACCTTTGATGGTGAAGGCAATATATCTGCTAAAGACCACCTTAACAAGTTTTGGTGCAAATGCATCAAACATGACATCTCAGATTTAGGATTTTTATGGAGACTGTTCGCTTTTACTTTTAGAGGTCGGATCAAACATTGGTTTGAATCCTTTCCAGCATGTCACATTTTTTATTGGTTTCAATTTGTAGATGTGTTTCTAGATTCTTTTGAAATTTATGATTTTGATCAATTATGTGAAGAATTTCATACTTCGCTAATCAACGACGATCCATCTTCAGAAGGCTTTTTGACAAAATTCTATCATATCCTCTGTAAATTTAATCTCGATGACATGTCATTAGCATTAAATCTCTTATATGATGCTTCCATCCCTTCCATCTAATCATGTTCAATCACGAATGAAGAACCAATTGCAAATACTATCACTCAATTGCAAGAACAATCTTCTTCGCAAGAAGAGAAAAATTCTTCCGATAATGTTGAACAAGCCAGGGAGGTAGAATCTATTGATCATGCTCTTATTGACAACCAAATTTGTTTTTCCTCTGAATCATTGTATTTTCGGTCTTCGAACAGTATGGAAGAAGATTCATTTATGGCTCAAGGTGAATATCCTCATTCTTGTAACTCATGCTCTAATCAACATTTAAAATCAGTCATTGAAGAACACTTAAGCAACGAAAATCTTATTGAATGTTCTAGTACTCCTATGAAACTGATTAGAGAAGAAGTTACACAACTAGAAGAAGAAACTTTAAACCTTCATCCTCAAAATGCACTTCGTTCACAGGAAAGACTAGATGCTTGTCACATAAATTTTGAATTATCTGTCACACAAAAGGCAAATCCAGATGATCATATTTTGTTTAGGAATTCGTCACCAAAACATAGTAAGAGTTTTAAAGAAAGTGAAGAGAATTGTCTTGAGAATACCATTGTTGATTATCATAGTTCAAGAGATTCTTTTTATCTACTTATTTTTTATTCCTTTTATTCTTTATATCCTGATCTATTCCTAGATTATGGTGGACTTGACATCTTACCTACAACATCCTACTCTTTTCCACCACAATCATATCCTTTCGATATGCTAAATTTTGGTGAAATCAATTCCAAACCTAACATTGATAAACTTGGATTTGATGCTTGTTCACTTTCATCACTCACATGGGAAGAGGACATGTTGCAAGATGATTTTACAGAGTTTATTGTTGAAAAAGACAATGCACTATATTTTATGGAGATCAAACATTCTAAGTTGCATATTCATTCTTTGCTTAGCTCGAATCTTAATGTTTCTGCTTCACATTTTGAAATGATCAATATCAATGAAGGAAACATTCAACCCAATGATCTAATTGATTGCACGAATTCTCCTATGATAAGTTTCCCATTGATATATTCGTTTCCTCAAAGTCATGGTTTGTATCCCCATTTTTGTGACAGGATCTTAGGATGGCTTGAATATTCTTATATAAAAAAATTTCATAATGAAGATAAAGTTGTGCTTGCTTTATTTCTACCTAAGAATATTGGAAGTAGGCGTGACATATTTCTTTTAGATCCTCCATGTGAAGAAATTAATGAGTACTCAGAGAACTATCAGGAGGATGGGGCATTTTAGCCTTGGAAGATGGTTATTCCATTTCCTCATAATCCTGACGATTTTTCAAAACTACTTACACTCACCCATGCCATTATGACCCTTATCACGACAAGATTGCGCAATGACTGGAGGATTTGTACAACAAGAATATCCAAGGAAATGGTAAGATCATGCTTACTTTGTTTTTAGATGATGATTATGAAGGTAAGTGTGATATGTTCCTGTCATTTGTTGATCTATTACCATTCTTATTAGTAATTCTTGATCTTGTTTCCATTGTAGGATTAGAGTTACTCCAATGGCTACATTGGAAACATGACTTCACATAGTATCTTGATTTGTTCAATAGTTAGGGTAGGTTTAGGAATAGGTTTTCTTGTAGTTCTATTTCTCACTATTTCTCTTTGTAATAATGCAGTCATGAACACAAGTGGGCACACCACGAGAACCATAATACGACTGTTGTTAGGGAATTCCCCTTGATCCTTTTTCTCTTTACTTCTAGTTGAACGTTTATTTTCAAAAACGCAGTATCATTATGAAAATCTTAAATGGAAAGTAAAGAGATAAAGAAATCTAAATCAACCCTGACCCAAGGTACCATGAGTAGGACTGCTTTCCCATCATTCAGGATTTTCCTACTTTCTTTCAGTTTCCCAAGGGATTTGTTGCATGAGGTTTTCAGATGCACCTTTTGTGCATATTTGTTTTTTGTTTTTGTTGTTTGGATTTCTTTGCTTTCCAATTTTTTTTCACTGGTGTGTTTTGATTTCTCCCTTATGCTTACTAGTTTTTTATTTTGGAAATACACATACCTGAATTTTGGAATTGTTCAGACAAAGAAAAACAGAAAATTCTTTCACTGAAATAACTGCTAAAAAATTGTATAAACATCAATTACATACTTCTAAAATTTACATTTGTGTTGAAAACACTGATGTTTGAAAGAAGTTAACTGATTTCGATCTGTGAGTGAAGCTTGTCATGATCATCCATTATCTTTTTACGTTGTCCCTGTTCCTTAAAGGAATGACTTAGAAGATGTCTCCCTGCCTTCGAAGGTTGGTTTTGTAGATAAATCATCTCTGGATATTAATGAAGGACAGTTCTAAAAAAATTTGTTGAGGTCTGTAAAAAATATGTTTAAAATATCGTAATTTTCAGCGTCACCCCGCTCAATCATATATCTTTAAAAAATTAAAACATAAAAGAACTATGGGAAGTGCTTGTAAACCCGCCGGGATGCTGAACAGGTCTGTTGGCAACAGGTAAATGCATGCATGACACCAAGACAACTTTGTTGGGGTATTGAACAGGCCCACTGGTAGCGAAGAAATGTCGGGTATATGAAAATTTGCAAAAATGAGATAACTTGACCTTCAAATGTCCTTTATTCTGATCCGGAACTTCTTGGTAGGATACGGATCTCAGAGTGGGTTAAATGGAAACTCTGTCAAGGCTATGGACACCTGCTGGCAGCAGTGGCTCTGTCAACGGTATTGGGGATTTCATCTTTAATATCATGGCTTGCTTATCTTAAGACTGTTATCAGTTTTCATCCTTTAAGCACTGCTGGAATATTTGATAAACAATGATGTTTAAACAATTTTTTGGTTGTTGTTTTTGAGTTAGATTTTTTCTCATTATCATAATCTGGATTTGTTCTTTTGGCAGAGATAACTGCTTCTACCAGTGTGTCACCATTGTTGGCAGCCAATTCGCATTTTTATCCTATCCTTATAAGCTGCCCACGCCAGTGTTTTGCAACCCTTGATTTTCGTCACAATCTTTGAATAAAACAACACTATTATTTCGCGCATTTGCACACCTGCCTTTGTTCTTGTTTTCACGACTGCAAGCGTGAAAACTCTGATTTCAAAGTCACATAAAAATCGTCACTAGATTATTATGGCACTCTTTTCTATGTGTCCATTGCATTTCCAATTTGATTATAGTCGCACAGTTGGCAAGACTCCAATATCCTTACTCACTTGGCATTCTTTAATTGTTAATGTGATTTCATTTTTGTAAGATTGTGATTATTTGATAATGAGTGTCATTGAGTCCTTAATACAGTGGTGGTTTGATGTTTTATAGTCTTTTCATTGATTTCCTTGGCACATTGGTTTCATGAAAACATTAAACTGATGATGAGATCCTTAATTCAATAGTTTTATATATTGTATAAGTTCTATGGTCAATTTCTTATTCGAAACATTGTTTTGTTTTTGAAAAACCATGCAAACGTTATGCTTGTGCAAACATTGGGGTCAACTTACCATAGTTTTCATTAATGGTTTAATTGGTTTTACTTTTAACAAATTGCAATAGTGATATGAATCACCATATGCATTGTCGGTTGTACTTATGGAAATGACTGTTTTGCATGGGCTGAGGTAGCTCCACCACCCTCGCACACTTTGGCATTAATGCCTGCCTCCTTACCGGGTTACCTCTGTTGATTTTTGGGGAATCTCTGAGTTTTGGGTCCTGCGTATACCTTGTACAAACCCTCACCGTTCACCCTGCTCATTGTGTGTTCTCTCTTGGCTCCTATAGGACGAATTTAAAACCCATGGTGTTCAGAGTCAGTTACTGTTTGATTGCCAGAGAAGACTTCCCCCGTAATTTCCCCCAGAGACACATTTTTGCATGAGTGATTCTGGGCAAATGGTTTGGAATCCGATCAAACCCTTGAAAACCCAGAACCGAAATTAGCCCCTTTACCTTCATCCCAAACGGTTTCCTCATAAATTGAGTTGTTATGAATATCTAGCCCATTTTTTAGAGGTAAAGTTTCAGATCTTCTCCGTGGCTGAAAGGTGCGTATTGGGTCTGTGTGCATTTTCTGAAACGTCTATGAATTCTCCAGGCCTGTGCCTCAGAACCCCTCTCACCCATCCAGCCTCTCACACTCTTGAACCCTTGATCAATCCTTAGAAAATCAAGAAATCTATCAGAAGAAACAAAAGACCACCGGCTCGATTGTCTTCAGAAATGTCGAAGCAGCAACAGCCTTTGTGAATTCAAAATTATCATGAATGAGTTGCCAAGGTATGTGTTTTGACATCAATTTTTCTTTATAAGTTTGCTTGAATTAATTTAACTGATTGGAATTGTTTTCAATTATCTCTATTCGTTTTAATAGATTCAAAATGGTTTTGTTATACTCGGATCACTAAAAATGAATTCGGTGTGAATCATGTACAGTAGATTTGTTTTGCTAAAATTAAATGTGGATATGATTTGGTTATGCAATTTTATTGTGCTCAGATTAGTATAAGAGATTGGGTTGTTTGTGATTCTGTTTGGTTTACTTTGGAACAGTTCTGTACGTTTGAATTAATATAGTCGATTGGGTTTTGTTTTCGTTTAGTTCTGTTCGAATATATATTTAAGGAATGATTATGTTTTTGTTTCCATTTTAGACTTTGATTGCATTTGATCTGTACATGAGATTTATTTATCAGACACAGCTATGATTTGGATTGATACGATTTCGTTGTTTTTGGATTATGTCGGCCCCAAACTTTCTCGATTCATTTCTTTTGGCTTGATTTTGAAACGATTATGTATGCTTAAATTGGCATATCCTTTACGTATGCAATGCATCAATATCAATGAGTGGTTTGATAAATATAATGTAATCTATTAAATTGAAAAAACATCTATGTTAGTTGTGGATCTAAAAACGATTTTGTTAATGGCTAAGTCGACATAAATTATTGCATGAAAAATTTACTTGATCGATTACAACCTGTTTTGATTAAAATAGATTCAAACATTATTTTGTTTTCTCTCAATTAGCATAGAAGTTTTGATTTGAATGATTCAGTTGGTTTCCAATTAGAAGTTAAATATTTGATTAATAGTTTGAATACAATTCTGTTAATTTTGGATTGATTTAACAGAGTTTTGTTTTCAAATTAGACTAGCTACAGAATCGCAAGATTCTGTAGCTAGTCTTAAAAATTAGATTTTTGTCAATTTATCAATAAAACAAATCTAAACTTTTGTATTCTTGTCTACTTACAGGTACCTACGAATTTCATTGACAAATGGGACATGCTGTAGCAGTTTAGATATAGTTTTAAGTTGTTAGTCATAGGCAAAAATAGGGACTTGGGAGATTATTCCCAGATTTTTTGTAAACTGTTTTGACAATTCCCACAAGGATGTTTTACCCTGTGGGACGTCTTTAAATACTTGTTATTTTTTGTAATGGACCCATCATCATCATCACTGTGGGTAGAACCAGACTATGGATTTATAATACAAGCTAAGATGAAAGTTGATGTCTTGTAACAACTTTAGCTTTCAATATATCAAACTGTTATTTCAAGTTTTATTCATATCAGTTTGCAATTAATTATAGACTACTTTAGCTATCATAATTCTTTGCAGGTTGATGTGACTTGGTTTATGTGTCATCCATATCGGATCTCTCTTATTTTGAAATTACAGCAATTACTTTGTTTCAATTTAAGGAATCACAGGTTTACCTTCTTCGTTAAATGAATCATTTTGTACAGATCTTTGCACACTGATTTATCTAACTGCGACAATTTGTAAATCATAAGATTGTTGTCAATTTCATGTCTTGTTTGTTCTGTTATTGATACTCAAAGAGCACTGCCGCTTCTGGTTTACAAGAAGCTTGCAGACAATCTGGTGCAGGTTTCCTCCCATCGAACAACTGAACTGGATTCTTTACACAGGACAAATTGGAAAGCGTTATTACAGGTTAGCTTATTAGTGTTATTTAAGTATTTTAGATAGATAGATAGATAGATAGATAGATATAGTTTAGATTATTAGTTAGAATTATTATTTTAGTTTCTTAGCTTAGATATTTTTTTATTTAATTTCTTTCTCATAAAATTATAAAAATCGAAAAACAATAGTTTTGTTGTCATAGGACAGTCACAAATGATTTTTTCAGGTTTTCATTTAAAATCTGTAAATCTGTAAATATTGTACATTTGTGATTAAGATTTAATTCTGTTGATAGTTGAACGTTAAATTTCATGGAATTATTATAGTATTAGACAGTAAATTGTATATATTTATACTTCATATTTGTTTATTAGTTTGTTTTAATAGTTGTTTTTTCATTTAGATTAGTTCCTTAGTGTAGTTTTCTTTTGTTTTCCTAGGACTTAGATTGGCTAACGGAGCTGCTAAACCCATCAGGGTGGGTCATCCCAAATGGCTTGGGTTATTTAGAGAACCTCGGACCGTATCCACTCTTCTAGTTGGCGAGCGTTCATTTTCACCCATCAACAGTATCTCGATCCAATGGTCCAGAATGACTCATGATTTCGCGATTCGCGAATTCTCACGGTAGTTTTCTAACCCTTACACCTTGCGAGTCAGCGAAATGTCGAGATATCACCACGTGTTTCTTGATGAATGGTCTAGATGATGTCAGGATTTCGTGACTTCACAAGTCAAAATTTCTCCTGTGCACTTCAGAGGACTAAACCTTGTGCACCTTCTCGTTGATCTAACGATTGTCGGTCCTCTGCACAAGATCTGACGGCTGAAATTCTTTCATCTTTTTCGTGCTCTCTTCGTCCCTTATGAACTGGTTTCCTGCTTCGGATCCATTCGCAAGACAAATCTTACAGCCTTAATGGCTATTCTTTGCACATTAGACGCGATCTTTGCTGAATTTGACAGAATTTTCTCGTGCGGAAGAAAAATTTGTGAATCTTTCAAAGATTTGAAAGAATTTCACGAACTCTTTGTTATCTACTGCAATCTTTGATAGATTTGAAGAATTCTTGCAATTCTTTAAACGCTTCTTCTTTCTTTAACAATCTTCCACAAACTTGAACAAATGTCTGTGAAATCTTCAATGTTTTTGTCTTCTGCAGGAATCTTTAACAAATTGAACGAATTCTTTGAGTTCTTTAAATGTTCTTTTGTCCTGTAGCTCTTCTTCGTCAATCTTTGATGATTCTTGAAAAATGTACAAGAATCTTTACTATTTCTTCTTTCTCTGTCTCTGCTTCCTTGATCTTTTGAGCATTATATGCTCTGCTTCCTCTGCAAGCTTCCTACGTTGATCTTTTGAGAGTAGTACAAACAACTCTCCAAACCTTGTGAAAAGTTTGTGTCACGTGCTCTCAAGATCCATGTAAGCTCTGCGTTGTTTGAGGATCGTGTTTCTCTCTAGCCTGTGTGAAGAGGCTTACTACTGTAGCTCTGATACCATGATAAATTGTGAAGCAAGAAATGTAGAGAGAAAAGAATAGAACAGAAAACAGTATATTAGAATATATGAAGAACTGAACAGATTACAATGCAATGGGAAATAACTGAGCTAAATAGGCTCAAGCAAATCAAGAATAGAAAGTACAGCTGGCTAGGACAGCTGGCAGTGTACAGTCAGACTGTTGAGGTTACATTATATTTAACACGAGAAAGGGTATATCGCGTATTGAATTCTGCAATTTCCTAACAAGGATTCGCCCCCTACTTTCAGAGAAACTTATGAACACTATTGATATACATGATCTGCACTATTCCGCCAAAAAATCTTTCCAGCATTCAACCAAAGAGAAAATTCAGTACCTATTATAATAATATTTAATAGATCCTACAACGAAACCCTTGCTTCCAACATCAATAGCTATACCTCAACCACCTATGTTATTCTAGCAAAGATGTTGAACAGTGATGCTCGCTTCCTATGAATAGTTGAAGCATTGTTGTGGCGATGCATCCTCTCTGCACTGGAGAAGGCCATACACCTTCTCTTCTTCATTCTTCCCATACTAAGAGGTGTTAAACCCCGTCAGAATCAGAGATGCTCGTGCATGCCGTTGTATCTAGAAGGATGATAGTTGTGCATATTATAGAAAAGAGGGTGATATTTACAGAGATTATGCACAACATGTTTATGCAGAGAATAAGTTTCAATTCACTATTGACCTTATGGATAATCACATAAACAATCAACAGGTAAGGAGATCGTTTATTACCACTTCAGTAGTGGCATGCTAGCTGAGATAAAAAAAAAATTAGCACCTTCCTTCGAGTGAGAAGTTGCTTTCTCTTTGTCGGTGAAGACACCTATGGATTCAACCACATACTCTATGCCGATCTCACCCCATGGTATTTCCTCAATATTTATGCAACTGAAAATAGCGACAGGGTTTTTTTTCAAAGAGTAAAGTTTTCGAGTCTTCGACCTTAAATTCATTATGCTTCCATTAGCCATGGACACTGTCAAACTAGAACACATAAGTCATATAATCAGTAGAAATGAACAGTTCATTCACCGCTATGAGCTCAATATCATCACAAGTCATAGCCACAGAGGCGATGAGCCATCCAATTCGGCCAGAATCATTGATTCTGATCTTGACCTTTCCAGGAGAACCCATTTCCAGATACAGAGATTATGAGCTAAAAATCTATCAAGCTTTGTCGAAACGAATCAGAGATCGGGGTATGTTTAGTTTCTTGACCAAAGGGGGTGAGGTACGAACCCACTCAACCAAGGTACGAGGGCCGCCATCGTATTGAGACTGAAAAGGCGTATATATAATTGATAACTCTCAAGCCACCTCTATTTTTTTAAGGCCCCTACCCTTTTATAGAGCACTCGCTCATACCCGGTGTTCCATGGGAGAAACATTCCATTGATTGGTGCAGTGGTGATGAAACTAGAACCCCAAGTATATAACTAAAAATCCATTAAAAGGCAAATAAGATTTAATGCATTAATGCATTAATCTTTGTCCCCCATCCGATGGCTAGTATTCCTTAAGCTCACGAATACTCGTGGAAGAGAACTTAAGTTAATACTGACCCTCCTATTCTAGATCAAAATCAACCTTGGGAATACGCAGGTCTTGTACCGGCTTACCGTAAATTCTATCCTCCTCCTTGAGCTCCCACATCTCTTCAAAGCCTCTAATTGATGAAGGGGATCCATTCAGCTTTGTTGGGAACATCTCCATTGACAATGGTTACCCATTTAGACACCCAGCCAATAGGATTGAGCTGAATGATAAATGTGACCAAGCAAGGATTCAGATCTTCCACATTCTGAATAACCCATCCAGATTGTATGATACTTCCTCTTAAAGTGGCCATTGTGAATTGGTGTTTTTCGACTGCTCAGGTCTCATGCTACAGACTGAACCTGTAAATTCATCATTTGTTATTCCACCTGCATGCACGTGGTATATCTAGATTTTTGTAAATATTCTAATATATAACTTTCATAGAATTCTCCAGGTCCACACATTGATAGCCATTTTCTTCATGAATCTTATCACCATCATCAAAAACAGTTTCTTCACTTGAGTGATTAAGCTGGCGGGCTGATAAAAATTATCAAAGATAAGATTTTGTCTGTGACATTGTATTTTTCTGCACTAGTCGTACTCGCAAGCATTCTTCAGTGATATCGATTTCATGAGTGTCGTTGATTCTATATCAATTTTGCAGTAAACATGCTTGCTGAATTTTGTTTTAACAAGCTTACCCAAGACATAAGCCCTGCCTTTGATATCAAATGTTAAGTCTAGAATAATGCCACCAACTGCATCAGAGATAGTCAAACTAGCACCACCTCCATAGAGAGAAACTTTCTTGCCCTGCAATGTTTTTTTTTTTTTTAAGTAAAAAGGGAAGAACCTGTTTATATTATCGTTGTAGAGTTACAGAGTCTGTTTACGATGCTAGCTATCTCGCCTAAGAAGGAAACCGAGACAACTGGACATTCTATGTCATTTGTTTCCAAGCAAACAAAACTATCAGAGTGTTGTCTTGCCCGAAGGAAACCAAGACGTCTTGCCATTAAGTTTAGTCTGTGTAATAATAACCTAGTTGCAGCATGACTATGATCTAACTGGGCTAAAACCTTGTTCGGAAACAAAAAATGATTGCTAAATAAGAACATCACTGATTCTTTTATCCAGTCGGCTCATCCTTATCCCCGTGCCTTTCCCATACTGTAGGAAGCGCATAAGCTTGCACGCACGTAGGGCATTTCCTTTTCAAGAGAATCTTGGAGTGTGCAGAAAACAACAGGTCGAGTCGATGGTTGATTCAAGCGATGCGAAAGATTTGATCATCCAGCATGATCCACATGTCAAAGATTAGTGCTAGGTACCCTGGATTGGTGAAAGGATGTTGGTCCTACCAATTACCCTTAGCAGAGGCTAAGGGAAATGGCCCTGTTTCTCCTTCGCCTGCATGTGCTTCACTGTCTTGATGTATCTGTTGGTTGATTAGCTGAGTCACCTCCTCTAGAGGTGCACCAGTGGGTGGGTCATTTTTTCCTTTTTCATAGGACGGTGTCTCTTCCTCAACATACCAAGTGGTGAATTCCTCTATCGGGTGAGTTGCACTGGAGCCAAGTTGTTTTCCCGAAGGGGAAGTCTTGTCGGTTGTGCCAAAATCAGTGGGAGGATTCCAGTTATCTAGGACGGTGAAAAGAGGGAGCTCCAAATAGCTTTGCATGGCCTCGTCCAGGGTGATCTCTTCCACGTACGCCATTGGAGGCATTCGAGGTTTCCTAGACTTCCTGTGTCTTTGCGAGGATGCCAAGGCCAACGCCTGCTCAAATTTCTTCTACCTCTTCCTACGTGATTCGGCTATGTACCAAGCTGCGCCCCTGTGTGGCTTTCCTTGTGATCTGGGCATAATAAATAACCTAGGGATGTCTGAGGTTCCTTGTGGATGGATGGCCTTGCTCCAAAACTCCAGTGGCTCTGCGAAATTCAACTCTGCATTTGGCTCTGTTGTATATGAATGCCTCTCAAAGCTGTCAAGCTGGGTGATAACGAGGAGGATGATGGCGACTACCATGGCCATTAAGGCTAGCCTCCTAGTGCTCCGATGCGCTATACTATTCACTTTTGCGAAGGGCCTCATCTCCTGGTTAATTCTGCATGGGCTCGTTCCCATTTAATTGTTGAGGGGATGGTCCTCAATAGTTGTATTAATGGTGCGGCACGATGTTAACCCTCGTGGCTCGTCTCTGTAGTGTGGCACCCCATCCGAGGGTTGTATATCGCTAGTGGCTAAGGTTTGACATCAAGTTGAGATGTCTAATTCTTCTGATATGTGGTCCTCCAAAACAGAAGTGTTATGTTCCCATTTTGACTCCTTCGTTTGCCAGACAATCTGCTACCCTGTTTGCGTCTCGTTTCACGTGGGAGAGTGTGAAGCTAAGATTGGTTCGGAGAAGGCTGTCAAAATCCTCTAGCAGCCCAAAGAGTCGCCAGCTAGGTGAGATTTTTGAAGGATTGCCTCCATGGAGAATCTTGGTGATTAACTGAATAACAATTTGTGAGTCCCCCTCCAAGATAATCTTATGATGGTGCCTGTCAATAGTTGTTTGGAGACCCCTCAATAAGCTTGTTAGCTCTGTCGCATTGTTGGTTGTTTCCCCTAAGATCCGGAAACAAGACATAGGATCTTGCCATTGGAGTTTCTGAGTGTTGTTCCATAGCCCACTAGTCCCGGGTTGCCTTCGAAAGCCCCATCAAAGTTTAGCTTTATGAAATTAGCTTGAGGGGGGGTCCAGACGGTTGGACTAGTTTGTTGGTGCTTGTGCTTCTTTGGTGCTAGTCGATTGATTAGATTGGGCTGCCAGCTTTGAAGAATGCGATATTCCTATGGGTTTCAGTTTAGGTCCTCTATTTTCCAGGATTTACTTCTGATAGTTTCCTGGATTAGTGAGACTATTTTCTCCCAAGTTGTGTCTGGCGTGGGAGCTTTGGAGTGGAAGATTCTTTTTTTTCGTTCTTTCCAAATTTGCCAGAGGATGAATCATGGTAGGAGCTGCCAGATGTGATTCAGTAGGGGGTTATTGTAGGTGATAGAATCCCAATTCTCAATTTTTTCATTGATGTTTCTCCAGTGTTGGTTGGATCTGCGCATTATTTGTGCTCCTTGGTCCTAAATCTATTGGTTGAAGTGGCATCCATTGAAAAATTGTTCTTTGGTTTCCTCTTGCTAGCAGTAGAGGACACAAAAGGAGGGCCCAATGAAGCATCTTTCTCTGAGGTTGTCCCAAGTTAGGGTTCAGTTATGTACCACAAGCCATAAGAAGGTGGAAACCTTGGGCCAAAGAGCAGGGTTCCATACTTTGTTCCATATGGTCTCTTTGTTTTGATCCTAGTGATTACCCTGTAGGAAGTAAGATTCCTTTATTGAGAAAGTGCCAGCTATGGAGTACACCCATATGAGGATGTCTGGACCTTCTCTATTGGGTATTTTCCGGTGGTTAGCATGGAATTGCCAGTTCTGTAGATTGAGATTCTCTGGGACTCCTAGTTCCCGATTAGAGGTTTTCCAATGGCGCCATTAATGTCGTTGTTCCTCGGGTTTCTAGAGGTCTTTCACCCTTAAGGAGGTATCCTAGTTGAGGGATCGTTTGAGAGTGTTTAACTCCTCCAGTTCATCCAGGGGTTTGAATTGCTGCCACGAGTCTTGCCAGAACATGGTTCTTTCTCCATTTCAGACTTCCCAGAAAGCATGATTTTGAACCAATGTATGATTTTGCCAAGCTGTGTTCCATATGTTGGAGCCCTAAAGTTGTTCATTGTGTCTAATGAGTTGATTATCTAGTGTGAAGGGGGCATACTTATGCTTCCACATTTATGGCCATACGACTGTTGGGGTTTTTAACCATCTCCACCATATTTTGGTTCCCATTACTTGATTGAGCTTTCCAGGATCACGAAGTCCCAATCCTCCTAGGATTTTTGGTGTACAGAGTCTGTCCCAGCTTACTAGCGCCCATTTCTTCTTAGGTTGATGACCATTCCAGAGGAAGTTTCGTTGGAGGTTCCTTATGGCTTTGATGACCTATTTAAGAGTTGCTAGAGCAGTGAAGAGGTAAGTAGGTAGGTCTTGTAAGATGGATTTGAGGAGGACCAGCCTGGAAGAAATGTTAAGAGGTTTGAAGGTCCAGTTGCTTAGTCTATTAGAGATGGAAAGGATAAGGCTATCCCAGGAAATGGATCTAGTTGCCGCACCCATGAGAGGAACGCCTAAATAGTTGGATGGAAGGGAGCTCTTGGGTATTCCTAGGAGTCTGGAAATGTGGAGCTGTACATAAGTCGAGGTGTTAAAAAAATAGAGTTTAGACTTGTATAGGTTAAGAGACATGCCTGAAGCTTCAGTGAAGTCAAAGAGGATAGAATTGGGCTTATTGGCCTCCCAGACCGTTGGGGAGTTCAGAAGGAGGGTGTCATCAACAAATTGACTGTGAGAGGGTGTTGGCTAGATGTTGTGCAAAGACAGGCCTTTGAGAGATCCATCTATGACTACTGACTTGATGTAATGTCCCAGGCCTTCTGCCATAAATACAAACAAGAAGGGCGACAAGGGGTCCCCTTGTATGATACCTCTGGAAGGTGAAAAAGGTCGGGATGGGACCCCATTCACTAGTATGGAGAAGAAGGATGATGAGGTGAGATTTAAGATCCAGTTCACCCAATGCTGATCAAATCCAAAAGACTCTAAGACAGCATGAAGGTACTGCTAGCTGGCTTTGTCAAAATATTTCGAAAGGTCAAGTTTGATTAACATACCTGGAGTCCTTGATGTCTTGAGGGAGTGAATCACCTCATGAGCCAGGATGACGCTATCCATGATTTGTCTTCCTTCTACATACCCTACTTATTCCTTGGAGATGACATGGGTCAGTATGGGTTTGATTCGATTAGCCACCACCTTCATTATGATTTTGTAGATTACATTGCAGAGGGCAATGGGTTTGAACTTTTTAGGGTTTGTGACCCGTTCTTCCTTTGGAATGAGGGTGAGAAAGGTGGCATTGAGAGCCGGTAGGACTAGGCCTGATGCTCTCGATTCCTCTACTACCTCCCAAACTTCTTCCCTGACTAGGTCCCAGCAGTGGTGGAAAAAATTAGTGGTGAACCCATCCGGGCCGAGGGATTTTCCTCGAGGCATTGATTTTACGGATTGATCAACTTCCTCTTGGGTGATGGGTCGTATTAGGGATGTGTTTTGTTCTGAAGTAACCAGAGAGGGTATTTGTCTGGTGACTCTTTGGATGGTTGTCATTATATCCTCCTTGGTTTCCGTTAGAAGGTCTTGGTAGTAGTTGATCATCTCTATCTCTATCTGAGAATGTTCTCTGATTGGATTGCCCTGGCTATCCTCTAAGTGGGTTATTCTGTTGATGTGGCGACAGTGCACCATAGATCTATGGAAGAATTTTGTGTTATTTTCCCCTTCTTTGAGCCATTGTACTCTGGATTTTTGTTTCCACAAGATTTCCTCTTGCCTTCTTCTCTCTTCTAATTATGCTTGGAGCTTCTCCTCCTCTTTCATTAGTTCAGTGGTTTGGGATCCTGAGATGAAATTTTTTTGTATCTCCACAAGCTTGTTCTCTATGTCCTGTATGCTTTGGAGTATGTTTCCAAAGGTGTTCTTATTCCAGTGTTTCAATAGCTGCTTGAAGTTTTTGAGATGCTGTTGGAATTTATACATGCTAGTTCCATGATCTATTTCCACCTGTGCCCACCAGGATTTTGCTAACTGATGGAAATCTGGGTGTGAGAGCCAGAATTTTTATAAACGGAAGGGTTTGTATTTGGGTGTTTCTCCTGTGTCTAAATTAAAAGCAAGAGGCCAATGATTCGACCCAGATTTTGGGAGAATAAGGCTTTCCATATAAGAGCCTCCCTACATTAGTTCCTTAGTCACCAGGAAGGAGTCCAGACAACAAGAAATGTGTTGGTTTCCCGATCTACGATTGGACCAGGTGAAGATGCCATTGCTATTTTCTATGTCTACTAGCTTTAGATGATCAATGAGGGTTTTGAACTTACCACTGTCTTGCTCGAGTTTCTTGTTGCCTCCTGTCTTTTCCTCCAGTGACAGGATCATATTGAAGTCACCTCCTAAGATCCAGTTGTCTGTTTTCACCAGAGTCTTGATTAGTGCGATCCGCCCCATGAGTTTATCTTTGTCCTATCGGCTTTGGGGGCCGTAAACATTTGTGATGGCCCCTTCCTGGTTCGAGCCTATGACCTCGAAGTGGGTCTTTATTGTGCCTACAATTGAGAAGGATTTTCTTATAGTGATGTTAAGTGGGTTCCAGAGGATAGATAGACCTCCTGAGGCTCTTGTGGAGTCTGTTAATATGGAGTTACATCCTCTCCAGATACATTGGAAGATGGTTTCAGCTTATGCTCCCGAACATTTGGTTTCCTGTAACATTAGGATGTCTGGGTTTTCTGCTTTGATGTAGTCTCAGAGGATCCTTTGTTTGGATCTACCATTGAGCCCTCTAATGTTCCAGGTAATGATCTTCATCATTGAGAGGGTGGTGTTGGGTGGAGGTATCCCTCCGAGAGCTTGTTGATATGCCTTGAGTTTATCATGAGGTTTTCTTCCTCCTTGATGAGTTGTTGCATTGTTTTCTGCCCTCTTATTTTGTTCTCATAGAGTATTCTTTTCAAGCCTGAACCCACGTCCGTGGCTATGCCCAGGAATGTTGTGGATCCTCCTTAGGATTTAAGAAAGACTTTTTGTACCTTTCATAGTTGTTCTTCAGGAAGGGTCTACAGGTCCTTTTGATTCAGAGCCTCCTCGATCTTTTCTAGATCTATGCCCACTAGATATCTATCATCCAACTGCATTGGGGTATCTCCATCCCCGTCTCCTTTTTATTATGTGTAGATTTCACGACTCGGGCGAGGGGGAGGAGGGTTTTAGATGTCCCCATGGGCCTGTTATGATTCCTTGTGTGGATCTTGGATTTCCTCATCTTCTGGTAGCTGGTTCAAAATCTCATAGGAGTTTTTGGTTGTGATATTTTCTCTGGGATCTGGGACCTGCTTCCTTGGATGGTTTTTCTTTTTGGCCGTGACTGTGGTGAATCCATCTTTCTGTATGGTATCATTTGCTTTGGTGGCTTGTTTGATCAAGGGGAAGTCTCTGAAGAGGTTACCATGCTCATGACATCTCCTGCAAAAAAAGGGATGTGTTCATAGTCCAGTGTTTGTTTCCAGTCCTCATCCTAGTATTCTAGAGTTACAGCTCCTGGTAGGGCCTTGGAAATGTTCATGTAGACACTGATCCTGGCGTATGAAGTGTATTTTCTCTACCTTGTAGCTGTTGATGCTTTGACATATTGGCCTAATGTGTTTCCTATGCCCATGAGAATCTCTCCCAGCCAGAACTCTTGCGGTAAGGAATATAGGTGGATCCATACAGGAGCCATAGTGAAATCCTCCTTATCTGGGCTGAATCTTTCAGTCTAGAAGCGCAAGAATAACCCTGCGGAGTTGTAGAAGTACGACCCATTCTCAAATATCCTGTCTCTGTCTTCTGGATTGTATAGGATGATTGTGAAGAAACCTTTGGAGCTAAGTTGGACCTCATAGTATCCTTTGGGGTTCCACCAGTGTTTTATCCATTTGTTTAGATATCTTTCTGATGGCCAAAGGCCCAGGAACTTGCCAATGAGGGCGTGTTCCCTCATGAATTAGGTATGTTCCCCTACTCTGGTTGAGCTTATGAGGTATCTCGGTGTTTTGTCCATTTGTGGAATGCATTTGCCTGGATCCCACCCTCGAGGTGATTTTGGATGGGACATGCTAGCTTTCGTCTCCATCTCCTTCCTGAGGCCTTGTTCTCTGGCCAGAAGTCGGTCACGTATCTGCAAGGGCGGCTCGAACGAGGGGCGTTTTTCTCTGGTGCTTGAGCGGTCATCGGTAGTAATATTGCTATACGAGGGGGGTTTCCCCCCCTCTTCTGTGCCCATTCTAGCATGTCAGTAGAGTTCAGTTGACGTCTTCTAGCTGTTAATGGTTCGTTGCACTGGTGGTCTATAACTAGCCTACAATAGTCTGCGTCGGGTTGAAGCTAGGGTTTCCTTAGTTGCCCGTAGCTTCTCCACAAAATCTCTCGCTTATGCCTTGCCCTGCAATATTACAAATATAGTGCGATGGGTTTTCCTGGACTGATAAAACCACTTTACCTGGCCTGAGGCAACTACAACATGATAGTACATGAGATCCATAGGCGCGGAAGTCACATCAACCCCAAAGAACGTGGCAGGGTTATAGAAGCTCATAGCATTTAAGGATATCATCTTGGTGGGCACTCTTGTTGCATCTGACTAGATCCACAATGAACGTGTCCCAATCAATCTAGTGTTTGAAAACATTGGTGTCCATCGTGGCAGCCTCTTAACACAATTTCCAATCGTGATCTCTGCATTCTGTTAGAAATACACTCCAGCATATTGTTTTCAATTTTGGAAATTAGATCGCCAATCATTGTTAAATATTGTTTCAAATCTTATCAAATTGAATTTACTCTGACAGAAAAATCTCTTTAAATATGGATCTAAAACAGATAATCGAAGCTTGATATACACAAGCAGATTCTACCAGTTTCTATCTTTTCTAAAACAATAAAATTTAATGTGACCCACTTAGCAGAGATAATTTATTTTTTTTAAGTAAAAAGGAGATCCTATTATATTAATGCTTCAAAATTACACCATGACATGGAGGTGCCAGTTGTCCTGCCTGCGAAGGAAACCGAGACAACTGGCCTATCCAAAATAGCATGCAAGTTCAAAATCTCGTTTTGCCACCCTGCCCGAAGGAAACCACGGTGCGTGACTAGTTTCAGTAGCAGTTTGATAATGTCTATGCTAACACTAACATGGATGTGAACTAGAAGAGCTACAACTCTAATAAACATCAAAAAGAGAGAGATTTTGAGACAGAGCTGAACAAGAGAACCTATTAATCGGTGTCCTTGCGGTCATCCGTTTCCTTGCCGCTTCTGACAAGAATGGTATAGAGCTGAGCGCAGGTGGGGCATTGTCATCGTGGGGTGGCACTGGAGTAAGCTGTGTACAGCATATCCAGGCATTGGCTAACACGGAAATCCCTGAAGATTTGGTTGCCCACCATGCTATGGACCTCGAAGATCAAGTTCAGGTGCTCCGAGTGAAGAAGTGGTGGCAGTGTGGTGACTTTTTCTCAGCGTCCATCTCCTGGTGTGCATGCTACGTTCACTACGGATATAATTCATTGTTGCCTTCTGACATCTCTTCCTCAACCAGGTAGGTGGTGAATTCCTTAGTGGGAGCATCGTTGGGACCGTGTTCTTCTCATGGGCGGGGAGGTGGTGCTTCTACTCCAATGCACACAGGGGCGTTTCAATTGTCCGAAACCGTAAGCATGCGACTTTCAGAGAAGTCCTGGGGGAGTTCCATTAACGGAATTTCCTCGACATAAGTTCTCGGGGGTGAATCTATTGCTATGGACTCTCTAAGTCTCTTCCTCTTAGCAAGAACCAGAGCTTGCTCGAATCGTTTGTGCCTTTTCCACTGAGAGTCGGCCACGTACCACCCTGCTCCTCTGTGGGATCTTCCTCTAGCTCGTGGCAGGTTGAGAATGAGGATGAGAGCCAGAACTTCCCCTGCACATTTGTTCTTGCTTGGCTCTGTGAGCTGCAAATGCATTCTAAGGCTGTTGAGAGGGTTGATAAGGGCATAAATGGTGGCAGTAGCCATTAAGGCCGAGGGATTAATGCTCTCGCTGGCTGGCCTATTCATGCGAGTGAGAGGCCCTGTCAAAAGGTGGAGGCCAAATGAAGTGATGCCCCTCATAACTAGCGGGGATGTGAGGGCGGTTGGCCGCCATTAATGGCCCCTCCTGGTGCTTCTCCACGTGCCCATCCTGCTCTGCGTGGCACCCCATCCGGGGTTAGCAGAGATAATTTAACCCCACAAATATATCCAAATTAAATTTATGAGGCAAATGAGGAAGCAAAGGCACTGCTCCCAGTTGTTGGTACAGTGTATAGGAATATTGTATGTAAACAGATTTCATTATTGGGAGGTTGGTATTCCATCGTTTGCATGTCGTCAAAACTAGTAACACCTCTGCACAATAAAATATCTCAAGTTGATGAAGACTTTGTCCAGAGTTGGCATCTGTAATATGGCCTGTGAGAGTTAGAGTATAGTGAATGGGTACGTCTATAAATTTTAAAGTGAGCAGAGGAGTAGTAAAATCATTTATGGGAAGACTAATAGAACCTTGCAAGTTGTTTATTCGATGGAGCTTTATGCGGTGATTTCTGCGCATATGATATTTTGTTTGTTTGCAGGGTTATTTCCAGGCATCTATAGGATAAGGGGCGAGAGCAAAAACAAGGCACACAAACCAAAAAATAAACCAGGTTGAAGTTTAAAAATGATATTGGATCTTGGGAGGGATGTTGTGTGAGAGTTATATGTCACCTGCCTCTTATAAATTTCATACCTTTTTATTCATTTTTTTTTATTTTTTTTATTTTTTTTTTTATTTTTTTTATTTTTTTTAACGTACTTAATATTTTTTATTTGCAGATAGAAGCATGCGCAACCATTTTATTTATTTATTTTAATATTAAGTTTTCAAAATAAAGAATAAAATAAAAATTTATTTAGCAAGCTTATAAATTTATTTAGCAAGGATCTAAAAAAAAATAAACATTTACGAGCAAATGGAAGATGAAAAATAGATTAGGTGAAATTTTCTTTTCGTCAATTAATTTATATTCCTGAAATCAGTCAATCATTCATGCTACTTTCTGATCCTTGAGGTCACACGAGGCACGGAGGAGAGCATACTTATTCTAGCAAAAATAAAAAATAAAAACTTGAAAATAAAACCCTACCTACACTACGCTAATTAGAAATGAGAAATTAGTTATGTGTAATCAAACAACCAATGTACCATGCACGCAACAGTAATTAAAAAAAAAAAAAAAAAAACCATTTAGCAATTGACAGTCGGGAATATGTATAAATGTGTGAAATTAGTGGTTGAAATCATAAATTAAAAAAGGAAAAAGAAAAGCTAAATGAATCTAACCTAGTACTTGCTTGAAACTAGCATTCGATTGGGCTTTCGTAGGCATAATTTGTCTTACTCAAATCATGTTGCAGCTCCTCATTGTCCTCCTCGACCTCTTGCGCGCCTAATGGTTCTTCATTAAATGTGCAAGGTCCTTCATATGTTGATTCTTTGTTCGCCTCGGGAGGAGTGAATAGGCTTTCGACTGCAATCAAAATCTCCTCTTCCAGAGAAGATGAGACCCCAACTTTTTCTAGGATCTGAGTACGTTGTTCCAAGCTTAAATTCATTTTTAGGTCATGTTAAAAAAGGATTCTTACAGCACCCAAAATTCAAATCTAAATGAAAAAAACTTGAATAAAAGCACTATTACTGAAATGGAAAAAAAAAAATTACTCTTCACAGTTGCAGAAATTAAAACGTTCCTGATAGTTGGAAAGGATAATGAGGAGTCTCCTCTCATGAGCTTCTATGACCCTCAACACATGTAGATCATAAAAATTAAAACTACTTTTGTGTGAATTGAAATTTGTAGAAATTGAAATTACTTCTACCTAGTTGGTAGGGAGAACATGAGGAGTCTCCTCTCACGAGCTTCTATTTCCCCTTACCAACATGTCTATATCACACTTGCAAAAATTAAACTAATCTTTCAGAAATTGAAATTACTTCTACCTAGTTGGTAGGGAGAACATGCGGAGTCTCCTGTCACAAGATTCTATGACCCCTTACCAACATGTTTAGATCACACTTGCATGAATTAAAATGAAAAAGAAACTAATACCTCAATTCATCGTGCTTCCCCGACAACGGAGCCAAAATGTTGGGCTCTAAAGATGTCTTAAAATATAACATTTATGCATCATCCAAAGGTAGGTGTTGGTGCAAGTGTTTTACTTGTCGCCTACGTACGTTCTTACCTTCTGTTTTCAATACCCATCCTCCAAATATGCAACCCCTGCAAAGGGACAACAATCATAACAAAAGGAACAACATCATTCCATTCAAATGAACAACAAAAGGAATAGTAATCATGACAAGGGAATGACAGTCGTTATATTGGGCCGAACTAATGTTGTATTAATTGAGTTGTAGTACTTTCCCAAGTATATCATTTTTCAAACCATGGTTCATAAACTGACGAAGCACATGCAAAGTATATGCAATATTGAAGCGGCACTAATCTAATCTAATGTTTAAGCTACGATGGAAATTGAATCATTAATCTAACACATGACTGAAATAAAATCATTAATCTAACACACGAGTGAAATTGAATCATTAATCTAACACACGACTTGGAATTGAATTAATCTAGTTGCGTAAATGAAATTAATCTAGGAATAGGAAATTGCATGAAGGAAATTAATCTAGAAATGGAGAACCACATGAAGGAAGAGCAGATACAACAAGTGAAGAGTTAAATGGCACAACACATGAGATCTCTCACCAATGAAGCAATCTTACATTGAATAATCAAATCAATCTTCATAAAAGAATAATGAAAGCATGAAAACCAAAACCATGAATCAAATCTAAGAATCCATTTCTCTTTCGAATCCTAATGACTACTCTAATTCTAATTACATAATCTAACTGCATCCTCTAATTCCTATTCTACTTGAATCCTCATGAAGAGAGAGCACTCTCTTTTATACATGAGAGCCTTGAAGATAATATAACCATCTCATTATTACAGATCCACTTTTCTCTCAACCTATTTCCCATTATTACAAAATATAATCCCTTCAAATCCTCACACATATCTCTCATATATCTTGGATAAGCTATTCCAACCAAATATCCATGATCTTCTCCTTGGAATGGGATTGAATTATCTCCTCAAACCTTGAAATGGTGGAGGAAGTATTCGAGAAGTCCTTTTCAATTAATCCTTCTCATATTCCTACACATTACAAATCTCACACATATTTGAGATATATATGAAAACATGTTGATTTTCTAACATTTAATCATAAATTCCTTTTAAATACTAAAATGAATAAAGTGGAGAACAATAAGGTGAAACCCAAGTATATTTATGGAAATGATGTCATGAAAGGTTAATGGGGCGATGAAATGTGAAGAATAATGAAGGGAAAGGTGGATGAGAATAGGACATTTCTGAGCCCCAACATACCCCCCAACTTAACTTGTTGCATGTCCTCATGAAATCATGCATGGATCTTCTCAAGAAATTTTGGCATCTAGATGTTGGCTTTGAGTGATGATAATGAATGTTTTCCAGGATGGGATTTAAATGAGTAACAACTAACATTTTTCTTATGGTTGGTTCTTGTGTGACAACCATGAATATAAAGAATGTTGGTTCTTGTGTTAACAACATTCATTTTGTTTATTTGTTCTCTTGTTGTTATGATAATAATTTGCCCATATTCTTACTGAAAAATGTATGTTATCAATGTGCATAAGGAAAAAATCATTGAGTATAAGAAATACCTTTTTTGTATATGTGTGAATCATGCCAATATGTATAACAATGCTTATGAAGCAAAGTGCAACAAAGTATCGCTGGAAAATAAATGTTGGAAAAGAAATGTTCATAAATGGTAAATGAGACAAAAAATGGAATGATGGTCATGGAAAAATGGAGTGATGATAGTGAATAAATTCCCCTACCACCCAACTTAACTTGTTGCATGTCCTCATGCAATGTGGCATAAGTCATAGAAGTGAAAAGGAAAGGGAACTGGGTGAGGGAAGTTTCCAAATTATTCATTGCTAGCAGTTGAGGAACTACATGATTAAAGTTTATAAAATAACATACCTCCACTTACCCAAAATGTTGATGAACTATGTAATAGGAATATGGCTGATGCGGCTGCTAGAGCATGGAAGATGTCACTCCTGCAGTATCATATGGAAAGTGATTGTTGTTGTAGCGGCGATTGTTGTCTACTGGATCAGAGAATGTGGAGTGGAGGAATCTGAACTGCTGCTAAATGAATCATGGAAAAGAGAAAGTATGAAAGTGGAACTGTGGTACTCTCATACGGCTGAAGTCATGCTGTTGTAACTACTGATAGAGTCATGAAAAGTGTATAGTCTTCACTAGCTGCGAAACCGGATGGTACAATTCTAATCATGCGAATGAATGTGTCCATGTCGAGCATGAAAAGAAGTCATTGGATTACCAACCAATGATGAATGTCGTTAACCAATGCGAGGAAACTCATCATTGATGTCAATGAGTGCCAAGATACCCAAGTATATCTTGCGAAGTGAGAATGAATGAGCTGATGTCGAGCCACTTGCAAGATCTGACAATCAAGGGACATTGATGTATTCCCATGATTGTTAGTGAGAGAACTTGCCATTAAGGCATGCAAGCCTCCAAGTACTCAGAAATGGACTCTAGTCTATATCCCAGATAAGGTGTTGAGGTCAACGGGGCAAGACTTGTTGAAAGGTGGGCCTTAAGGAATCCCACAACAGTCAACGCGAGTTCGAATAAAAAGAGTGATAGGACTATAAATGAAAATATCTCAGTAGTAACAATGTGTATGACAAGGAAATGTAGTCATGGAAAGGGAGTTGGATAGTTTTATTGACAAGGAAAATTGAACTGAAAAATCTAAAGAGAGGTATGTTACTCAGAAAGATAGGTGTGTGTGAAGTCATGAAGGATAATTCAATGGAAGATGGACTTCAACATAGGGATGAGCAATCTTCTTTGAAGGAGAAATGGAGGAAGACATTTATGACGCAAATGGGTTTATGAAAAGCTTTCTATGTAACTACAAACGCCATGATGTGTAAGACGAGAATCATCTCCTTCAAGTAGTCAATAAGACATGTCTTTTTCAAAAAAAATTGTGATTTTTGAAAATCACTTTAGCAGCAAGATGCGATCGGCCACGCACCTGAAAAAACTTAGTACAAATCCTTCATGAAAACTTGTGAGATGTTCGAAAATATAATATGCATAAAGAAGGACAAATGCGACAAAGTAAAAATAAATAAAATGTTGTTTATACCTCTTGTCATGGGTGTTGCGTGTGCGCTTGTTTCAACGTTGATTGCTTTCTTAGCGTAAAAACCATGTTTCCATTTGTTTTTAGGAATTTATAAAAACGCCCATTTGCAATGTTATTTGTTTTTGTTGTTTTAATTTTTATACTTGGTTTCTAATTTTATTACATTATTTTTATATTATTTGTTTTGTTTATAATAAAACAAAATATAAAAACAAACTCTATATATATATATATATATTCTTTTATAAAAAAGAAATTGTTTTTAATAAAACATAAATTTTATTATTTTTTATTATTTTTTTTGTTATTACACTATTTTATAATCAAACAAACATTTTATTTTTATTTTTAACAAAAAAACAAAACAGAAAACAGATAATTTAAATCAATCAAACAAATTTAAACCAAACAAAAGAAAAAAAATGAAATTGTTTTAAAACAAAAATAAAACAAGATTTTTATAATGGTTAATAACATTCACCAACAGATTGCTCCTCGCCAGAAAATAAGTAATGCCCTATCTAGCTACCCATACAGCATATCAAGTTAAGGAATTGCCAAAATGGCCAATTACCATGGTTTGGGCGCATTCTACATGGTAGACAGTCATTAAGTTCAGGCCTCCCTCTCCAAGCTTCTTGTTTTCATCAAAATTATCCATTAATTTAATAAATGTGTCCAAGCTAAACACCAATTGGGGATTGAACAACGATCCTTATTCTATTTGTCTGAGCTGGACTAATCTTTGCAAAATCGTCGATATCATCATTTTTTTTTCGAATTATAAACAGTCATACAACAAAGATGAGAAATCTGCCTCCAACAACCCTGCATATAATGGCCACGTTTCTCGAAGATTTTCTCTGCTGCACTGCGAGGAAAGAAAATAGCACCGAGAAAGGGTATATCTCGTATTGAATTCTGCAATTTCCTAACAAGGATTCGCCCCCTACTTTCATAGAAACTTATGAACACTATTGATATACATGATCTGCACTGTTCTGCCGACAATTCTTTCCAGCATTCAACCAAAGTAAAAATCCAGCACCTATTATAAGAAGATTTAATAGATCCTACAGCGAAACCCTTTCTTCCAACATCAGCAGCTATACCTCAACCGCCTATGTTATTCTAGCAAAGTTGTTTAAGTGATGCTCGCTTCCTATGAATAGTTGAAGCATTGTTGTGGCGATGCATTCTCTCTGCACTGGAGAAGGCCAAACACCTTCTCTTCTTCATTCTTCCCATACTAAGAGGTGTTAAACCCCATCAGAATCAGAGTTGCTTGTGCATGTCGTTATATCTAGAAGGATGCTAGTTGTGCATATTATAGAAAAGAGGCTGATATTTACAGAGATTATGCACAGCATGTTTATGCAGAGAATAAGTTTCAATTCACTATCGACCTTATGGATAATCCCATAAATAATCGATAGGTAAGGCGATCATTTATTACCACTTCGGTAGTGGCATGCCAGCTGAGATAAAAACTTTTTTACCACCTGCCTTCGAGTGAGAAGTTTCTTTCTCTTTTTTGGTGAAGACAGCTGTGGATTCAACCACATACTCTACGCAGACCTCAACCCATGATATTTCCTTAGGACTTCTGCAACCGAAAACAGCGACAGGGTTTTTTTTCAAAGAGTAAAGTTTTCAAGTCTTCGACCTTAAATTCATTATGCTTCCATTAGCCATGGACACTGTCAAAGTAGAACACATAAGTCATATAATCGATAGAAATGAACAGGTCATTCACTGTTACGAGCTCAATATCATCACGAGTCAGATCCACACAGGCGATGAGCCTTCCAATTCGGCCAGAATCATTGATTCTGATCTTGACCTTTCCAGGAGAACCCATTTCCAGATACAAAGATTGTGAGCTAAACATCTATCAAGCTTTGTCTAAACGAATCAGAGATCGAGGTACGTTTAGTTTCTCGACCAAAGGGGGTGAGGTACGAACCCACTCAACTGAGGTACAAGGGCCGCCATCGTATTGAGACTGAAAAGGCGTATATATAATTGATAACTCTCAAGCCACCTCTATTTTGTTAAGGCCCCTACCCCTTCATAGAGAACTCACTCGTACCCGGCGTTCCATGGGAGAAACATTCCATTGACTGGTGCAGTGGTGATGAAACTAGAACCCCAAGTGTATAAATAAAAATGCATTAAAAGGCAACTAAGATTTAATGCATTAATGCATTAAGATTTGTCCCCCATCCGATGGCTAGTATGCCTTAAGCTCACGAATACTCGTGGAAGAGAAATTAAGTTAAGACCGAGGCTCCTGTTCTAGATCGAAATCAACCTTAGGAATACGCAGGTCTTATACCGGTTTACCATAAATTCTAGCCTCCTCCTCGAGCTCCCACATCTCTTCAAAGCCTTTAATTGATAGAGGGGATCCATTCGGCTTTGCTGGGAACATCTCGATTGACAATGGTTACCCATTTAGACACCCAGCCAAGAGGATTGAGCTGAATGATAAATGTGACCAAGCAAGCATTCAGATCTTCCACATTCTGAATAACCCATCCAGATTGTATGATACTTCTTCTTAAAGTGGCCATTGTGAATTGGTATCCAACTGCTTGCATTACATTTGGCAAGCAGTTGGATACTTCACATTTCTTATTATTTGGTATTGGAACCAATTCCCAAGTGTCATTGGATACTTCACATTTCTTATTATTTGGTATTGGAACCAATTCCCAAGTGTCATTTTTCTCTATTTGATCCAATTCTTCATCCATGGCCTTATTCCAAAATTCATCCTTGTTGGCTTCTTCAAAACAGTTTGGTTCAATTGTAAATAAGAGTGCTAGGTGTGTTTTTTCTGGTGAATGGATTTTTCTTCTAGTCTCAACTCCTGCATCTTTGTTTCCAATAATCTGACCTGAAGGATGATTCTTCTGTACTCGTTTGCTAGGTGTATTTGGAGATACTTTTTGAACTTGATCTTTTGCTTTTGTCGGATTCTCTTCATATTCATATTCCTCTTCTACTTCTTTTTCATCTTCTTATTCGAAAAGTTGTTCCATTGATTTGTTTTCTTCTTCCTTTTATTCTGGTCTACCTGTTTCATCAATTGTTACGTTGATGTTTTCCACAACTTTGTTCAATCTTAGATTGTAACACTTGTATGATTTCCTTGTACTTGAGTAACCAACAAGTATTCCTTTGTCCACGTGAGAGTCAAACTTTCCCATTCTGCCATCTTCTCTTTTGATGTAGCATTTTCTTCCAAAAACTCTTAAGTGCTTCACATTTGTTGGTCTTCCTTTCCATACTTGTAGGGAGTTTTATCAATGTTGTTTCTGAGCATTACTATGTTTTTAATGTGAACTATTGTATGCATTTCCTGTGTCCAAAACATATCTATCAATTTGGAATCCATTAGCATTTTTCGAACCATTTCTTGTATTGTCCTGTTCTTTCTTTCAACAACTCCATTCTGTTGAGGTGTCCTAGCAACGAAGAATTGATTTTTTATTCCATGAATGCTACAATAGTCCATAAATTCATTTGAAGTGAAATCTCCTCCATTATCATATCTCAAACATTTGATTCTTGAATCCATCTAATTTTCAACCATTTCCTTGTAGATATTGAAGTTTTCAAAAGCTTTTGACTTGTGCTTGAGAAAGCAAACTGCAGTCATTCTTGTATAATCATCAACTAATAACATAAAGTATTTTTCACCTTTTAAGCCCTTTGTTGTAGTTGGTCCAACTAGATCAATGTGTACAATTTATAGTGGTCTTGTTGTTGAATATTCCTTTGATTTGAACCTGGTCTTTGTTTGCTTTCCTTGTTGACAACGCTTGCATAAAGTGTTGGTTGGTTTCGTGATCTGGGGCATTTCTCTGACTACTTCTGTTTTTCTAACTTTGGCAAGGTTATCAAAATGGATGTGACCCATTCTTCTATGCGATAGTCAAATTTCATCTTCCTTTCCTAGACAACACTTTTCATTTCCAATTTCACTTAACACATATATGTTGTTTGAATTTCTTGCAGTTGTACCGACCAATTTCCCTTAACCTTATTTTCTTATCTCACACTTTTCTGAATTGAAAATAAGTTTATGACCTTGGTCACACATTTGACTCACACTTAGAAGATTATTTTTCATATCCTTTACCAGTAGAACATTTTGTGCCTTTTCATTCTTGTTCCCAATTCAGACTGTGCCTTCTCCAATGATTTTGGATGAATTATCATTTCCAAAGGAGACTGATCCATTTTTTTATTTTCATAATGTAAGAAATTTGTCTTTATCACCTGTCATGTGTTTTGAACATCCACTGTCAACATACCAACCATTTTTCTTCTTCTTAGCTTGTAGAGCGACTGTGCATTCTTCATTGTTATACTGATCTTTCTTTCTTATCCATGTCATTTTCCGAGGTTCTTGTCTGTGAATGTTGTTATTCTTTTGAGGTTCTTTAGGAGGGACTATCATTCTGCAATCCTTGGCCATGTGTCCAAAATTTTTACATTTGTAACATTCCACTTCAGTGCTCAAAGATTCAAACCTGTTGTAACTTCTTATTTGTGTGTCACTAGGTCTCCTTGAATAATCCCTTTGTGTATAACTCTCAAAGTTGTTACCGTTCCTATTGTTAGCTCTGCAATTCATAGCTTTATGTCCAAAATTATTACATGCATAACATAAACCAAAAAATATAGTTTGATACCTGAGAGTTGAAGATATTTTGAAAGGAGGTGCTCTTATGAATCATTTTTCTTCTTGAGGCCTATCTATCTATTATTGATTCTGAAATCTGAATCTTCTTGGTGGAGGGGTGTCCTTGTAATATTCCTTGTATATCTTCCTATCCTCTTTGATTGTTTCTGCATAGCTCTTTGGATTTGTTTCTTGCTCTGTTTTTTTGGAGCTTGATCCCTTTTTTGTCTGATTGTATCCAAGTCTTGACTTGTCAAGATGAGATTTTTTATTGTTGATAATGTCATCCAGAAATTTTGAGCTATTCTGCATATTTTTCTTTTGAATATCATTTTTTAGTGTGAAAACCTCTGCTTCCAAGTTTCCATAGATCTTTTCTTTTTCTTCTAGTTGTTCTTTGAGTGCTTCTTCAATTCTTTTATATTCTTCTATTTGAACCTTCAATTTTTTGATCATTTGTTCCAGTTCTCGAGTGTCCTTTTTCTTGTCTAATTCTACTTGTAGTTTCTTGTTTTTCTTCTTTTCTCTTCTGATAACTTTTATGGAACACATTAATTCTTCTCAATAGTCAACTTTTCCTCTTCAATTTCTTCTTCGACTTCTTCACATTCTTCTTCATCTTCTTCATATTCTTCTTCGGAGTCTTCTTTGCCAGAATCTTTTACTGCCATGAATAGAACTCTTCCTGTCTTATTGTCACTGAATTCATCTTCATCTGGTGATGAGATGTCTTCTTTGGTGTATAAGATTTTCCTGAAAACTTTCTTTGTAGTTCTTTTTCCTTTATATGTGTGTTTTCCTTTTGAGTAACCTTCATCATTTCTCTTTTTATTATGAGGAAATTTGTTAGAAAAATGACCAATAACATCATAATTAAAACAAATTAAAGGGAGCTTACCTCTATACCTACCATTGGTTCCCTTTTTTAGTATTTTGACGAAGTTGGCCACTTATTTATCATCTTCCAAGGCATCATTGTTGTTGTTATATTCTTCTTGTTCCTTTTTCTTTTTCTTTGATCTTTTGGATGCCTTGAAAGTTGCTTCTTTTACATCTGGATTTTCCTTCCAGTTCTCATTTCATATGCTGTGAAGATTCCATGCAGTTCGTCATGCTTATTGAGTCCAGATCTTATATTTCTTCTAGTGCTGATATCTTAGGGTTGAATCTCATAGGAAGAGATCTTAGTATCTTTTGAACAATTACAAATTCTTCAATTTCTTCTCACAATCCTATGATTGCATTCATTGTTTCATTGACTTGTAAGAAGTAGGCTGGATATTTTCATCTTCCTTCATTTTTAGTTGTTCGAACTGACCTTTGTAAGTCTGAAGCTTTGCTGCTTTGACTTTTGTATCTCCTTCATAAATATTTTGAAGCTTGTCCCAAATCTCTTCAGCGGATTTATAGTGTGCAAATTTGTTGAATACCGTATCACTGAGACCATTCAAAAGTGCATTTATGGCCTTGGAATTATTCTCACCAAGTTTTACTTCTTTGTCAATTGTTGGTGGAACTGCTAGTGTTGTGTATCCATCTACAATTGATTGCCAAATTTGAAATCCCTGTGTTTGTATATATGTCATCTTCCTTATGCTCCAAAAAACATACTTATGTCCATCAAATTGTGGTATTCCATTTTTATATGAGTTGGTACTCTCCATGATCTACCTTTCAGTGGTTAAACAGATTTTTGAAGGAACCTGCTCTGAAACCAATTGTTGGATTACTGAAAGGGGGGGTGAATCAATAATAGAGCAATTTATTCATTTTTAACCATATAATCCAAGTGATATATCAATGAATAATTATCATCCAATAACTGAAGATTAAATAAGCAATGAACAAATGACCAAACATACACATACATAATAGACCAGTGTTTTACGTGGAAACCCAAATCGGGAGAAAACCACAAAATTGTTTTTCTTATATGTCTTGAAGAATTACATTCATTGGAAGCACCAAATTCCTTTGTTTTCTAGCTACAACTGGAAGGAAGCTCCAATCCCCTAGTTTCTCAGGCTACAACCTGAGGGAAGCTCCAACTCCCCAATTCTCTGGCTACAACCAGAAGGAAGCTACAACCCCCTATCTTCTTTGGCTACAATCGGAAGGTGGCTACAACCACCTGTCCTTGCCCCATCCTGCCCCCCTGAAGTAGAAATAGAATGATGGAACCATTGTCAACCTGTCACTATGAGATATACCATTGTAAACCTATACCAATAAATCTGAACCATGCACCAACCATGCATCAACTTGTACCTCAACCTGTAATCAACCCGTACCATAAACAAGTGCATCAACCATGCACCAACCTGTACCAAATAACTTGTAATCAACCTATACCATAAACAAGTGCATCCAACCATGTACCAAGTATGTACCAATCATGTGTCAACTACTCATCAACTATGACTCATGAATATGTACCAACATCATCAACTATACACCTCATGTATGTGCCAACTCATCAACTACTTGTCTCA
>ML792579.1:202271-216324 GCA_009831015.1 Picea engelmannii
ACATTCCTACAAACCTTCCTTAACTTCAACAACAAGAGACTAGCATTTTCATCAAACTTTTCTTTAGTCTCAGATGCCTAGTTTTGGATTAGTCAACAACCCTAACTTGAAGTAATCATAACTTTGTACCTGTAATGTATAAATATATGAAACTGATACACAATGTTCTTCAGTTTTTTTTCTATAATTTCTCCTAGTTTCATTACTTGGAACCTCTCAGAAAATCAGTTATAGAAATAATGACATACATTGATGAATTTTGTCTTATTCTAGAGAGCGACCTTGTAGAGCGTTCACCGCACATAATATTTATTGAATTGATATGAAACTATTACACAGAATACTATAGACTATACCCTAACCAACACATTTGGTTTCTCTTAATTTGTATATGTTATGAAGAAGTTATGATGTGTTTACCCGAAACACCTATTTTTGACTAGTTTTAGGACTAGCCACAAACCCTATTTTCCACAGAGTGTAACTCCAAAAATACAATGACCCACAAGCTGAATTTTTTACCACAGATACTTGGATACCTTTTATAAATGGAATAGCAATTTCATGGTCTGAATCATTATAGAAAAAAAATGTATAGAGAAAATGGTGATATGACCTATAAATAACATACCTTAGAAAGCACATTCAAAATAATTTATCCTTCCTTTCATTTCGACCTTCTTTTCTTCACATTCCCTTAGAATTTCAGCTTAGATGTCCTTGGTTACCTTAGACACCTATATATATTCAATATTCTCAAGTGTGATTAAAATGAGAGAGCCTTTCCTCTTATTTATACTCTCCAAGTAGCTTCCTTAAAAACATCTTCTAGGTCACTTGACCCCACTTTCCTTATTTTAGGGTTAACCCACTTCTAATTTCTCCATTAAATTTATTATTGAAATAATTTATTTTTTATTCACTTTGAATTATAATACACTCATTACTTCACTTTATTATTTATCTTTTAAAATCTCTTAAACCACCAAAGTGATTTGATGCAGGAAAGGAGAAGGAAACCTTCAAGGAGGAAAGACAAGAGTTTATCAAGAAGAATTTTCCGTATACATATGTCATGTAGCATACTCAATACGTCCCCACATATGAAATGTTGTCAAAAATGGACCACACCAGTGAAGTACACCCTGGACACCAAGTAACTAATATCCGAAATTTTCTGCAATCCTGTGTTTAGTTATTCAAAGTTCCATCATTTGTTACAATGTTACAAAATATGTTAGATAGATGTAACACAAACACTGAGGGGAAATTATAATAGAGAATATTCAATAACCTCCATGTTATAAGGAGGACATGTAAAGAATTTAGATTGAATGCCAATATCATAGATTTCAACATGGGAGATGTTACATTGTACCTAGGATCTTAACAAAATGTCTTACCAAAGAAGACATGAAAATGCATGGGAGAGCTAATGTTAGGCTACTCACCACTTCAACTAAAGTTAGCAAACCAACACAAAGTTCTACCAATTGGGAGGCTAAAAGGAGTAACAATATATTTGGACGGAGTGTGCACTAAGGCAGACTTCGAAGTCATTGAAATAGTAGATGGCACAACACCATATCCCGCATTGGTTGGACTAGATTGGGAGTTTGATAATAAGGACATAATTAATTTGAAGACAAGGAAATCAACATTTGAGTCAGGGGAATACCAGGTCATTTCACCCTTGGACCCATCCGAAGCCAAATATTTGTGGAACCAACTTGTATGGATTTAGAAGAAATCAACCAGTTGTACAGAACCTCCACGCGCACAGAAAATTACATTAATCCAACTATAGATGGGGTACTTAGCTAGAGAAGTATCACCTCATGTTCTTTTGATTCAGGTACAATACTGGATAATTGGAAACAATGCCTACATGAGGTATCTATAAGAAGGTGTGCAAGAATAGACTATGCAGTAAGATGGGTGGGGACAAAAATCATAGAACCTTGCATTTTTCATGGAATAAACGAATTAGAAGAGTTACTGACAAAATATGAGGAGGAAGTATCATATAATTAGAGGCTTTTATCCCTATATATCTCACTTAAGGCTAGACCTGCAATATGGTGGGGTGCACATAAGGAAAACATACAGGACTAGTATAAATGCAAAAGATTATTGTGCATCGAATTTAGCATAGAGCATAAGACCAATGCAATACAGAGGTATGATGGACAAGGAACACCAGAAGAACACTTGAAAAAGTTCAGAAAACTATGGAATATGACACCACCAAAAGAATGGCCTCATTAATTCATTCACACCCTAGAAGGAATCACAGAAAACTGGTATGTAGACCAGGAACCGCGCAGAGGTACCACCGAATGGATACTCTTGCAGCAAAACTTCGTAGCAACCTTCTCATTTGAAAGTGAGAACCCCAACATTGATTCATCCCTGAAGAAGATAAAAGGAATGATATTTATTGACAAACCAGAACTAGAACTCATGACAGAGTATCAACAACAGAACAGACATACAGTCAAAGAATTATTGTCATGCTATCATGTGGAAAAAGAAACACTAGATGAAGATGATCTACGCAATATCCAAATTCTAGAAATAGAAGGGGTAAGAGAGGTCAAAGGACCCTCTCTCAAGTCAACAGAATTTGTTGCACCGATTAAAGTGAAGAAAGTCAATATCAGGACAATTGATAACCCAAATATGGTCAGTATTGGGGACTATTGCGACGAACAAATAGTGGAGAGGAGAACAGAGTTACTGAAAAATTACAATGACTTGTTCCCAATGACCTTCACATAAATGAAAGGTATATCCGAAGAGCTAGGTGAGATGAAGATACCTCTCAAAATTGAGGCAAGACCTATCAGATAGAGACCCTACAGACTAAATCCAATATACAAGTAGAAAGTAAGAGCATAAATCGATAGGATGTTGGAAGCAGGGATCATATAACCATTAGAAAAATCAGAATGGATAAGCCCTATGGTAGTTCAAGAGAAGAAAAAGGAAGCATAAGGATATGTGTCGACCTGAGGAAGTTGAATGATTCTTGCCTACACGAACCTTTTCCTACCCCTTTTACTGATGAAGTCCTAGAGAATGTGGGAGGCCAGGAAGCATATTCATTCACAGATGGATTCTCAGGCTACCACTAAATCAAAATAGCTCGAGAATATAGGTATAAGACTACCTTTTCCATGGAATGGGGATCCTATCAATACACAGTCATGCATTTTGGATTGAAGAATGCACAAGAAATATTCTCAATAGTAGTCATAGTTGCATTCAAAGAATTCATCCATCAATTTTTAGAAGTGTACCTAGATGATTGGACAGTATACAGTCTATTGAAAGACCATTGTTATCACTGAAATTTTTTCCACAAATGGTTACAAGAATTCAACATCGCCAAACAGTTATGAGATCACCCATGGACCAAAATTACCACAAAATCATTTCCAAATGGTTAAAAACTATACAACCAGTGACAAAATTAAACTGCACTATGAATACACAGGGCGAGCGCGCCCATGCGCAAAACAAAAACGCAGTAAAAGCGCACATGTGCTCGATGCGCGATTGTGGTCGCAAAAAGCCATACACATCTGAGAACGGTGCATTTATGAGAGTGGTCAGCCTTCCACCCACTTCTGGTTCAGCTCCCAAGTTGATTTGACACTCAAATATGGACTAGATCTGACTAGGTGGTTGGTCAAAGACCTAAAAATGCTTGAATTAGCCTCTTTCCACACTACAAGATGGTTGCACAATACCTCAAAGAGGTGCTATAAAAAGGCCATGGGTGCACTTCATTTTTTAAGGAATTCAATAGAAAAGTTATGCTGCTACTATTCTCTTGAGGAATCCTCTATTCTCATCAAGAGTATACTAGCACCATTACATTAGGCAATCCATCTCACCCCTTGAGTGGATTAGCAAAGAATTCTTTCACCATTTTCATTCAAAGTTGTAAGAAGAGCTTATTTGTGGGGGTCCAAGAGCCCTCCCTTGGAGGAAGAAGGGACTCATAGTCCTCTTTCTTCGTGGTGTTTTCTTTCACTAATATCAAACTTACCATTGGTGACATGGGTCTTATTGTTTCTTTTGTTCTTATGTCCCTATGTTCATTAGTTTAGTTGTTATTTTATTTCTTAGTTTAATTCTTAGTTGTTCTTTTATATTTCTTTCTCTAACCCTTTTCCTTACAGTTGTCCTACTTAGAAAACTCAACTAATCTTGCAAGCACCTCTATTTTTCTCACTAAGGTGATGAAAGAGGTGCAACAACCATGTAGAGGTGTTAATGTTAATGTTGGAAAGATGCAGGAAATGCCAGATATCCATGAACATTAAGAAATGCATATTTGGGACACCTTTTGGAATTTTTTTGGGTCATACAGTATACCAACAGGGTCTAATAGTGGATACCGAAAAGATTGCAGTAATTGTGAATTTGTCACCACCAAAATCGGTGTGACAGTTGAGATACACATTGGGACATACAGGTTATTATAGAAAATTTATAAAAGGTTATGCAAAGATCACTACACTGATGGAGAAACTGCTCAGGAAAGATATCATATTTCAATGGGATGAGGACTGTCAACAAGGGTTGGACACCTTGAAAGAGAATATGGTGACAACACCTATACTAGTATTCCCAGATTGGGAAAATACATTTCATGTGCATGTAGATGCATCATCCATAGAACTTGGAGCTATTATGGCACAACTCGGAGTAGGGGAGTTATACCATCACATAGTTCTTGCAATAAGGAAACTATCAGACTCAAAGAAGAAATACAATACTACAGAAAGAGAAGGCCTAGAAATGGTATATGCACTGCAAAAGTTCAGGCACTATTTACTTGGAAAACATTTTAATATTTTCACAGACCATTCTTCCCTCAATTACCTAGTCACAAGCCAGTGTTGGGGGGGAGAATCTATAGATGGTTATTTCTATTTCAATAATTTGACTTTGAAGTAATAGTCAAACTAGGGAAGTTGAATGCAGGGCCTGATCATTTATCAAGGGTCACCAATGGAGAGGAACCTATAAACTTAGAGGACAACTTCCCTGACGCACAACTATTTTCAGTCTAGGTAGTTGATAAATACTTTGCTGACATTATTGAATATCTGAGTATAGGTATTGTGCCATAGGAGTTTAACACCGTGCAAAATAAAAATTTGTCTTTTAGAGCTGCAGACTATCAATTGATTGTAGGACACTTATACAAAATGGGCACAGACAACATTTTGAGAAGATGTGTATTAGAGCATGAAAGGCCAATAATTTTTGCAGAATCTTGTGAAGGAATAGTTGGAGGACATTATGTAGGAAAAGCTACCATGCAGAAGGTATTGCACATAGGATTATGGTGGCCAACAATTCATAAGGATGCAAAGGAATATTTTGAGAGATGTGATGTCCTTCAAAGGGTTGGAAAACCAAACAGAAGGGATGAGATGCCTTTAAAACCACAAATGACATTGCAGGTATTTGACAAATAAGATATAGATTTTTTTGGACCAATTCATCCACTAGATAGAAGGTCAGTACCTAGATACATCATTATTGTGGCATAATACTTAACAATATGGGAAGAAGCAGCACCAGTCAAATATTGCAGCGTAGAAATAGCAACACACTTCTTGTTTGAGCAAGTGATCACTAGATTTGGATGTCCATGGATTTTGATGAGTGACCAAGGTACTCACTTCATAAAAGCACTATCAAGGCTATTGTTGCACCTCTTTTGTCACCTAAATGAGAAAAACAAAGGTGCTTACACGCTTAGTTGGGTTAGCTAAGCAAGATTGCAGTAAAGGAAATGGTTAGAAGAATACACATAAAAGACTAAGCTAAGAATTAAACTAGGAAAGGAAAAAACAATTAAACTATTGTGCATAAGGACATAAGAACAAGAAACAAACAAGACTCATGTCACCAATGGAAAGGATTGTATTAGTGAAAAGAAAACACCAAAGAGAAAGGGGACTTTAGGTACCTTCTTCCTCCAAGGGATGGCTCTTGGACCCCCAAGATTGAGCTCTTCTTACAACTTGAAAACTTGAAAGAGACGGTGAAAGAATCCCAAGATAACCCACTCAAAAGGTGATATGGATTTTCCAAATGGAATGGTGCTAGTATGCTCTTGATGAGAAAAGAGGTTTCCCCAAGAGAATAGCAGCAGCATAACCTTGCAAATGAATTCCTTGAAGATGTAGTGCACCCATGGCCTTGTTTTATAGCACCACTTTGAGGTATTGTGCAACCATATTTTAGTGTGAAAAGGGGTTGTTTAGGGCACCTTTAAGTCTTTGACTAGCCACCCAACTGGATCCATCCAAAATTTATATGTCAAATCGACTTGGAAGTTGAAACAAAAGTGGGTGGGAGGCCAACCAACATCATAAATGCAACGCTCTTAGGTGTGCATGGCTTTTAGCGTTCACAGTCACGCATCGTGCACATGTTCACTTTTCCTGTGTTTCTTGATGGCGCATGTGCGTGTGTGCTTTGTATAGTCATAGCACATCCTGATTTTATAACTGGTTGTATAGTTTTGGACCTTTTGGAAATGTTTTTTTGGTAATTTTGGTCCATGGGTGAACTAATAGCTGTTTGAAGATGTTGAATTCCTGTAACCATTTGCAGACGAAATTTCAGTGATAATAGATGCCCCCTGATGGATGAGGTTAGGAGCATACGGATATCCGAAATTTATCAATGTTTCATCTACTGAGAGTATCGTTGTAAGAAAGAGTGATAGTGAGAGTATCAAGAGTGACCTGTTGGAGGGACAAGGGAACCTGTAGGACCCAACCTTTCGCAAGGTGTGAAAAATAAATTGTGTACAAACGAGGCAGGCACGCCCCATGCTCGTGTTATGTAACTCCAAAAAGGGTGTTGTATAGTAACTAAAAATATGTGTTGATGTAGACAACTACAGCGCCCTCGGGGGAAGTTTTGATAAAGGCAGAGGACAATTCTTATGAGGAATAATACTCTAAACAGTAGGCAATGACACCTATAAGAAGTATCATGGAATCTGTGGGCATTGATAGCCCAACAAAGTTCAGAGGTCTTTGGTAAATATAAAAACAACTCCAATAGTCGCAAAATAAGACCCACCGTAACATGAGAAAGTCTTGAAGTCGAATGTTATGGACGTCAACGACAGCAGAGAGCGATGATGGTTCTCCCTGTGTTGTCCAAGACTTTTCATTTTAAAGGTAATGAGAGTCAAGATACTGTCAACCTTATGGAAACTATGTTGATGTCAAAAAAAAGGGAGATGCAACTCCAAGAAGCAAAGGGCTTCGTGAAATCCACTAGGTGAGGTAAGGAATTGAGGAGGTACATGGACAAATTCAAGATGCATGGAGACTCAAGACTACCCTTGGTTGGGAATATATGTGAAGTATAAGTGGTCGCAACCATTCAACTAGGTCGAGTGTCAGGGGGACAACGAGATGTGGGATAAGTTGTGCCAGAGGCGGGGCAAAGTGAACAAACTCAGAGAGCAGAGGCAGGTGGCCTGTGGGATACTCGGAGTTTATGGATGATGTCAACAAGGGTAGGTGATAAGGAATGCCCCAACCAAGGGAGACATGGGTTGCGTTTTCCAAAAAGGAAGAAGTTCGCCAAAGGTGATGACAAAAAGCTATGTAAGATGCTGGAAACAATGGCTTAATTACAAAAAGAATTAAGAAATTAGTGGGGATAATAATACAAATACATAAATGGGTGCCCTAGTGTGAGATGGCTTGGCCTGAGGATGCCACAAGTTGGTTAAAAAACAAGTGGGGGGTTGGGGCCCCATAGGTGGGTTTCTGTAGTAAGGAAATGTATGGAGGGAAATTTGAAGATGGGAAAACTGGCGGTGGATGAAATGGATGGTAAATGATGCTACGGAAGTGCATTCAAAATAAACCCACGAGGAAGTGCTCTGGGATTCCGTTCGGTATGCTAGAAAAATGAGGAGGAGTATGTGGCTGATTTGCGACATGATATAAGACTATCGGGACTCCCATCCCTAAAGGTTGAAAACAGCATGAGTTTCAAAGTGCCAAGGGTTCTATGAATGGGACAACTCATGTGGGGGAGAGTGCTACCAGGTGACAATACCCAAAATGTAGTGGAGGTGACAGTACTGCAGAGCCAGATATAGGGACCCTAAAGGATAATTTCAGAGGGTGTGACTGGAGATGCAATTGAGATTAAGAGGGAATGATTACATGACAGTGTCGATTATATACCTGAAGGGATCGCGCTGGTGTGTGATGACCAAGTACCTGCACACATGACAACCAAATACCCGACGTGAAAAATATCTGAAGATAATCGAACATATAAGCATTTATTTGATAATTTTGAACATGAGCATGCGTACCTGAATGGGGTATGGAAAAATGGATCCCTAGGGGCTGAAGATGAAAAAAAACCTGGGGATTGTCTTGATGTAGATGACAAGATTCTAATCTCGTGGCTGAAGATGAATCAAAAAATGGACGCTCAGAGCTCCCACAATTGAATCTGGAAGTTTGGAAAAAAGGGCCTATATATAGTTGTAGGGGCCACATTGCCACCTCATTTGTACTTGCTGCTATAGTGGTTAGAGAGGATATTGCAGAGCAGATTCAAAGATTCCAGGAGTGCAAGGAAGTCGATCTGGGAGGTGCGAGAGTCAGGTTAGTGGTCTCATCCTCCTATATAGTAGTTAGGTGTCAATTTTTTGGTAGGACTATACGGATGGTCGTACGGTGGGTTTTTAGGGTTGTGTCCCCCCAAATGCATGGACGATTGATGGTGACCCATGCATGAATGCACGGATATAATGGTCTTAGCCACGCAGAGGGAGTGTGCCATTTGGGAAAACAAGCATGTATGGGGTGCACGCTTGTCCGAAACACAACCGCACATATGTGTGCGACTATGTTGTTGACAGTTGCGCATGAGTGCGCAAATGTGTAGTGAACAACCACACACCGAATGTGCGCCTGTGGGGTAAATATGCACGCATGTGTGCATGCCTGTGAGGAAAAAAACTATGCCTTTGGGGAAAAGCTGAGGGTGAGAAAACATATCTCCTTTTTTCTTTTTTTTTGTTGGGATATTTTGGTGTTTTTGTGATGGTTGATCGAGTACTGTATATGTGGATGTAGGTGATCATTTGGGATGATCTTGATCCATTGGAGAGAGAGGTATTGGGCCCGACTAAGGGAGTTCGTGAGGGATGAGAAGTTGGCGGTTCATGGTGCTTTGGTGGCCTGTGGGGTGTTGAAGTTTTTTGAGTGCCCACTATTGACGTCACAGGAGTATCTGCTACAATTTATGATCTCGATGTGGAGTCCAGAGTTGTAGTGTTTTATTATGTGTGGGGAGCACTTGGCATTCTCTATTGAGGAGGATGTCTATTTTCTGACTGGGCTCCCTTTTCGGGGAACCCTACTGCCAGCTGAGCCAGTGGTAGTTGGAGAGGGGCAGTTGGCTACCCTTGCCCAGACATATTATTCTCGAGAGGATTTTATGTCTGGGTCAGTGGTGAGGATTGGGGCGAAGGATTCCTTGGTACATCGTTGCATGGCAGCGATGATTGTGAGAGTGTATGGGTCGCTCATGATGCAGCATATCAGTGGTGGCCAGCTGAGGATCATGCAACAGGCACTAGGGGGTGATAATTTTACCTGGGGCTTGATGTTGCACGCCAAGATGGTGGGACAACTCACCAGGTGTCGAGTGGTTGACTCAGGGTATTTTTCCTTTGGATCTATCCTCATGGCTTGGTTTCTATAGAGGGTGTCAATGTTGCACCCGATAGTTTTGTTAGACCCATCAGGAGCACGAGAGCCACGACTGCGGTGGTGGTCGACAATTTTGGTTCGTCATGGGGGTGGGGAGGGTGGCCACTACTTCATGGTTGAGGTTGCAAAGGTGTGGCATCAGATTCCCCATATCATATTGTAGTTTCCATACAGTGGGATATATTTATGTGATGACCCTGAGATGATATTACCTCCAGGAGAGGTATTCGATCGTTGAGATATGATGTGTTGATTGTTGGTTCATATTTGTATGGATGTTGATGTATTCCTATGGTTGTTTGTGTAGATGTGGTACTGAGAGGTCGAGTTGATCAGAGTACCAGCCCACCAGGGGCCTGTGAGACCAAAGTGGGGAGAATTGCAAGTAGGGGAGAGGCGGCATCGAGAGGATGTTGGGGAGAGGCCCGGTAATGATGATAGAGTGGCCTGGAGATGTCGTTATGATGACCCCGAGGTAGGGCCGTCACAAGCTCCTCCGGTCGAGACCGGGGGAGTGTTTGATGATTTCCATCGCCAACTAGAGGTGGTTCTATAGGGAGTGCTCGAGAGGATGTGGGTGCGCATTCAGGATGAGGGGATCCTAGAGAAGTGTATTGGGTTGTCGATAGAGTTGCAAACCTTGATCCACAGAGCAACTGTAGCCAGAGCTGTGATGACTGGACGGTTGCCTCCTGGACCTGAGGGACCTGGAGCTAGTGGGGTAGCTCTGCCAGAGGGAGGACCTACTACTAGAGCACTAGAGGCATCGTAAGGGATGCTAGATATGTATTTATGTATCTGATATAGGCTGGTGAGCCCATTTTGTGTAGTTGTGACATCCAGTTTTGTATTGGTAGGGATGAGGTGATTCACCTACCTACGGGCGATGTACTATTTTTGTAAACACTTTATGACATGTGGACCGATATATATATATATATATATATATATATATATATATGGACATACATTTTTGGATCTTTGTGTACATGTGTAATGTGTTTGTTGTTGATGATGATTTTTTTTTTCTTTTTTGATGTAGTGGATGATGTCTAATCTATATGTTGTCATAGACTTCTGATGTTTTATGTGTATGTGAAGATGTATTGATGTGATAGATGCCAATCTAGTATAATGTTATCCATGTTATCTGTTATTTGATTGAATTGTCTTGGGATATGTGTAAATTTAATGGAATCAAAATGTCGAGATAAAAGTCTAACCTGCAAGTATTTGTGAAAGAGGCAAGGATCATAGACATGGTATACATTATTGGGCTTGAGGATGACAAGTTGGGAATCTAATAAGATGCTAAGGTGATGAATATGGTGATGATTGGCCTCAACAAGGAGACCAATGAAGGCGGTGTACTCTTCTTGATTGTTGGTGATTGAGCCTAAACATATGTTGTTGGTGTGGAGCAGGTCATGTGAAGGTGAATAGAGGGCCTAAGCAGCCGAAGCAAGATTTTGTGTCCAGCGGCTAGCTCCGTTGGCATAACTGATGTGGTAGGTCGATGGAGGTGGCATATTTCAATAGCACAAGTGATAGATTAGATGGGAGGTGTGGATAAAAGAAGACAAAAAACTCTACAAAAGATGTACAAAAAAGAAAAATCCTAGTGTATTATAGCTATGCTCAAGCGTAAAATTTCTTTAAGTACAACCCGTTGACGGGTTCCTTGAAAGGATGGCCTTCAGGGGAGGCCAAGATGTATGCACCTTTAGTGAGACAATGTTGGATGATGTACGGTCCATGCCACATGGACTCAAATTTTCCATGGCCAAGGGTATCGTGAGCGATATCATAAGCGAGGACGAGGTCTCCTTCGTTAAATGACTGAAGGTTGACATGGCGATCAAAGGTGGCCTTTGATCGTTTTTTGGCTACTTCATTGTTCTATAATGAAGATCGATGATCTTCATCCAGGGATTCTAAGTTCAGTAAATGCTGCTCTATTAGGGTAGTGTCGGGTAATAGTTCAATAGTGGTGCATAAGGTGGAAATTTTGCACTCGATAGGAAGAGTGGCCTCAACCCCGTGGACTAGATGAAAAGGTGTGAAACTAGTGGATGTTTTGACTGCTATGCGATAAGCCCAGAGTGCAGAAAATAACATATGATACCAATTGGTTTTATGTTTGTTAACTATGTGTTGGAACATGGTTTTTAATACCTTGTTAACTGCTTCTACCTGTCCATTGGACTGAGGGTAGTATGGTGGGGAAAACTCATGGGAGAAGCCTAACCAGGATGAGAGTTCCATGAAAATCTCATTCTCAAAATGTTTCTCGTTATCAAGGACTAGTTGGAGTGGTACTCTGAAGCGACATATGACGTGGTTAAAGAACAAATGTGCTGCTATGTCAGCAGTGTTGTTGAAGGTAGGCATGGCTTCAACCCACTTGGTAAAGTAATCAACTTCAACGACTATGTATTTGTTGTGGGGTATTCTACCCTACGGACTAATAAGCTAGGGCTCTAAACTTATACACAGATAATGATCCTTAAGATTTAACTTTTAACCTTCTACCCAAAATCTCAACCCCTTTTCTCAGGCAAACACGGGAAGAATGAACTAACCTTGTTATCGACGGTTGAAGTAGATCCTCTGTTGAGTTGTTATCTCCTTGCTGCTGCTGCTCCTTCCACAAAGCTTCCTGCAATCAAGACAACACTATGCATGCATGTTATTGATCTACTAGGGGGTTAGAGATAAAACATAAATCAAATAACATAGATGAGACTCATGTATTCGGGACGGGAAAAGTATATTTTTCATTAATCTCAATATGAACCAACTTACAATGATTTTTGAGATCGGCCACAGTTCCTCGATCCTGATCCTGGGCTCCTCCTCTTCTTTTTGTCCTCCAACTGCTGCTGCATGTATTTCTCCTAAAGCTTGAGGCAAGGCTAAAGGGTTGGGACAAAACTGACTTGGCAATTTGGCAGAGTTCCTTTGCTATCCTTTTCCCCCCTTGAATAGTACCCCTACCCCTCCTTATATAGGCTAGAAGGAGCTAGGTTTTTGGACGAACTCTCGGCCATGCATGGCGGGGAGTTATAGTTAACTCACCAAAAGCTTCTCGTTCTGTCGGCAACTTTCCGATTTTTGTGTTTTTTTAGGTATCCGCGGGCTGTAGTGGGCCTGCTAGCGGGTACCCACGGGCTGTAGTGGGCCTGCTAGCGGGTACCCGCGGGCTGTAGTGGGCCTCCTAGCGGGTTATTTGATTTAATAGGATTTTCAAGAGTTTATTCAGCATGGCTTTGGCAATGAAAGGATATGAGTAGGATTGATGCTAGGTAAGCATATGTGGTGTAATTTAGGGTTATAATAGATGCCCCCTAATGTGTGAGGTCAGAAGAGCATCTAATGTCCGAAATACATTACCAATCTTTACCAATCTATACTGATACGCTGAATGAGTGAGCCTAGGAAACAGGAATCAGGAGGTGTCGTCTGCAAAAAGTGTCAAATGTCTCACTGAGGCGGGCATACCCATGCTCGGGATAAAATAGAACGCATGGGTACCAATCAAATACACTGTATATCCATGTCATATAACTATATAAAGTGTAGCCACGAACAGTACACAGCGGATCTACATCTTGAAATCAAAAAAGATATACATGCAAAGTATCCATCTTCATAGAATCTAATAAGGTCTGATGGCTAGAGATGAGGACTTCAGAGCTCGAGCAACAACTTCAAAATCTTCAAAACTCGGGTAGGAGTGTAATATGAGTGTACGACTACACTACCCAGAGGTCTTCGACGGCTCGTTGGGCATAGACAAAATTGATAATCTTGATGATCAGACTGAATGCTTCAGTGATTTTGAGCAAGGACTTGATTGGACGTTCAGGATGGCTGGGTATGCGGACAAGAGACATATTGCAGAGTGGTCGACTCAGGCTAAGTAACAAACTTCCCTTGGATAATAGCACGACAAGTGATAAGACTCAGGAAGCATATCTGTTAATCATAAGTCTACGGAGCAGGAGGCAACGCAAACTCTCCATATGTTTGGAAGAGTAACCAAACGGTGGAGGACACAAACTCTGTAACGAGCAAAGCTTCCTAAGGTCGTACTACATCCCAAAGTCTGATGAGTCAAACGGATAGATGTGCTTTATCCAAGGGCGACTCATAATGCTGCCAATAAAGAAAATACTTTTCCCATCCTCTTTTTGGGGTATATTTGATTTTTTTGTTCTTTTTGTTGATTTGGAAAAAGAATAAAAGAATATTACGTT
>ML792579.1:220680-262368 GCA_009831015.1 Picea engelmannii
AGTGCCCCTAGATGGGAAAGCACTCGGTGTGAGAGTGTTATTACCAACCGCCCCATTCCAAGAGAACGGTGACGAACCTACCGGCAAAGTTTGCGCAGGTTGTCCTTGACTCCCGGCTCCAAGTGAACTTGTGTGTGCGGGCTACTCGGCGGTCTGCTGATGCGGACCACCGAGTGACAGGGACGAAGGAGGAATATGACCTCCAGCATGAGGAAAAGCATTGAAAGGGATAGGAATGCCCCCAAGTTGACCTTGCAGAGGAGCGTTAGAGCTCCCTGCCCCCAGACCCAAAGTCTGTAAAGTGGAGGTTGTGAGTGCAAGACTCGTTCCTGAACTAGGCATCCCATATGAAAACGGAGCGCCCGTTGCACTAGATGTAAAGGGATTTGTGGCCGCCACGATAGATGGGGTCGATCCACTTTGCGACAAAGTTGTAGCCAGGGCCATGGTGGTCCTGACCGCCGACAGTATGTTAGGAGCGGCTTCTCCTGTGGTGACAACAGTGATAGGAATGGAGGAAGTCCCAGTTGAAATGATTTGTTCCATAACTGGGTTAGGCGATAATAGGCGTTCGTAAGATTGGAATGAAATAATAACATCCAGCCCAAAATCAGCGTCTGAGGTTTCAACCAATCCAAGATTGGCGGTCGGTTCCTCGGGGGGTTGTTCAGGATCGAAAGCCCTGGTTGCTTTGAAAGACCCAAGATGGTCTAACTTCCGCCTCAGTGGTGGCGGGGGTGGCTCCAGGATAACCGGCGGCAGGCCCAAAAGCCTTCGTGACTGGCGGAGCTCTGAATCCTCCACTTTGTGAGAAGATTTACGACACGCTAAGGTAATCTACATGAACAAACAGTAACATGCACTAAAAGAAAGCCCCTAGAAGATAAATCAAGCAAGCACTATTTTAGTAGGGAGAGCAGTTACCACAACCAACACTAGAGTACCTTACCGGTGCAAGTGCAACTCAAATACGGAAGCACCCTCTGGGTCTACTCTGCAAAGCGTTGGTCCAAAGTCTGCCCTAGGTACCGCGGTATACCCCCGCAATCACCTGTGTAAGTCCCTAGAAAAGATAGGCAACTAGTTTGCCAGCACATGAACAACTATCAGGTGGGTACAGTCGACAGTCCGAAGACCACAATGAGCAGGGTATCGAGCCCAAAACCTGTCAAGGGTATCGAGAGAAAGTGTTCTGAAAGACCACTGAGGACCTCGAATGGATTTGAGACCCACGAAGCTCCGTGGCAAATGCTAATGACGGAATCCCTTAACAGATCCTCTATATGTGTTCTCCACCACGTTCGGTCCAGCTTTGGAGGGGTTATCTCCGTTGCCTTTCCTTACGCGACCTCGTGTTTATCCCCTATGTTAGAGGGGGGTCCTAAATAACTTTCCGTAACTGGACTTCTACACTCCCTAAATGACAGACTCCAATGTTTAGTTCGGGTGGCCTTGGAGAATTTACTCTCCAACCTATTCCAAGGCCCTATCCTGAGCTAATATGTGCACCCTACAAACAGAAAAGTCTACTTGATTTTATTAAGCGTTGCTTTTAGTGGGTTTTTTAAATCTCAAGGTGCGGAAGTGAAACTGATGGTGTGTAAAACAGACTCAAAGAAAAATGCACAGAAATGCTGAAAACAAACTTTTTCTAACATGCAAAACCAGCAACTTTTCAATGAAAAGATTTCTTTTCTTTTTCAGATTTACTAATATTTTATGCAGTAAATGGAGAGAATTTTCACTCAGATCTGAGAGCTACTTATACTAAACAAGTACTGCAAAAACTTATGCAAAAGACTTCTTTCCTAACTACTGCTGCAACAACATAATCCGCAATCCCAGAAGCAAATGAAACAAGAAATTGTTTTTTATTTCGTTGTAAAATCACACAACAAGGGAAAATGTTGACAAGATTAAAACCAAGAGAATGGAAAGAAAACTCTGTCTTAAAGCGCAGATCGCAAATAGAATCAGAACACAAAATGCAAAAAGCAATCAAGAACGCACTAATTCCAACACTTGCCTAAAAACCATGAAATAAATATTTTTCTCTTTTGTTTTTTCTACCAAAAAATCAAAAAAAAAAAAACAAGCACAAGCTAAGGAAGGAGTGCCCTAACCTGCTACCTGTGCAGCTTCAGGCTCTAAACCTCTGAGAGGAGCTATTTACACCACAGGAGGTAATGACTGTCCCACCTAAACTGGAAAGCTACCTAACAGACCCGCGACTGTCACCAAGACAGCACGCGTGTACCCACGTGCTGTTCCACTACAGAGCGCGGGTACCTGCAGGCTAAACCTAAGCAGGCCGCGGGTATGTCTAAAAACCAAGATAAAATTACACACAGCCAATATAGTCCTGAAAGAGGCTTCTGGTACTGACCACCAGAGTCCCTGATAGGCTGAGATGCTATCACTTTAACAAAAAAAAAAATTTTCGCAAAAAAGAAAAGCTAATGTGAAGAAACACACAACAAGACAGACTGAAACACAAGACAATAAACCAATTCTGACCCAGACAGGATCCAGAAAACCCCCTGAGAAGATGAAATTCTGACAAGGGAAGAGGGGACTACCTCTAAAACTTCCTGGACTCTACACGCTACTGAAGCTATCACAGCACGCGTTCACACGCGCGTTGTAAGAGGCTAGCGCGCGGGTCACCCGCGAGCAGGGCTTCTGCAAGCCGCGGGTACCTCTGTGTGTCCCGAAAAAGAAAATGTCGAGCGTCAGTCAAAGAAAACTGGTATTGATAACTATGCTCTCTGCTAGCTTTCGACTTAACAGAAAACAAAAACAACAAAGAAACTGAAACCTAATTCTTTGAACTACCAAAAGATCTTTCACCAAACCAGGAAACCCTAAGAGTAAAATATCCCCAGCGAAGTCTCCAATTATATTGTGGGGTATTCTACCCTACGGACTAATAAGCTAGGGCTCTAAACTTATACGCAGATCATGACCCTTAAGATTTAACTTTTAACCTTCTACCCAAAATCTCAACCCCTTTTCTCAGGCAAACACGGGAAGAATGAACTAACCTTTTTATCAGCGGTTGAAGTAGATCCTCCATTGAGTTGTTATCTCCTTGCTGCTACTGCTCCTTCCACAAAGCTTCCTGCAATCAAGACAACACTATGCATGCATGCTATTGATCTACTAGGGGGTTAGAGATAAAACATAAATCAAATAACATAGATGAGACTCATGTATTTGGGACGGGAAAAGTATCTTTTTCATTAATCTCAATATGAACCAACTTACAATGATTTCTGAGATCAACCATCGTTCCTCGATCCTGATCCTGGGCTCCTCCTCTTCTTTTTGTCCTCCAACTGCTACTGCATGTATTTCTCCTAAATCTTGAGGCAAGGCTAAAGGGTTGGGACAAAACTGACTTGGCAATTTGGCAGAGTTCCTTTGCTATTCTTTTTCCCCCTTGAATAGTACCCCTACCCCTCCTTATATAGGCTAGAAGGAGCTAGGGTTTTGGACGAACTCTCGACCATGCATGGCGGGGAGTTCTAGTTAACTCACCAAAAGCTTCTCGTTCTGTCGGCAACTTTCCGTTTTTTGTGTTTTTTTAGGTATCCGCGGGCTGTAGTGGGCCTGCTAGCGGGTACCCGCGGGCTGTAGTGGGCCTGCTAGCGGGTACTCGCGGGCTGTAGTGGGCCTGCTAGCGGGTACCCGTGGGCTGTAGTGGGCCTGCTAGCGGGTTATTTGATTTAAGAGGATTTTCAAGAGTTTATTCAGCATGGCTTTGGAAATGAAAGGATATGAGTAGTCCTGATGCTAGGTAAGCATATGTGGTGTAATTTAGGGTTATAACAGTATTTGTGTTCATTGTTGGATGTAGGGTTGCAAGTCATGAAGTCGATGCCCCATTTACAAAAGGGACCAGTGGTGATGAATGGGTGTAGAAGAGCAGGTGGTGTGCGTGCTTTGTTGGTGTAAAGATGGAATTTATCACATCATTTCATGTCATGGATGCATTCATGAAATAATGTAGGCCAAAAGTAACCTACACGGATGATTTTATGAGTGGTGGATATCCCTGAGAGATGGCCTCTGCAAGCATCGTTGTGACATTCGTTCAAGAATCTGTCGACCTCGTCAATGGTTAAGCATCGATGAAGTATGTTTTTGACTCCTCATCGATATAATATGTCCCCAATGAGGAGGTAGCGAGATGCCTGGTGACGAATACATTGACGATCATCTCTGGAGAGGTGGTTTTTGAATTTTTTGTGTTTGGAGATAGACAAGAAGATCGTTATACCAAGGGTCATCTGAGGGGATTTAAAAAATATGTTCATCAGGGAGGTTGGCATTGACCGATGGAATGGTAGTGTCAGAGGGAAAGGTTGTGATAAGTTCGGCGAGGATGAGAGATTTCTTGCTCTTGGGTGTTGAAAATTCAAGATCGTATTCCTGAAGGATGACGATCCATCGAGCAAATTTACCGTTAATTTGTCGACGACTGAGTAAGTATTGCATGGGGATAGAATCTGTGATGAATTTGGTAGGTCAAAGCAGAATGTAATGGCACAGTTTCTGGACTACGAGGACAACTACGAGGGCTAGATTTTCTTCATGATTGTACTTCAAGGGTGTTCCTGAAAGGTTTTTACTAATGTAGTAAATCACATTCTCACGGACATCATCCCCTATTTGGACGAGCACTCCTGCCACTGAAATGGATGAGGTTGATATGTAGAGGAGATAATAGTGGTTATAGTCAGGTGGACTAATCAATGGGGCGTTGGAGATAACTGCTTTGAGATTTTCCAAAGCAGTTTGGGCATGTTTATCCCATTGAAATGGGATGTCATGATGAAGTAAGAGAAGGAAGCCATGTGCATGAGTAGCGTAATCTGGGACAAAGCGTCGTAAAAAATTGGCTTTGCCTTGAAGGCTCTGTAGTTGGTGTAAATTCTATGGGGGTGGAATTTCTGTGATGGCTTGGACTTTGAGGGGGTCCACAGTAATGCCACATTGGGAAACTCTGAACCCAAGAAGGCACCCAACAGTGACGCAAAATATGTACTTGAGGGGATTCAAGCAGATATTGTACTGACGACACCTGTGGAAGATGATTCATAGATCATCGAGATGTTGAGTGTGTTTCTTAGATCGAGCAGTGAGGTTGTCTAAGTATGCGAGGATGATATGAGCCAGATCGTGAAAAATGTATGTCATGGCCCATTGGAAAGTGGCCCCAACATTCTTGAGGCCGAATGTCATGACACGATACGCAAAGGTGCCCCAAGGGATTGTGAATGCGGTTTTGTACTCATCGACGAGGTGAATTTGGATTTGGTTGTAACCATAGAAACTGTCCATGAAGGAAAAATCCTCGTGACCTACGCAATCATCGATTATTTGGTCAATGAAGGGTGTTGGAAAGTTGTCTTTGGGACATGCATGATTGAGGTCGCGGAAGTCTATACAGACATGGATAGTTCCTTGTTTTTTGTTAAGAGGGACAGGGTTGGAGACCCATGACGTATAGTCTATGGGGTAAATGAACCCTGCAACACGTAGTTTGTAAATCTCGGCTTTGATGGCCGCTTTTTTGGATGGGTGTAGCGGTCATTGTTTTTGGAGGACGGGTGTGATATCAAGCCAGGTGTCTATGCAATGTTTGACAATAGAGGGATCAATGCCAGGAATATCTGTGTATGACCAGGAAAAAATGTCTCGGTATTCCTGGAAGAGGGCTTTGTAGGCGGTGATTTATTCTGGAGAACATGCAATACCAATGGTGATTTCCTTGATAGTTCCAGATTTGATGGAAATATCTATTTTGATGGTTGGGGATATATTGGCCATATTTCCTTCCTCGAAAGCGTCGAGGAAAGGAATAGGGTTATTGAACTAATTTATATGCCCTGATGGGAGAAAATATTTGGTTTCGACTATGTATATGGGGTGTTGGTTAGGAGGCGTGAAGGCTTCCTATGAAACAAAGAGTGCTCTATGGTGGAATACATCCCATGGGAAATCAGGGGTAGTTAACTCCTCGAGGATATTTTCATCACAATGAAACTAGCATGAATATAGGGGATCAAGAGGAGTGACCTCGGTGACTATCAATGTGGCGTTGTCTCCTTCTGATAAAGACGTAGGGGGATTGTGATGGTTCGCTCAACATAAACCAAATATATAGATATTGTGTGTTAAAAATGGTAGTCGGGCGTAGAATGTTTGTGGGGAAATGAATTAGAGAATTGGGGGTATTTGGGGGTAACTTCTCATATAAATAATATAGGAACCATGGGGGAGAAGGGAGTGCCTCAGGTTCTGGTGGGAAGATATGAACCATATCAATTGATGGGGTAAGGGTATTTATCGATTCTGCTGGAGGAGGTGGGGTATGATTTTGAATAGGGGCCAATTGACGATGCCTGTATTCAATGATCATAGGACATTGATATGTGAAATGATCAAGTGATTCGCATAGAGAGAAAGGAAATCTCATGCGTTCGTTGACTGAGGTTGTGACATAATGGATGTCGGTGACAGGAGTTGGGGTGGGTGTTTGCTGAAAGATCTGTCGTACAGTTGTTAGTGTCTGTCAGAATTGAGGTAACACTAGAGAGTGGTGTGTGTAATGGCCATATTCTGAACAGATGGTGCATGCAAATTTGGTTCACAGTCCTTTGTTACTTTTTTTTCTGTGAGATAGCGGAAATAATGGAGGAAGCAATGAGTGGTGGTGGTTTTCGAGGGATTTGGATGAGATTACGTAACTCAGGGAGAGATGGGCATTTGTTGGTGTGGTGTCTATCTTTTTCGCATAGCACGCAAGAAGGTTGGATGCGTGGGGGAAGTGGAGTTGTGTGCTCCTTCTTCTTTTGCCTGCCCCCATCTATAGTAGGGGGGTTAGTGAGTATGGTAATCTGCATCGTGATTCCTTTTTTGGGGGGAGGGAGGGATGGTTGAGGAACCATCTCTAGTGGATGTAAATACCAAAATAGGATTTCTAGCACCATATTAGGAAGGGTAAGCGTTGTAGCGACCTGAAAATCTTGTACACCTGGTGGGGGGTAAAAAAAAGGGATTTGGGTAATGGCTTGGGGAACTGTTTCCCAAACCGGAATTTGGCCCTAGGGAAGATTAGGAATGGGTTGAGATGAATTAGTTCTAGGGGATTATCGAGGGAGAAGTTTTGCAACTAGTGGGACATCAAGGATAAAAGAGGCCTCAGTGGGAGGGAGGTTAGTTTCAGTTCTCGTTCTGTTGGAGTACAGGACACATACTTGTGCTGAGGGATGGAGGAGTGGTGGTGCTTTGTGGTATGTCCCTAGCAAGGATGGGTCTTTGAAGATTTTGGGGCCCATCTCAATGAGTGGATAGGCATTGGGATTAGTGTGGATAAAAGGGAGGATGTTATCGATGTTGGATAAAGGGTTAGGCTCGTAATGTGATACTTGATCGATGGTAATGATCTTTCCATTATGGGGAAACATCATGGTTCAGAACACAAAAGAGGTGATGACCTTCATAGAATACATGTAGCTACGACCCAACAAGATATTGTAGTCGAGCGGGGCATCGATAACCTTGATGTTAATCATAACAGTTTTTCCCTTGAGCTCGACGGGGACATTTTGGAAGAGTCCTTCAGGGGATGAGGGTCTACCATCGTAGGCTCTTCAGGTAATTGCAGATGGTATGAGTTCGGGGAAACCAAGTTTCTTCCATACGGATTTGGACATGATACAGGTGGATGCACCTTCATAAATGATGCATCAGTGAACTGTAATGTTTCATATTTTTATAGGGATTTGAAAAGCAATAAGAGCGGCGAGGTGAGGTTCTCCATTGTCGAGGTCAAATGTGATGAGTCGGGTATTGGCAAGGTCGACTACTCCCAGGGTGGAAAGTAAGGACTTCCCCTGGGTGGGACAAGTTTGAAGGACTTATAAAACTGACATGATAGCCAGAGATTGTGCCAAGTCATCGACCAAACTGTAATTATGAGCTTCCCTAGCTTTAGGATTGTGGACATTCCTATGCAATGGGATGTGAAGAATACAAAGGGGGGTTTCAGTATTAGGGCAGGGAATTATGAGAGGGGGTTCAGTTGTGACTGGAATTACTTCCGAGTTGGTGGGAGAAGATTTGGGGGGTGTGCTATATTGACGAATATGCATTTGCAGAAGGACTTATTCCTCACCGGTAAGGAGGATAGTGCGATTGGCAGAGGTGCCCATATTGGGATATTGTCCCAACTGCGGTGGGGTAGGCTACATGTCTGGTTGGGTATTTATGACCCCTTGGTGTGGGATGGGGTTTTTTAGTATAGCTGGGGGGGGGGTTGTTGCACATATGGTTGTGGGGCCTGCTGAGGTGCAGGCAGTGCTAAGGGACGTGGTCCATTCACCGAATCTTTCATCTGCTTAAAGTCAACGATTTGGGGGCAATGGTGAGTATAGTGACCAAACTCATCGCAAAGGGCACAAAGGAAGGTGATCCTAACATTTATATTGTTCCTTAACGTTTGTTGTTGTTACCCCCTTGGGGGTTTTGATTCCCCTGGTTTTGGTTTCCCCCGGCAGACTAGTTCTACTGGGATTGGTTCTAGTTTCCTCCTGGCCCCGGAGTATTATTGTTCCAATTTTTTCCTTTATTTCTAATATTTTTCAATTGATGGGGTGGATTTGTCGTGTTCATATATTCAAAATTTTGATATTTCTAAATGGGAGAGGGTTGAACAAAATTAACCCCAGCATGTGGTGGTCCTTGTGGTGGAGCCATAGGCTGTGGTGGGCCAGAAAATGGAAAGTACGAATTATGTTGAGGTGATTCTCCATAAGGTACATAGGAGGGAATGGTGCTTTCACTACTGATTAGGGTATAGGCTGAGGTAGAGGGAGTACTGACACTTGGCTGGAGAGGTGGGTGGTTTAGGGGTGCCGACGAGGGTCCACTTAATGGTGGATGCAGGGAAACAGGGTATGGATGTTGATAAGGGGGAGGAGGGTAATAAGGGATTCCTCCATATGCCGGTGGATATTGAGGTGTGCCATACATGGGTGGTTGTTGAGGCAGTGGGTTGTGGTGTGTAGTGTTACCAATCAATCCGTCTGTTGAGTGAGACATTCTAGGTTTGTCTTAGCCAAATGGCATGGGTCTTAGGGCGTCCGAGAGTACCATGTATAGGTATCTGAACTAGGCATAGATGAGTTTGAACTATTGGGTCTTGCTAATGGCTTCTTCTTCAGTCTGGGGGAAGGTGGCGGCCACATCTTTGGCAAGGAGGGAAACAAGTGATTTGAGGAACCAATTGAGACACTATTGGGGGGTAGTGTCATCTTTACAGAGGCTACGTCACTGACGCCATTCATGGATGTGGTCAGCAATATGTGTAGAGGCAGTTTGTTTGAAATCTGTGAGTAGTTCAAGGTCATTGTCATGACGAACGGGTAATTGAAAGAAGGTAAAAAATGCTTTGGCCAAGGATTCAAAAGTTGTGTGGGAATGGGATTTTTCTTCGACATACCATTTGGCAGATGGGCCAGTGAGTGTACGTTGAAATAACCTCAATCGGATGGAATCGTCCATGATGTTGTTCGAAGAACACCATAGGTGAAATGTCATGATATGGTTGATAGGATCATCTTCTGCTTTTCCTTCAAACTTGGGGATGTCTGAAGGGAGTTTGGTAGGCATTGTAGGCCATGTGGGGTTGTCCAATATGGGATCATTGGTGAGTTTAGTCATATTTGGTATGTTGATGGAAGCTAAATATGGCATATGGGGTGGTGGCATAGGATTAGTTCTGACCATAGTGTGAGTGTTCTGAGTACCTGACCCTTGGAGGGGACTAGGTGGGTTTGTACTTCCCCCTTGAGAGAAAGTTCCCCCCCTGCTTCTATGTAAAGGAGAGAGAGTGGAAGGTGTACCTTGGGAATTAGACCCAAGTAAGGTGGAACCAAGAAAAAGTGATCCCAAGACAGTGGCACTCACAGGAGTGTGAGAAGGTGGAGTCGATGAGTTGGCAAGACTAGTAACTCCCCCTAGAATAGGAGGGAGATTTAGCAAGTGTCTGGAACGACAGGGGTTCTGTGGGTCCCCTATGATGTTTGACTAGCTAAGTGAATGTGTGTGAATGGTGGTGAGAGAAATAAATGAACAAGAGCCTTTGCTGCAAATTTTTTTTTTTTTGAACTTTACACGATATATATCCAAATCAAATGTAATCAGAAGGGCATCATACATAAAGTGTTTTGATAAAGAAGAATATATGTGGATAGGTGGATTTTTTCCATGTGGGGGAACAAAGAAAACAAATGCTCATGTCCTAAAAAACGTAACGTCCTTCCTCTCAAAATAGAACTGGACCTTCCAATAGCACTCAACAGTGGGGTCTGAAGCCACCGAAAGAGAAACTAGTGAAGGATGAAGCAATTAGTTATAATGAGGGGTAGAGGGGTCATATCTCGAAATAACTGGCGATATTTCCCAATAGCCACAAAAAATCCAATCAAGGTGTGATTGCAGCCCACAATTGCCACTTGGGTAGATGTCCTAAAATTTGGTCACTAGGTACCTCGGTCAAAGTGCGACATTTAGATTTTCATCTTAAGAAATGGGTCACAAGTTGGATCTCATCCAAGAGGTTGGTGCCTCAAGGGAGGACACACAGAACAACCAGACCTCGTCCTTCAAACCTTCATGGGTATCTCCCTGCCTTATGGTGTTAGAAACACTTGACTTGGAGGATTTAAAGTTCCCTATTTGACAACTTCTATTGTTTTGAAAATGTGAGAACTAGATACCGGGGAGTTATTTACATGCCTATCCCCAAAATCCTACCTAGACTACAATATTTCTCTTGGCACCTCCTATGGAGAAAAAATTAGTGAGTTTTTAGAAAAAATTTAGATGTGGTTGTTTGAGAGATTGGGGGTGTGAGCCAATCTCGTTGAAATTAAGTGGGAGTGGATAGTTTTGTCAAGAAAAGGGTGGTGTGTTTCGAAATCCCTTTTGAGGAAACTTACTTCAACCTCCACGTTTCGAGATGAAAACTATGTGAGTGAGAAGTGACTTTTGTGTGTGAATGAGTGAAAGTGTGCCAATTTTTAATGAATTAGGTGTCACCTTGCTGCATGTGGACTTCACTTGGTCCTTACAAGTCTTTGATTACCTATTTAACTAAATTCCATTTGTACAACCTTGTGGAATTCAAAATTCCCTAGGAAGCTAGCATGTGGACATGTGGGTCCTTTACTATTCCTTTAACTCCCTAATGTGATTTAATCTAATAAAGATTTGAAACTATCCTAGATTGTGATCATGTGGGCATGTATGTGCTCATTACAAAACCTTTAAACCTCCCTAGTGATTTAATCTAATAAAGTAAATTTAAACACTATCCTATCTTTGTAGCATGTGGGCATGTATGGGCCCATTACAATCTTGAGATGTCTTTGAAAAATAAACTAAGAGGAGTCTCGAGGGGGTTATTTTCCTCTCCTAAATATTTTATCTTTTTAAGGGAAATGAAATTGTCTTTCAACCTCTTTCTGATTCTCAAGATCGCTTTGGAGTGCGAGAGAAGAGCATACTCAATGTTTGATATCCAATTTCTAGTCCCAATGCAATTTTTATATGTGATGTAGAATGATTCCAACTTTTTAGTCAAAGCAAGCCATCCATGTGGTGAAATAAAAAGCAAAAAGAGGAAAAATAATGATTTTTAACCCCTAAGTGCCTATGTGTTTTGACTAATCCCTTTATATGAGAGGGAATGTAAGTGTGGTGCTAATTACAACATGCATGGAATCATCCTTAAGAAGGCTATGGGCCTTCAATGGATCATAAAAAATCTTACAATGTGTGATTTTTTGCATATATGCATGGGTTTCAGACTAGACAGAGGCGCTCTGAGCGCTAATGCGTGAACTGAAAAAGATTTTTGAGTGCAGGTGCACAGAAGGCCATGAGAAATGTAGTGATTTTGGTGCACGTGGTCATGATGCGCGCATGTGGGCCAATAAACCTGCACACAGTTGTCACATGGATGTGAAGAAAATTCCGAATGGAATTCTCTCAACTCAGCTTTGAATTTGATGTTTTGCAGGTCGACTTGGGCCGGTTATGGTACCTGCAGGTTAAATAAGTTAAAATAAGAGCTAAAATAACCCAAGTGGGGTAGGAAATTGATACCTTTCCCCAGTGGAGTCGTCAATCTGTTGTGCCTCTTTTGTCACCTAAATGAGAAAAACTGAGGTCCTTACAAGCTTAGTTGGGTTAGCTAAGAAAGACAACAATAAAGGAAAGGGTTAGAAGAATAAACATAAAAGACTAAGCTAAGAATTAAACTAGGAAAGGAAAAAACAATTAAACTATTGTGCATAAGGACATAAGAAGAAGAAACAAACAAGACTTATGTCACCAATGTAAAGGATTGTATTAGTGAAAATAAAACACCAAAGAGAAAGGGGACTTTGGGTCCCTTCTTCCTCCAAGTGAGGTATTTTGGACCCCCAATATTGAACTCTTCTTACAACTTGAAAACTTGAAAGAGATGGTAAAAGAATCCCAAGCTAACCCACTCAAAAGGTGATGTGGATTTCCCAAATGGGATGATGCTAGTATTCTCTTGATGATAAAAGAGGTTTCCCCAAGAGAATAGCAACATCATAACCTTGCAAATGAATTCCTTGAAGATGTAGTACACCCATGGCCTTGTTTTATAGCACCACTTTGAGGTCTTGTGCAACTAGATTTTAGTATAAAAAGGGGTTGTTTAGGGCACATTTAGGTCTTTGACCAGCCACCCAGCCGGATCCAGCCGAGATTTGGATGTCAAATCAACTTGGAAGCTGAACCAGAAGTGGGTGGGAGGCCGACCAACATCATAAATGTGTTGTTCTCAGGTGTGCACAGCTTTTAGCGTCCATAGTCGCGCATCATGTGCATGTGCGCTTTTCCTACGTTTCTTCATGGTGCATGTGCGCACGCGCCCTATATAATCATAGAGCATCCTAGTTTTATAAATGGTTGTATAGTTTTGGACCTTCTGGAAATGTTTTTTTGGTAATTTTGGTCCATGTGTGAACTAATAGTTGTTTGAAGATGTTGGATTCCTGTAACCATTTGTGGATGAAACTTTAGTGATAAAAGATAATCTGTTGCACCTCTTTTGTCACCTAAATGAGAAAAATAGAGGTGCTTACAAGCTTAGTTGGGTTATCTAAGAAAGACAACAATAAAGGAAAGGGTTAGAAGAATAAACATAAAAGACTAAGATAAGAATTAAACTAGGAAAGGGAAAAACAATTAAACTATTGTGCATAAGGATAAAAGAACAAGAAACAAACAAGACTCATGTCACTAATGGAAAGGATTGTATTAGTGAAAAGAAAACACCAAAGAGAAAGGGGACTTTCGGTCCCTTCTTCCTCCAAGGGAGGGCTCTTAGACCCCTAAGATTGAGCTCTTCTTACAACTTGAAAACTTGAAAGAGATGGTGAAAGAATCCCAAGCTAACCCACTCAAAAGGTGATGTGGATTTCCCAAATGGAATGGTGCTAGTATGCTCTTGATGAGAAAAGAGGTTTCCCTAAGAGAATAGTAGCAGCATAACCTTGCAAATGAATTCCTCAAAGATGTAGTGCACCCATGGCCTTGTTTTATAGCACCACTTTGAGGTATTGTGCAACCAACTTTTAGTGTGAAAAGGGGTTGTTTAGGGCACCTTTAGGTCTTTGACCAGACACCCATCCAGATCTAGGCAAGATTAGGATGTCAAATCGACTTGGAAGCTGAACCAGAAGTGGGTGGGAGGCCGACCAACATCATAAATGCATCGTTATCAAGTGTGCTCAGATTTTAGCATCCACAGTCGTGAATCATGCACATGGGCACTTTTCCTGCGTTTCTTGATGGTGCATGTGTGTGCGCACCCTGTATATTCATAGCGCATCTTGATTTTATAACTGTTTGTATAGTTTTGGACCTTCTAGAAATTCTTTTTTGGTAATTTTGGTCCATGGCTGAACTAATAGTTGTTTGAAGATGCTAGATTCCTATAACCATTTGCGAACAAAATTTCATTGATAATAGTTATGACTAAGGAGTTTGAAGTCTATCATCAAAAGAGTACACCATACCATGTTTAAGAAAATGGAATAGTAGAAGCCTTCAACAAGATCTTAGAGAGTGCCTTGACAAAGATCTACAATGTCAACAGGGATGATTTGGAATTGAAAATACCAGCAGTACTATGGCCATACAGAACTACATGTAAAAATTTGACAAGATAGACACCATTCAGGATGGTGTATGGACAAGAAGCAGTGGTACCATTGGAATCTCTGGTACCTAGTCTACACGTTGGAGCCATTACTAAAATGATAGAACGGGGCATAGTAGACAAAAGGCTAAGTCATCTCATGGATATGGAAGAGGATAGAATCCTAGAAATATTTCACCAGGAAGTACAAAAATCCAAACACAAATCTTGGCATGATGGGCATATCAAGAAGAACAGTTTCAAGAAAGGAGACTTAGTCTTGCTATATGACAACAAATTCTTTCAACGTTCAGGTAAATTTAGAATGCATTGGCTAGGGCCATATGAATTCCATCGTGTCACAGATGGAGGATCTGTGTAACTAAAGGATCTAGCAAGAATCAAATTAAAGGGAATGATCAATGGGAGTCGACTAAAGTTGTACAGGGGCAGTCGACCTCACCAAGTATAAAAGAATCCATGCCCTAATTTTAAGATCGTCACTATAGCTAGCCAATTAGTGGCTTGGGTCCATGGGGGAATATTGTGGATGGAAAATCCCATACAGATAGATGTGGCACTTATTGTCAATATTACATGATTCCCACAGTCGGTGTGCAGCCAAATTATTTTTTGGAAAATAGGGCGTGCGAGAAGGAACTGGAAGAGCAAGTGAAATCACAGTTCGACACGATGCAGGGGACTAGAGGCATCATTATAAAATAATTCAATGATGATAGGATGAGTTTCACCAAAAAAATGATAATGTGCAAGATACTAAGTAAGTGTCACCGAGAGGAATCCCTTGGAGGTGTAATCGCAGTGGCAGCGCAGTGCGCAAAAGGGATGATGTTAAGTTGGGCACCATATTTACTAAACTAGTTCCTACTAGACTGCCGCAATGCACAAGATAATGAAACTGAGTTCCATTACTCCTAGTTGATGATATTGGTCTCTCTCATAGGGTGGTAGGCACCCAAGTACACCACCTTTTAGATTCTCATTCTCTTAATGTCTTGTCGTCAGATCTAGAATTCTTTTTACGCTTCTTCAGCAGATCTCATTCACTCAGTCCCATCCTGCTCCAACTGGAAATGGAACCATTTGTTAGGTTCTATTCTAATTTATTAGTTATCTACTCTAATATTACCTGATTTTCATAAGTTGATCGAAGATCATATTTAACAATCTTCCAACAAAAGGCCTCTAAAACTATCGCCCCCCTTTGTAAACCAAAAGGAAATGCAACACACAGGGTGTACTACACAGTCTCACCCACGATAGCTCTATGGGTGGTTGCAATACTTAGATGCTTGCAACATGGGAATGAGTTGAGATATGTGGTTGCACCTTGTGATCTTTATTTATTTAGTCTAAACTCTTGATTATAACATTCATTCTTATTCATGCATGTGGAGTATCATATCTAACTAGTTATGTCATTCATTCATCTATAATTTAATCCTTAACAACAATGGATGTGCATGCATTTAGTCACATAACATAAGATTTACCATGGTTCACCCCCTCTTGGGCTACGTCCACAAAGATCTGGCTCTCAAGCTCTTTATTATGTCTCAGTGATATGTTTCATGGTGCACGTTTACAGTCTTGGAGCTTACAATATCGACAAGATTCCTGATCCATGTGAGGCTAACTAGATCACACCAAGATTCTCAGCCTACGATCTAATCCTCAGGATTGAGTTGCGCAATTCTTCTCTAGCTCACTAGCTTATGAAATGTTGCAGTTCTTACAAACCTTACAACTTCCAGACTCTCTCTACTTCCTAGGTACTACTAATCTTTTTATGTATCTATCCCTCTTAGGTCCTCCCCTCTTAGACCTCCTAATTAGTAATTATATCCATTCTTGTCTCATCATTCATTACAATATATTGCAAAAACCCTAACCCTAACATAGTTAGGCGTCCCTTTCATGCGCGCCTCGCATGCTTCCCTCGCATGTGTTCATTTTCCTTCCAGCTGTCCTTTCTTCCCTTCATGCTTCTCTCCCCAAAAATAGCCTTTTCCCCATAATGGTCCTGCTTCCAAAATTCCCCCTACACTAATATCTGGCTCATCTCGAGCCACCTATTCTTTGCGTGCTTCTTCAACATCTCGTGCTAGAGTGTGGAAATTTTCTGTGAGTTCCCTTTCTTATGTTTGATCATGCATGGTATTTTCTTTGAGCGCATCTAACACTTGCACTGTGATATACTCCCTGATCATTTCTATGCATTGTAATTGTGTTTTCTCCATGTTCTTCATTTCCTCCTCTGCCTGCGCAATAACCTCTACTATTATCTCTTGGAGAGGTTCCATTTGAGCTTGTCGGTCCTTCTTTTGTGTCTGCACAACTACTAGCTCTGCTTGCAACTTCTTCATGTCTTGCATTCCTTTGATCCACTTGGTGATCTTCATCATTTTCTTCTTTTGCTTGAGGTCCTGGATGGTTGTGCTTATATTTTCATCTTTCTGGTACCAGTTTTGGACTTGTTGTTCTTATTCTAGCTTTTTCCATAACTACGCTACCCTATCAAACAAGTCGATAGTTGTTTTTGGCCCTTGGTTATGAAAGTAAGAGAATATCAAGGAAGAAAAGGCAAATTATGAACTACGCGAAAGACATAGTGACTGTCACTAGGTCGAAGAGAGAAAAAGAGAAGAAGCGATGGAGCGAAGTAAAAGGAAGCAAGTCGTTGAACTAGGATATCAAGGATGACAGATCATCAAGAAATAAGGATTGTGGACAACTCAACAAGCATAAAAATCCACTGTTGGATGCTTTGGAGCAAAGTTATGCTGCCATTATTCTCTTGAGGAATATTCTATCCTTGCCAAGAGTATACTTGCATCATTGCATTGGTAAATCCATCTCACCCCTTGAGTGGATTAGCAAAGAATTATTTCACCATTTTCATTTTCATTTTCAAGAGTTGTAAGAAGAGCTTATTTGTGGGGGTCCAAGAGCCCTCCCTTGGAGGAATAAGGGACTCATAGTCCTCTTGCTTCTCGGTGTTTTCTTTCACTAATATCAGCCTTATCATTGGTGACATGGGTCTCATTGTTTCTTTTGTCCTTATGTCCCTATGTTTATCAATTTAGTTGTTGTTTTATTTCTTAGTTTAATTCTTAGTTATTGTTTTATATTTCTTTCTCTAACCCTTTTCCATGTCGTTGTCCTACTTAGAAAACCCAACTACGCTTGCAAGCACCTCCATTTTTCTCACTAAGGTGACGAAAGAGGCACAACAAACATGACACCCTTTCACCTGCTTTGTGTCTAGGTTGGAAAATCCGCTTGTCTCTTGATCATAATCCTTTATAAGATTACAAATTGATCTGTAATCAATGTTGTTGAGTCATTGTTTCCAAGACAATTGTTGTGTCGTCAATGTGTTCAAAAAGAATTTCAACCTAGAAATCCTTCTATTGCATCGACCATTTTTGCAATCCTTAAGCCTTCTATTGTGTCGTCCATCCCTGAGTCTGTCCTGAGTCACTTGTTACTCTGATCTACATCAAATCTTGTTACTCGTTTCATGTCATTGATGGGGGATACATTAAGGCCCTCCTGTGACAAGTCTTCTCTTGTCGACTTCAACTCATTATCCAGGAATTATACTTTGAAACTAATTTTTACCTTGGAACGTGCATGCCTCAATGGTAGGGTTCCTCGATTTCGACAATGAGTTTTCATTATTGACCCATAATCAGGAGATTCTTCCGAGTGTTCAACTTCAACTCATTAATTCACATTCCTTGGATTGTACTAGAGTACCTTGGGAGTCATTGACATTAATGGTGATTTCCCTTGCATTTGTTAACGGTATACACTAATGACCGGTAATCAAGTGGTTTCTACCATGTTCGACTTCAACACATGTATTCGCATGGTTAGATTCGTACTATAGAATGGTGGAGATGAAGACCCTAGATCTTTTATGAAATATTTAGGTTGCATTGGAGTATATTCATATTGTACTATTGCATAGATCCACAGTGGATGTCTCATGGCTATGTTCAAATTTGAGTCTTTAACACATAGATCCACAATGTATTTTTGGTGGCTATGTTCATATTTGAGTCATAATGGCATGGATCCATAGTGTATGTTTGGTGGCCATGACCTATCTTAATTGACATGGATATTTTCATGTCATCATTTATTCTTTGATTCATTTGTATTATGAGTATGGGAATGCCTACCTCAGTGATGATGTATTATTGTACCGTATTTCCTTGTTTGTTGGCAGGTTTCTGACCGACATGTTCCTTGTTCCCAACACACACTCAACAAAGTATTTCATCTATCACTTTGTTCTAACTTCATAATTTGGGGGGCTCTCTGTTACACATTATTTTTTTCACCATTATGACCATTAATGATGTAAACCTATCCTTTGTCTTGAGAAGGATCAATGGCCTAAATCGCTAAAGAAGAATGGAGATACATTTTCCCAGAGAGATGGAATTATACTTTTCCTTTGTCAAAAACCTTAGAAAAATGTATCATCGCACCTTGATTAGTGTTAAGGGTGAAACGATATAGTTTCATCACAGTTTGCCCCATAGTGGCCTGCGACGTCGTCGCAGTTTTCTCAGTGTTAAGGGTGAGGCAATTTTCATACGAAGGAAAAAGAGGAATTTCTCGAAAGTTCTAGAATAGAAGCTTCGAGGGTGAGGTGGCCTCTGATCAGTTTGGATATGAGTCACATCCCTGATCTCATGGGATCATCCTAACCTCCTCACCCTATCCTTTACATCCTGTAAAATGAGAGGAGCTCTCATGGGGAAAGTTAGCTTGGGAAATTTAACTAAGTTGGAAAGTTCTTGAGTTTTGTAGCTTGGAGTTTTTGGAGCTTGTATGTTGGCTTTAAGCTTTGCTTTGTCAAGATATATTGTTGATCTCAGAATCCATGGAGAAGAAGTGTGTGGGAAGCAAGGAATTGTTGTAAGGGACCTTACAAAATAAAGGAATTGGTTGTATTCTCTTTTTCATATCTTTAATACAGTAATATATTTATTTCCTATAAAATTGGTATTATTTTATTGTATGACTCCTTGATAACATACATAGGTTTTGCTAAGTATGTGCTTTCACTTCGTTGGCTTGTGTCTTCTTACAGGTTCAGCATCCCATAAATCTTTGAATGGAGTGAGGATTACACTAGCGAGGACAAACGACGTTTAAAAGGTATGTAATTTATCTCTTGTTAGTTAGTATGCTTGATAGTTAAAACTTAGGGAAAGTTTTATATTTTGTCTTGTTTTGTTCTAGTTTTGGGGTGAAACTAGGGACATATGTTTGTGTCTGCACTTACCGATTAAACCGATAACAAAATTGGTGACTCCACTAGGGATCGAACCCATAATCTCTATTTTCACAGATTTGTGATGATTTTTACTTTTAGATGGTTTTCCCTACCCAGATATGTGAAAAGTGTTTGGGGTGATTTTTTAGGTATAATTACAGTGTGCTTGACAATATTTGAATCTACTTTTAGCCATGTTTTCTTTGTTTCATCTTGTTTTCTTTTGAAATATTTGATATCTTGCTTTGAGTGTCTTTCCGTTACAAAGCATTGTTTTTTCTTTAGAATTGTTTGATGAAAGAACTTATTTTTCTTTTATTGAATAGTTCATGTTAAACGAGAAAATTTGTTTTGGTTGCTTTGTTTCATAGATATTTGTTATTGCTTTTAGCTATCTTTGAAAAAAAAAATATTAATTTCTTTCTTTACATTAGATTGGGGGCATCCTTTCATTTGAAGTAGCGAAATTGCATGTTTTTTGGCATTGAAGTAGCTATTTGTTTTGCCAAGAATAGTGTATTGGTGTACAGTCTCTTTGGATCATTTATTGAAGAGATTAATATTGATGAGTTTAATAACATTTTTGGGACATTGTGCATCTAGGAATGATAAACGTTTTCTCCTTTTTGTAATATAGATTTCATCGAACTGAAATATTTGCATTCTCATTTCTTTGCATTGTTTAGAATCGGTCAAAACATCATTTAGTCCACGCCATTTTCCTCTTGAGTAAACAAAAACCTCAAAATAAAGATCTTATAAAAATTGATTAGACATTTTTGTATTTTCTAGTAGAAAACCTACATTATCTTAGGCTACAGGGCTTTGGAATAGGTGTGAAAGATAACTTTCCAAAGCTAAAAACAAACATAGTATCTCGTGATAGGGAGAGTTAAATCCACTTATTACATTTGTCCTAGGAATCCATTCTAACACAAGGGTCAATCATGAGGTCACATTAGGGCTGATAGAGTTACTTACCCTGCTTTGTCTATCTTAGTGTAGAGATTGTACGTATAATTGGGGGTCACTTGAGAATAAAATCCTATGGGGACCTTCTCGAGTTGATTTCAAGATTATTTACCTTGCCTTTGTGTGTGTATCAGACTATCGACTGTTTCCCTATGCATCATTGTTGTATTTGGTAACTTTAGCAGCCTACCTCTTTAGGGTATTTACACAATGTCATCATGAAGGGGCAAGTCTTCACAGTACCTGGAATCGACGTTGGCCAAACTCACTTGGGCTCCTTGGAGGGTATACCCAAGTTTATGTGTGGGAGCTTGCACTAGGGCATAATTCCGTTAAGCAAGTCATCAATGTAACTTTTCCACCCGCTCTAACTCAACCCCTTCTTATATTGTTCCCACGATGTTATATTTCATCACCAACTAGTGCGTTCATTATAAGAAGGTTTTGTTTGCTTGTTTGCTTCCTAGATTTTTAGCATGTGTTGTTTGTTTTCCCTAGTAGACTCTAGGTTTGATTTGTGTTTAATGGCATCAGTTCCCAGAATGACCAATGAAGGAACCCCTTTTCCAGGGGAACCTTTTGTTTTTCCTTCTTACAGAAACATTGGTCATCCTTACATCGCTACTTTGAGCCCTCCAGGTCTCACAATTGGATTGTCGGTATGGTTGTTTTCCACTTTGGTAATCTTGAATGCAGCAAGCGCTTCAGTTGTAACCACTTCCCCCCAAGAACATCAACCTCATGTTGATCCTTCGCCTTCTTCACCAGTAAGATCTTCTTCACCTTCTTCACTTGCAAGGTCTTCTTATGTTTCATCTTCTTCGCTGAGGGAAAGCTCTGAAGCTAGTAACTTGGTGGGTAAGAAGAAGAAGAAAAGGAATAATAACAAGAAGAAAAATAAGCAAGGGTCCAAACTTCCAACCACTACCAAACATGTTGGAAAGCAACCAGTTACTATTAATCATGTTGGGAGTGTTGATGATGCCAATATTACCCAAATGACCCGTAATCCAAGTACTCTTGCAGGATTTGTAATTGTACCCATATTCTTAAGGATTTCCATGGTCTATCCAAGGTTATATAATTTTTTTCTACACACCCTCGCCAACCCATGTCGTCAGCCTATGAACAACATGTTGATGACCTCCCCTCAACTAGTCAAGATACCATTCGCAAGAAGAAAAGTAGAGTCAAGTTCTCATGTATGTTATGTAGAGGAAGTCATCAAACTCAAATTTTCCCTCATATGGATGAAGCCTCAAAATTACTGGAAGACATGATTGGTTCCAAGCCTCAACTTCTGGCTACTTATCGCAATCTTACTCTAGACCCACCTTTAGTTGATGGAATGATCAATTCGGTCCCTTCATCAGTCAGTTCAGTTGATCAAGTAGTCAATCTAGTCATGTCCTTAGTTGAACCAATTGAAAAAGTGGTCGATCCAATCCCATATTCGGTCAATCCCACTCTCTCGTTAGAGAGTGCAACCCAAGCGGTCGATCCATTTCCACCCATCGACCCAAATTTTCCCTTCGAGAATGAAACCCAAGTGGTCAATCTGATATCATCATTGGTCAATCCTACTCTCCCGCTAGAGAGTAAACCCAATATTGCCCATATTTTTCTCATTGATACAAATTCTACTGTGCTAGGAGGCATTCCTCCTTCTCTTGTGGAACCTCCTCCAAGTAATGAAGGTATCCTTTTTTATTGGGGTGCACTAATTGGACCTCGTTTTCCCTCTCACATTCATTTCAAGACTACAGCATAAGTTTGTGGTTGGGACATTCTTTAGATGTTGATAGATGAAGGTGAATCCGTTACTATTGTGTCCTCTATTGCTTGGAAATATTTGGGTTATCCTCAACTTGTATCGATTACTTGGAATCTGTTAGATTTTAACAAAAGAACCAATCAACATTTAGGAACCCTTCCTCTATTTCCCATAACTTTGGGAGGGAAAACTATCTTTATTGATTTCATGGTAGTCCAAGACCCCTTGGATTTTGATTTACGGGAGAGATTTTATGTTTGAAGGTTTAGGGGAGATTTTGTAGAGAGAGGCTTGCACTGCAGAGTGGTTAGGTAGTATGGGGAATGATATAATGATGTATCTATTATAGTGTAGTGAAAAATCTTGATTTGATTGCGCGAAGAATAATAAATAAGTTAGTTGTTGTGGATGTAGCCCAAGGATTAGGTGAACCACATTAAATTCTATGTCTGAATGTATATTTTTATGTGATTGTCCATTGATGTTTTGCTTATGCATGATTAGATATAGCTCTGAGTGATGCGCAGTAATTATAAATATTCCATTGAATGGTATTTGTCACAATTTGTGTTATAATGGCATTTTATAATTGAGTTTACTAATTAATCAAGTGATAAGAGACAAAAAATATTGCGCACATGGTATATAAGTATCAATGAACATGTTGATGACCGCACATGCCCTCATCCCTGTAGAAACTTGGTTCCTGTAGTCCTAGTAGATACCTCGGATGAGACTTCACTTGTATGCAGGTTATTCCAAAAGGGATGGTATATGAAGGGTTGTTTTGGTTATATAACTTGAACCTAGGGTCTTGCAACTACGCGCACAGACGATTTATGTTTAAATATCATACTGGGGGGTTATGTTACAGAATTTGTAGTGGATTGTACCTAGTCATATAGTGTAGCAGAAAGGATTTCTTTAAGGTTCCACATGAAAGGTTTATGAAATCATTGGGTACATGGATAAAGATATTTTTTTGAAAAAAATGTGTGATGACAATGGAATCTGATTGCTAAGGGGCTTCACACACATAGGGGAACTAGGGGCTGACCAAGGGATAGTCAGAAGTAGGAAGGAATAAAGAAATAAATGAAGAAGGAAGGGAAGGATTGAGGATGCAGAGAAATGAAGAAGGTGTATCAGAGGAGGAAAATTAATTTGGAGTGTTGTGTGGCGGAATAAGGTACAAGAGGTTGAAGACTAGGGTTAAGAAAGGAGATCTATGCAGTGAGTATAAGAAGAAAGAACCTTGCGCAATAGTCCATATCATATAAATACCAGACACAGAAGGAGAGAAAGAGGATTCTCAGTCCATTCCTATAATAGAATAATCGTTAAGTCCTACTCAGGCTGAATCTTGTTTCAAATCAATGACCCTGTGTGCCTCATCAAGATATGAGGTAACTTTTGAGGATTTGTCAAAATCACTTATAGTTATTAGAGGAAGTCAAAATAGTAGTACCCAGAGTAGTGGAAGCAGTGTGTTGATTCAGAGTCATCCAACATCACCAGGGGGAGGTACTACAAAAAAAAACATGGTAGGGTTAGACAACACATTGAGATTGCCTGAGTTCCAGAGACTTGGGTCGGAGGACCCAGAACAACATCTATTTTTATGTGAGACAATTTGGGCTATGAAGAATGTCCAAGATGAGGCTACTAAGATTGTATAGTTGGAAAAAACATTTAGAGTTTTCACATTACTCTGGTATATGAAATTGTAGAGTACTACACCTACATGACAAATGAGGACTTTAGAAGAAATTATACAAGCATTGTTGAAAGAGTTCAACAAGCCAAAATATCAGTCACAATACATTACAAAGTTGAAGGAAATCAAACATGTGCATATTGAATCAGTTTGGGACTATGATCAAAGATTTAAAGATGTGATGGGTAGGTTGACATTCCATATTCTTGATCAACATCATAGATAATGGTTTATTATAGGACTATTACCACACATTCACTACCCATTGATACAACAAAAGGTCTTGTCACAGCCTAAATCTTTGGAGATTGCAATGAATATAGAAGTGTATCTTGTAGGAGAAGGTGGGGAGATGGATCAATTCTAGACACAGTTAGCTTCCTTGATCATTCAATTAGCTGAGCTTACAAAATGAAAGGAGAAGTGGGAACAAGTTTGGAGTGTCAAGTGTAGGACTGAAGGCCACCATCAGGATGAATGCCCAACCTTTGTGTAGTATTTGGTGACAGGAGCACCAAATCCATTACCAAGAGGGGGGTAGTGTTAAATATGTACAAAATGGGGCCATCATCCACCTGATTTTCCATCTCCGTAGAAATGCCAAAGTACACCAAGAAATTTCTTCTATAAATTTTGCAAGTCAGTCGAGCATGAAGAGAAGGATTAGCATGCATTCAATTTGATGAGAGAGTGAACTTCAGATATGTACAGGATTCAGGAAGAAAAATTTTCAACAAAAGGGGGTGGTCCATAGTATCATAATTGGAGAGGCTTTAATCTAGGAATTCAAAGGATGATTTGGAAGAGGTCGAGGTAGAGGGAATCTTGGCAGAGGAGGAAGAGGACCAATAATATGCTACAATTGTAATCAACTGGGGAACTTATCTTGTGAATTCCCGAATCCTTGAACAACCTGCACATATTGTAGAGAATTGAATCATGCGACGTAACACTGTCCTCAACTACTTGTGAAGTGGAAATCAATAGGGAATAAAAACCAAAACCCAAATCAGAATGTACAAATATATCACCCGAGAAACACAATGAAGGACCTAGAATAACAGTTATCACACGTGAGGTAGCTAGAAGAGGGGCCAATGTGATGAATGGATGGAGGTAGGTTGAGAAATGGGTGAGAAAATTAGAAGGAACTATGCCCCACCTTTGACCCTCAGCTAGAAAAGGAGATGTATCATAGGAAAAGAAAAGAGATACTACGACCAGATTCGGTAGCATCAACATCATTTGTGCCTCTTGTTGTCGACATGCCTCTGGTATATGATCGCACAGAGGGTAGTGAATCAGTTATTGTGAAAAAAGAGGAGCAACAGATATTTTAGACTAAGTGTGCATGTTGGGGAATATAATGTGGAAAATTCATTTTAGACTTGGGTTCTGATGTAAATGTGTTTTCTAAGAAAACATGGGAAATGATGGGGAAGCCCAAGTTAATTTGGTCTCTCGTCTAGTTAATATTGGAAAACCAACACAAGATAGTACCAATTGGTCGATTTATAGGGATACATGTGAATATAGATGAGGTGCGCAGTGTAGCATACTTCGAAGTCATCGAAATCATGGATGATAGTCATCCATATTGAACACTAATGATGTTAGAATGGGCCTTTGAAAATTAGGCAATTATTAATCTGAATAGGAGGGAAATGATATTTGATGTAAGAGACTTAAAATTTACCGCACCATTGGATCTGACAGAAGGAAAAAGGTACATAGATCTAGCGAGAGAGAATGAAATTGACAACTTATATAATATGACTGCACCAATGGATGAATATGTTAACCCCACTGTAGATTTTTCACTAAGTTGGAGAAGCATTGTCTCATGTATGTAGGACTCGGAGGAAGGTCTAGAACATTGGCAGTAGAGGATGCATAGAGTATCCACCAGATGATGTGCCCGCATTACTCGATCATTGCGTTGGATTGGAACGAAGCTATGTGACCCGCCCAAGTATGATGGTTTTACTAACATAGAATATTTTGTACAAGCGTTTGAGTTGCAGATACCCAAAAAACAAATATTATTGGCATTAGATGTTGTCTTGAAGGCCACCCCTGCTAGATGGTGGGCTGCACACAAAGAAAGAATATAAGATTGGCATTAGTGTAGAAGATTGATGCAAGTTAGATTTGGTACCAAGGTGGAGTATATTGTGTAGAAGGATACAAGGGTAGGTCATGTTGAGCAGTGCATAAACATATGGAGATCATTACCGAAGAAAGAATGGATGCACAGGTTTATACATACATTGGATACAATTCTTAAGAATTGGTACCTAGAACTAGAAATGTGCAAAGAAACAATGAATTGGGACCAGCTAAATCAAATTTTTAAGGTAACATTTACATTTGAACACAAATATCCATTACTAGATGCATTTTTGCAGGCCACTAGAACCAATATATTTTTAGAAGAAAGGTCAATGGAGGTAGTACCTATGTGTAGTGTGCATAGAGATTCTATGTCTATTCATGAATTACTGGAATGTTATAATGTTTTTAAAGAAGAACAAGACGAAGAAGGTCCAAGGAATATACAAGTACCTAAAACTAATGGGAAATGCTCAATAGAAGGACCAGATCTTGAATCTATTGCGTATGCACAACCACTAAATACGTAGAAGGTAAATATTGGAACAAAATAAAATCCAAAATTTCTGTAGATAGGAGGTTACTGGAATGATGAAACTATGGAGTGTTAGAAAAATAGGACCATGAAGCAATAAAATAAAACAAATGCAGAAAAAAAACACAAAAGACACACAATACAAGAGAGACATAGATTTACGTGGTTCACCCAGTGTGGGCTACGTCCACCAGAGAAATTGCCAGGTCCTTCCTTTATTATTATCCAGCCAATGAAGGGATACAACCTACAACAAAACCCGCTGTAACTTCCTCTTCTTTCTCTCACAGTCTCCTCTCTCAGAATACAATATTCACCATCATCCATAGCCATGATACATTTCCCTCATAAAAGAGGGTTGCCTTCTAGGGAAAAAAACCCTAACATAATCTCTACCGTTAGATCTGCAACCTTATAATGAACGGTCCAGATTTACAATGAAATTACAATATACTTTTACAAGGCAATTTTTGCTTCGGGGGCTTCTCCCCCGAACCCCCGCTTGCCCCTAGACCCCCCAACCGAGGGGATAGGCCCCCCGAACCCCGCAGAGGGGGTAGCCCCCCTCTGCACTCCCCCGTGTGGAAGAGTGTACATACGTCTGGGGTGTAAATACTTAATGGGGTATAAACACGGCTGAAAGTAAAAGACCTATAAATCAGGAAGATAATCAGGCTCCAAAACCAACAATCTCCCACTTGGAGACTGATCTCAACAACTCCACTGCTGCTTTATATGATGGACTCTGAACCTTCTTGGACCTGGCAAATTTCTCATTTTCATCTTCATTCTTGAAGACCAACTGAAACTGAGCAGGAACTCAGTTTCTCCCTGGTTACTCCCTTTGTTAACATGTCTGCAGGATTCTGTCTAGTGTATATCTTTTCCATATTCCTGATCCAATTGTCAAGTTTTTCTGCATTTACTTCACCATCATATATGGGCAACTCAAATTTAACATCAAGTTTTAACAATGGCATTTCATTCTTATTCTTATGAACATTTTTCTTTCCATTACATATAGAACTTGAACTTGAAGAAGAAGGAGAAGAAGGAGGTGATGATGGAGGTGAAGGAGGAATATGAGGATGATCCTCTTCCTCTTCACTTTTTCCCTTTGAAGATTCACCCAAAACTGGTCTCTTTCGTTCCAGGTAATCCTCATACAAAACTTTCACCATCTCCGACATAGCAAGGAAAGTTTTTCAGAAATCTTTCTCATCCTAAGAAATCCCTTATTCCGATGCCATCTTCTCGCTGTGAGAAGCTCTCTTTCTCAATCCAATTAATGGATTCTCTGCAACAAGATCGCCTTCACCACACTGTAGATTTTCCCTGGTTAACATGAAAAACTCAAATCCAAACGTCAACTAGCTCTGATACCACTTGATCGGTAGGATCTTTTAATGACTATGGTTGAGTTTTTAATTGCATGTGTTAATTAACCCTTTTAAGAAGCTTAATGAAAGAATGAGGAAAAGAGAGGAATTATGACAGCCATATACACATATACAGATCTGAAATGAAGTAATAAATAGCAAACCAGAACACAAGAATTGATAATGGAGTTCGGCACAACGTTGCCTACGTCTCTGGGCCTTTGTCTCTGTGGGGGAGGCTTCTTTATTTCTGTTAAAAATATCAAAAGTACATCACAGCAGTGCCAATAAGCTTCAATACTAATCTGGTCATGTTCTTCCAGATCTTTAGAACCTAGCAAAGAAAACGGCACGCAAAATGGATGTCCGGAACTCCCAGAAATGGCCCGCAAGCGTCTGCTCCTCAATAGCCTCCCTGCATAAAAATGGTTTTGGCTTGGCTTCCCTTCAGCATAAATATGCTCTGACTGTCCTAAATGGCCTCAAACTGGCCTGGTTTTTATAGACCTGAATTTGGTTATCCATCCCCAACTTCCTCCCAAAATTTGGGCTCCAAAAATGCCCAATATCTCCCAACAATGGATAAAATCCATTAGTTACAAGCATAAAAATCAATTAAAATTCCAAAACATTGGAAAAAACCCACTTTTGTTTAAAAATAGGCTATGTAACCCCCTAGAGTTGGGTGCACGCCCTCAAAATAGGGTCATATGAGCTACTTTTGGCCAAGCTCTAGCCCAAAGGGCTAAGCGCTGGCCCATTCTCACGCTAGCTCCTGGTTCTTGGGGCTCTGCATAGATCCTCGGCCTAACAACAAACCCGAGCCCGAAGGGATAGGCCCCATGATACACTGGTGGTTATATGGTGGCATGGGGTCCAAGGGTTAGCCCCTTATCCAAAATCCCACATATGGTTCCCGCGCCCTCGGGTGTATGGGCGTTATGACCACGGTTGAAACCATGGGCTAGGGCTAAGCCCCAGCCCTTTCCGCCTCCACCCATTACATTGTTTTAATTCAAATAAAATATATGCCATATACAAAGTAAGAACCAACAGTGGCCTGGGTGGTTAGCCTGGTCCTGCCAGTTCGTAGCATAGTGGAGGTCGGGGGTTCGACTCTAGTGGAGACTCCATATTTTGCACATCCCACGAGCCAACCACAGGGTGCCATGTGGCAACCCATGACTAGGCCACGTGGCACCTCCACCACCAATCAAAAACTGCCATTTGTCGAGCGCTCGATGGTCCACGTGTCTGCCATGTACCCTGCCACGTCAGCCTGTGCCACATGTCACCCTTACAGTGGTGACATGTGTCACCCTCTGACTGGTCCAACTGTACCTGTCATGTGCTCCACCACCTGCCACATGTTGCCACCAGAAGCTGCCATGTTAGTTGTACAGTCGTACAGCCTGTACAATCAGCCTACCACATGGCACTGTATGGACTATACGGATTGTACAGTCACCCATTTTTTTGCTTGTTTGGGTTTTCGGACAGAATGCGATATATTTCGCATACGGAGCCCATTTGACGAAGTAAATATATGGCTGGAATCAGGAAGACAAGACGGACGCAATGGCACTAGTTTAGTCGGATTCTGAGCACTTTCATTTTTGAGCCTTTTTTAGCCCTATCATGCTTCTGGATCCGATTATGGATCACTCCATGGTGGTAGAATCCCCACACACTGTTCCAGGATGCCCTCATCCTGGATACGAGACCACATTCCCTCAGGCACACCCTATAGCATCGCCTCCAGGCGACGATGTATGTCCTCAAAATCTGCTTCGGCATCCGCCAGATGAGCATGTGATGGTTTGGCACCAGGGTCATCAAACCAACCTCTCCTCACTGCTCTCTCAGGATTAGCTTATCTCACCTTGGTGTCCTCATGCCAACATATCTCTCCAACCTGTGGCCCTCCCCGCAGCTGTCTCCCTGACTCTTGGCGAGATGGCACCCTCAACAACTCCACCTCGATCCCGCGAGGTGCCACATCTACATATACAAACAAGCAATAGATGGTATCAGCATCTACATCATATACATATGTCATGCTATCTCAAAAAAATATATATATAACTCACAAACATACCTCGGTGATCAAAAACCTCCCCTGGAGGTAACACCATGTCTGGATCCTCTCAGAAGTCAACACCAGCATAGGGGAATTGCAATATCACCTGCGGCATCTGCGACCATACCTACGTCGCCTCAGTTGCAAAGAAGTGGCCACCCTCGCCCCCACCATGGCGAAGCAAAACAATCAACCACCACTTTATTCGTGGCTCTCGTGCCCCAGGTGCACCCAATAAAATCCTAGGGTGCAACATAGGCACCCTCTCCGAAAACCAGGCCACTAGGATGGACCCAAAGGAAAACTCTCATGTATCCATGGACCGACAGTGGTCCAGCTGCCCTACCATCCTGGCATGTAGCATAATCCCCCAGGCGAAGTGCTCACCGGCCAGTACCCTCTCCATCACACATAACTGACCACCACTGATCCGCTGCATCGCAAGGGACCCATACACTCTCACAATCATCACTGTTATCCAGCGATGCGCTAGAGCATCCATTGCCCCAATGCTCACAATAGTGCCCAACATAAATTTCACCCCTGAAAAGAACCTCCGGCCCACTTTCACTAGCGCCACATCCCTTGGAATTACCGACTCCGCCGGTAGGGAAGTTCCCCAAAACAGGAGCCCAGTCAAAAATAATATGTCCTCCACCGCAGTGAAGGAAATCTACTCTTCCCACACTAAGAAACAATCTAGTTTTGGACTCCACATCTGGATAAGGAACTGCAGGAGATACTCCTATGCCCGTATCAACGAGAACTCAAAGAACTTCAGCAACCCACAGGCTACCAAAGTAGCACGTACACCCAAATCCTCAATCGCCACAGCATCTCTCAGCTATAGGCAATCCCGTTCTTACCACCCAACTGGAATCATGCAAGAAAATCGCATGCAGCCACATCACACAGTCCTAGGTCAGCCACATGGACCATAAACAACATCAAAAAGATAAGTTTTACACCCGTCAACCTTGCCTCCAAGGCGCGGTTGTTTAACCCATAGGTGCGCACACATGTGTGCCTGTTCACTCCACAGGCGCGCACGTATGCACGTCTGTCTACTCCACAAGCGTGCACTCAAGAACGCCTGTCCATCTTACAGGGGTGCCTTTATGCACCCCTATCACAAACACAGGCATGCATCAAAGCATGTCTATTTAATGAACAGTTGTGCATGGAAGCACAGTTGTGTAGCCAACAGGCACGTACATAATGCATGCATTCACCCCCCATACAGGTGCCCCCATACATGCCTATCCAGTGGGTAGGTGTGCACTTGTGCGGCATACTTCTGGATTGCCCATGCACGTGGGGGGCCCACACCCATAAAACCCCATGTATGACCCTTCGTACAGCCCCTGCCCAAAAATGGAAACCCTAGTTCTATGCAGGATTATCAGACCACTAACCTGAAGCTCGCTGGTCCTCGATCGGATGACTCATCCTCCCAGAATCTCCAAATATCCTCTCAATACTTCTCGTCCAATCACTATAGAAGCAAGTACAAATGAGGTGGCAATGTGGGCCCTACAGCTATATATAGGCCTTTTCGCCAAACTTCCACTCACCATTCCGGGAGCTCTGGGTGTCCATTTCTCGATCCATCTTCAGCCATGGGATCAGCATCCCGTCATCTACATCATGATATTCCATGGGCTTCTTTTCATCTTGAGCCCCTGGGACGCCATTTTTTTCATACCCCGACCAGGCAGGCATGCGCATATTCAAAATTATCAAATAAATGCTCATCTATTTGATTCTCTTCAGATATTTTTCACGTCGGGTATTTGGTTTTCAGGTGTGCAGGTACTTGGTCATCATACATCAACGCAACCCCTCCAGGTATATACTCAGCACTGGCATGTATTCATTCCCTCTCAATATCACTTGCATCTCTAGTCACATCCTCTGACATTTTCCTCTAGGATCCCCATTTCTGGCTCTGTCGTACCAACACCTCGATTTTCATCTTCGGTACTATCACCTGGTAGCACTCTTACCCACATGAGTTGTCCCATTCATAGCACCATTTTGTGCCTTTGACACTCATGTTATTTTTCAAAACCCTTTAGGGATGGGAGTCCTAATAGTCTTACATCATGTCGTGAATCAACCACATACTCCTTCTCATCATTTTGATAGCTTTCCCACCGGACTCCCAGATTATCTCTTCAAGGTTCTATTTTTTACTGCACCTCCATAGTATCATGAACCCTCCATTTCATCCACAATCAGTTTGCCCATCTGCAAATTTCCCTTCATTTCACCTACCAAATACAAAAACCCACCCATGGGGCCCCCACCCTCCACCATTTCTCCAAGCAAATTGTGCCCTCCCAGGCCAACCATGTTACATTGGGGCACCCATTTCTATATTTGTACACTTATCCCAAAAGTATCCTTTATTTATTGTACAAACACCTTTGTTTCCAGCATTCACATTACCCTTTTTGTCGTCACCTTTGGCGACCTTCTTCCCTTTTTTGGCAAATGCAACCCATGTCGCCCTTGGTTGGGGCACTCTTTATCATCTACCCTTATTGACATCATCCATATACTCTGAGTATCCCACAGGCCACTTACCTCTACCCTCTGAGTTTATTCACTTTGTCTCGCCTCTGGCACAACTTTGCCCACGTCTTGTTGTCCCCCTAACACTCAACTTATTTCAACGGTTGCGGCCACTTATACTTCGCATATACCCTCAACCAAGGGTAGTCTTGAGTCTCCATACATCTTGACTTCGACCATGTACCTATTCCAAGTTCCTAAGCTCACCTAGTAGATTTCACGAAGCTCTTTGCTTCTAGGAGTCGCATCCCCCTTTCGTCGACATCATAACAGTTTTCCAAAGGGGCGAAGGTATCTTGATTCTCATTACCTATCCAATGAGAGATCTCAGAAGGCACAGGGAGAACCACAATTGCTCCCTAATATCGTTGACCCCCATAACATTTGATTTCAACACTTTCTCATGTTACAGTGGGTCTTACTTTGCGACTATTGCAGTTATTTCTCATATTTGTCGAAGACCTTTGAACCTGGCAGGGCTATCACTGCCTACAGAATCCGTGATACTTCTTACAAATATCGTTGCCTACTATTCAGAGTACATTCCTCCAGAGAATTATCTTCTACCTTTATCACGACCACCCCATAGGGCACTGCAGTTGTCTACATCAACACTTCATTCCTCTTTTTGGAGTTACATGACGTGAGCATGGGATATGCCTGCCTCATTTGTACACAGTTTATTTTTACACACCTTATGGAAGGTCAGGTTCTACAAGTTCCTTTTTTTCCCTCTAATGGATAGCTCTAGACAATCCCACTATCATTCTCTCTTGCAACAACACTCTCAATAGAAGAAACATTGATGGATTTCGGCTATACATATGCTCCTAACCTCATCCATCAGGGGGCATTTGTTATCACTGAAATTTCGTCCGCAAATGGTTATAGGAATTCAGCATCGCCAAATAGTTATGAGGTCACCCATGGACCAAAAATATCACAAAATCATTCCCAAAGGGTCAAAAACTATACAACTAGTGCAAAAATTAAAGGGCGCTATGAAGACATTGGGCGCGCGTGCACATGCGCAAAACAGGAACGCAGAAATCGCACACATGTGCACGATGCGCGATTGTTGTCGCAAAAATCCGTGCACCTGAGAAATGGTGCATTTACGAGAATGGTCGGCCTCCCACCCACTTCTAGTTCAACTTCCAAGTTGATTTGACACTCAAATCTGGACTGGATTCGACTGGGTGGCTGGTCAAAGACCTAGAAATGACCTAATTAGCCTCTTTACACACTACAAACTAGTTGGACAATAACTCAAAGGAATGGTATAAAAAGGCCATGGATACACTTCATTTCTTAAGGAATTCATAGAAAAGTTATGCTGCCATTATGCTCTTGAGGAATATTCTATCCTTGCCAAGAGTATACTTTTATCATTGCATTGGGAAATCCATCTCACCCCCTGAGTGGATTAGCAAAGAATTCTTTCACCATTTTCATTTTCATTTTCAAGAGTTGTAAGAAGAGCTTATTTGTGGGGGTCCAAGAGCCCTCCCTTGGAGGAAGAAGGGACTCATAGTCCTCTTGCTTCTCAGTGTTTTCTTTCACTAATATCAGCCTTCATTGGTGACATGGGTCTCATTGTTTCTTTTGTCCTTATGTCCCTTTGTTTATCAATTTAGTTGTTGTTTTATTTCTTAGTTTAATTCTTAGTTATTGTTTTATATTTCTTTCTCTAACCCTTTTTCTTGCAGCTGTCTTGCTTAGAAAACCCAACTAAGCTTGAAAGCACCTCTATTTTTCTCACTAAGGTGACGAAAGAGGTGCAACAAACATGACACCCTTTCACCCGCTTTGTGTCTAGGTTGGAAAATCCGCTTGTCTCTTGATCATACTCTTTTATAAGATTACAAATTGATCTGTAATAAATTTTGTTAAGTCAATGTTTCCAATACAATTGTTGTGTCATCAATGTGTTCAAAGAGAATTTCAACCTAGAAATCCTTCTATTGCATCGGCCATTTTTGTAGTCCTTAAGCCTTCTATTGCATTGGCCATCCCTGAGTCTGTCCTAAGTCACTTGTTACTCTGATCTACATCAAATCTTGTTACTCGTTTCATGTCATTGATGGGGGATACATTAAGGCCCTCCTGTGAAAAGTCTTTTTTTGTCGACTTCAACTCATTATTCAGGAATTATACTTTGAAACTAATTGTTACCTTGGAACTTGCATGCCTCGATGGCAGGGTTCCTCGATTTCGACAATGAGTTTTCATTATTGACCCCTAATCAGGAGATTCTGTCGAGTGTTCAAATTCAACTCATTAATTCACATTCCTTGGATTGTACTAGAGTACCTTGGGATTCATTGACATTAATGGTGATTTCCCTTGCACTTGTTAACGGTATACACTAATGACCAGTAATCAAGTGGTTTCTACCATGTTCAACTTCAACACATGTATTCGCATGGTTAGATTCGTACTATAGAATGGTGGAGATGAAGACCCTAGATCTTTTCTAAAATATTTAGGTTGCATTGGATTATATTCATATTGTACTATTGCATAGATCCACAGTGGATGTCTCATGGCTATGTTCAAATTTGAGTCTTTAACACATAGATCCACAATGTATTTTTGGTGGCTATGTTCATATTTGAGTCATAATGGCATGGATCAACAGTGTATGTTTGGTGACCATGACCTGTCTTAATTGACATGGATATTTTCATGTCATCATTTATTCTTTGATTCATTTGTATTATGAGTATGGGAATGCCTACCTCAGTGATGATGTATTATTGTACTGTATTTCCTTGTTTGTTGGTAGGTTTCTCACCGACATGTTCCTTGTTCCCAACACACACTCAACAAAGTATTTCATCCATCACTTTGTTCTAAATTCATAATTTGGGGGGCTCTCTATTACACATTATTTTTTCACCATTATGACCGTTAATGATGTAAACCTATCCTTTGCCTTGAGAAGGATCAATGGCCTAAATCGCTAAAGAAGAATGGCGATACATTTTCCCAGAGAGATGGAATTATACTTTTCCTTTGTCAAAAAACTTAGAAAAATGTATCGTCGCACCTTGATTAGTGTTAAGGGTGAAAAGATATAGTATCATCAGAGGTTGCACCATAGTGGCCTGCGACGTCATCACAGTTTTCTCAGTGTTAAGGGTGCGGCGATTTTCCTACGAAGGAAAAAGAGGAATTTCTCGAAAGTTCTAGAATAGAAGCTTCGAGGGTGAGGTGGCCTCTGATCGGTTTGGATATGAGTCGCATCCCTGATCTCATGGGATCATCCTAACCTCCTCACACTATCCTTTACATACTGTAAAATGAGAGGAGCTCTCATGGGGAAAGTTAGCTTGGGAAATTTAACTAAGTTGGAAAGTTCTTGAGTTTTGTAGCTTGGAGTTTTTGGAGCTTGTATGTTGGCTTTAAGCTTTGCTTTGTCAAGATAGATTGTTGATCTCAAAATCCATGGAGAAGAAGTGTGTGGGAAGCAAGGAATTGTTGTAAGGGACCTTACAAAATAAAGGAATCAGTTGTATTCTCCTTTTCATATCTTTAATATAGTAATATATTTATTTCCTATAAAATTGGTCTTATTTTATTGTATGACTCCTTGATAACATACATAGGTTTTGCTGAGTATGTTCTTTCACTTCATTGGCTTGTGTCTTCTTACAGGTTTAGCATCCCATAAATCTTTGAACGAAGTGAGGATTACACTAGCGAGGACAAACGACGTTTAAAAGGTATGTAATTTATCTCTTGTTAGTTAGTATGCTTGATAATTAAAACTTAGGGAAAGTTTTATATTTTGTCTTGTTTTGTTCTAGTTTTGGGGTGAAACTAGGGACATATGTTTGTGTCCGCACTTACCTATTAAACTGATAACAAAATTGGTGACTCCACTAGGGATCGAACCCATAATCTATGGTTTCACAGATTTGTGATGATTTTTACTTTTAGATGGTTTTCCCTGCCCAGATATGTGATAAGTGTTTGGGGTGATTTTTTAGGTCTAATTACAGTGTGCTTGACAATATTTGAATCTACTTTTAGCCATGTTTTATTTGTTTAAGCTTGTTTTCTTTTGAAATATTTGATATATTGCTTTGAGTGTCTTTCCGTTACAAAGCATTTATTTTTCTTTAGAATTGTTTGATGAAAGAACTTATTTTTCTTTTATTGAATAGTACATGTTAAACGAGAAAAAAAAAATTGGTTGCTTTGTTTCATAGATATTTGTTATTGCTTTTAGCTATCTTTGAAACAAAAAATATTAATTTCTTGCTTTACATTAGATTGGGGGCATCCTTTCATTTGAAGTAGCGAAATTGCATGTTTTTTGGCATTGAAGTAGCTATTTGTTTTGCCAAGAATAGTGTATTGGTGTACAGTCTCTTTGGATCATTTCTTGAAGAGATTAATATTGATGAGTTTAATAACATTTTTGGGACATTGTGCATCTAGGAATGATAAACATTTTCTCCTTTTCGTAATATAGCTTTCATCGAACTGAAATATTTGCATTCTCATTTCTTTGCATTGTTTAGAGTCGGTCAAAACATCATTTAGTCCACGCCATTTTCCTCTTGAGTAAACAAAAACCTCAAAATAAAGAGCTTATAAAAATTGATTAGACATTTTTATATTTTCTAGTAGAAAACCTACATTATCTTAGGCTGCAGGGCTTTGGAATAGGTGTGAAAGATAACTTTCCAAAGCTACAAACAAACATAGTATCTCATGATAGGGAGAGTTAAATCCACTTATTACATTTTTCCTAGGAATCCCTTCTAACACAAGGGTCAATCACGAGGTCACATTAGGGCTGACAGAGTTACTTACCCTGCTTTGTCTATCTTAGTGTAGAGATTGTGCATATAATTGGTGGTCGCTTGAGAATAAAATCCTGTGGGGACCTTCTCGAGTTGATTTCAAGCTTATTTACCTTGCCTTTGTGTGTGTATCAGACTATCGACTGTTTCCCCATGCATCATTGTTTTATTTGGTAACTTTAGAAGCCTATCTCTTTAGGGTATTTACACAAGGTCATCGTGAAGGGGCAAGTCTTCACAGTACCTGGAATCGACGTTGATCAAACTCACTTGGGCTCCTTGGAGGGTATACCAAAGTTTATGTGTGGGAGCTTGCACTAGGGCATAATTCTGTTAAGCAAGTCATCAATGTAACTTTTCCACCCGCTCTAACTCAACCCCTTCTTATATTGTTCCCACGATGTTATATTTCATCACCAACTAGTGTGTTCATTATAAGAAGGTTTTGTTTGCTTGTTTGCTTCCTAGATTTTTAGCATGTGTTGTTTGTTTTCCCTAGTAGACTCTAGGTTTGATTTGTGTTTAATGGCATCAGTTCCCAGAATGACCAATGAAGGAACCCCTTTTCCAGGGGAACCTTTTGTTTTTCCTTCTTACAGAAACATTGGTCATCCTTACATCGCTACTTTGAGCCCTCCAGGTCTCACAATTGGATTGTCGGTATGGTTGTTTTCCACTTTGGTAATCTTGAATGCAGCAAGCGCTTCAGTTGTAACCACTTCCCCCCAAGAACATCAACCTCATGTTGATCCTTCGCCTTCTTCACCAGTAAGATCTTCTTCACCTTCTTCACTTGCAAGGTCTTCTTATGTTTCATCTTCTTCGCTGAGGGAAAGCTCTGAAGCTAGTAATCTGGTGGGTAAGAAGAAGAAGAAAAGGAATAATAAGAAGACCTTGCAAGTGAAGAAGGTGAAGAAGATCTTACTGGTGAAGAAGGCGAAGGATCAACATGAGGTTGATGTTCTTGGGGGGAAGTGGTTACAACTGAAGCGCTTGCTGCATTCAAGATTACCAAAGTGGAAAACAACCATACCGACAATCCAATTGTGAGMCCTSSAGGKCTCACAATTGGATTGTCGGTATGGTTGTTTTCCACTTTGGTAATCTTGAATGCAGCAAGCGCTTCAGTTGTAACCACTTCCCCCCAAGAACATCAACCTCATGTTGATCCTTCGCCTTCTTCACCAGTAAGATCTTCTTCACCTTCTTCACTTGCAAGGTCTTCTTATGTTTCATCTTCTTCGCTGAGGGAAAGCTCTGAAGCTAGTAACTTGGTGGGTAAGAAGAAGAAGAAAAGGAATAATAACAAGAAGAAAAATAAGCAAGGGTCCAAACTTCCAACCACTACCAAACATGTTGGAAAGCAACCAGTTACTATTAATCATGTTGGGAGTGTTGATGATGCCAATATTACCCAAATGACCCGTAATCCAAGTACTCTTGCAGGATTTGTAATTGTACCCATATTCTTAAGGATTTCCATGGTCTATCCAAGGTTATATAATTTTTTTCTACACACCCTCGCCAACCCATGTCGTCAGCCTATGAACAACATGTTGATGACCTCCCCTCAACTAGTCAAGATACCATTCGCAAGAAGAAAAGTAGAGTCAAGTTCTCATGTATGTTATGTAGAGGAAGTCATCAAACTCAAATTTTCCCTCATATGGATGAAGCCTCAAAATTACTGGAAGACATGATTGGTTCCAAGCCTCAACTTCTGGCTACTTATCGCAATCTTACTCTAGACCCACCTTTAGTTGATGGAATGATCAATTCGGTCCCTTCATCAGTCAGTTCAGTTGATCAAGTAGTCAATCTAGTCATGTCCTTAGTTGAACCAATTGAAAAAGTGGTCGATCCAATCCCATATTCGGTCAATCCCACTCTCTCGTTAGAGATTGCAACCCAAGCGGTCGATCCATTTCCACCCATCGACCCAAATTTTCCCTTCGAGAATGAAACCCAAGTGGTCAATCTGATATCATCATTGGTCAATCCTACTCTCCCGCTAGAGAGTAAACCCAATATTGCCCATAGTTTTCTCATTGATACAAATTCTACTATGCTAGGAGGCATTCCTCCTTCTCTCGTGGAACCTCCTCCATGTAATGAAGGTATCCTTTTTTATTGGGGTGCACTAATTGGACCTCATTTTCCCTCTCACATTCATTTCAAGATTACAGCATAAGTTTGTGGTTGGGACATTCTTTAGATGTTGATAGATGAAGGTGAATCCGTTACTATTGTGTCCTATATTGCTTGGAAATATTTGGGTTATCCTCAACTTGTGTCGATTACTTGGAATTTCTTAGATTTTAACAAAAGAACCAATCAACATTTAGGGAACCTTCCTCTATTTCCCATAACTTTGGGAGGGAAAACTATATTTATTGATGTCATGGTAGTCCAACACCCCTTGGATTTTGATTTAGGGGAGAGATTTTATGTTTGAAGGTTTAGGGGAGATTTTGTAGAGAGAGGCTTGCACTGCAGAGTGGTTAGGTAGTATGGGGAATGATATAATGATGTATGTATTATAGTGTAGAGCAAAATCCTGATTTGATTGCACGAAGAATAATAAATAAGTTAGTCGTTGTGGTTGTAGCCCAAGGATTAGGTGAACCACATTAAATTCTATGTCTGAATGTATATTTTTATGTGATTGTCCATGGATGTTTTGTTTATGCATGATTAGATATAGCTCTGAGTGATGCGTAGTAATTATAAATATTCCATTGAATGGTATTTGTCACAATTTGTGTTATAATGGCATTTTATAATTGAGTTTACCAATTAATCAAGGGATAAGAGACAAAAAATATTGCACACATGGTATATAAGTATCAATGAACATGTTGATGACCGCACATCCCCTCACCCCTGTAGAAACTTGGTTCCTGCAGTCCCAGTAGATACCTCGGATGAGACTTCACTTGTATGCAGGTTATTCCAAAAGGGATGGTATATGAAGGGTTGTTTTGGTTATATAACTTGAACCTAGGGTCTTGCAACTGCACGCACAGATGATTTATGTTTAAGTATCATACTGTGGGGTTATGTTACAGAATTTGCAGTGGATTGTACCTAGTCATATAGTATAGCAGAAAGGATTTCTTTAAGGTTCCACATGAAAGGTTTATGAAATCATTGGGTACATGGATAAAGATAATTTTTTGAAAAAAATGTGTAATGACGATGGAATCTGATTGCTAAGGGGCTTCACACACATAGGGGAACTAGGGGTTGACCAAGGGATAGTCAGAAGTAGGAAGGAATGAAGAAATAAATGAAGAAGGAAGGGAAGGATTGAGGATGCAGAGAAATGAAGAAGGTGTATCAGAGGAGGAAAATGAATTTGGAGTGTTGTGCAGCAGAATAAGGTACAACAGGTTGAGGACTAGGGTTAAAAAAGGAGATCTATGCAGTGAGTATAAGAAGAAAGAACATTGCGCAATAGTACATATCATATAAATACCAGACACAGAAGGAGAGGAAGAGGATTATCAGTCCATTCCTATAATAGGATAATCGTTAAGTCCTACTCAGGTTGAATCTTGTTTCAAATCAATGACCCTGTGTGCCTCATTAAGATCTGACGTAACATTTGAGGATTTGTCAAAATCACTTATATTTATTAGAGGAAGTCAAAATAGTAGTACCCAGAGTAGTGGAAGAAGTGTGTTGATTCAGAGTCATCCAACATCATTGTTGGGTATGTGTTATATTCTTTGCATGTGTGTGTGTGTGGGTGCGTCAGATACGATGACTGCGTCTGACGATTCCTTCACCTAGGGCTCTTCCGTGTGCGTCGGGTGCTTTCCTAGGGGGGTCCCAGGGGGGGGAAGGTATGCCCCCCCCTGGTTACGTGGAGCGTTTAGCACCAGGTGGTAGCCCGGGGCCGACGGGGTTCGGGGTAGCGTTCAAGGCAACGCCCCCAAATTTTTTTTTTGGCGGTTTTTTTGCTATTTGTAGCTGATTTGTAAATTAATCCCGGATTAAGGGATTAGGGTATTGGTATCTACGGAATACCTAAAAACATTGCATATATTGTATGGCGAATGGTGAAATTCGATATAATGAAAAAGAAAGGTTTTCCCGGTTGAGGGTTTCCGGTAAAGATCTCTGTGTATTCTGTGTATGAGCCATTGATTAAT
>ML792579.1:295424-306481 GCA_009831015.1 Picea engelmannii
ATAGGTGACAAGATCCCAGTTCAAACTATATTGCCAGAACTTGACAAGGAAGGAAAAATCATATTGGAGCCTGAAGCCATCACTGACACAAGAATTCGCCAACTGAGGAATAGATCCATTTCAGAGTATCTCATTAAATGGAGAAAACTACCGGCTGAAGATTCCACTTGGGAAGATGTGTCTTTTATATAGAAACATCCAGAGTTACTCAAGTGTTGCAGACAACACTTGTCTCAAGGGGAGGGGCATGTTAATCCTTAACATTGGCTCATTACCCCTTAATTGGGGCATATTAGATTAGTAATGTTATTTTATTTATGTCAGCTTACCCCTTAATTGGGGCATATTAGATTAGTAATGTTATTTTATTTATGTCGGCTTTAGGCCATTAGTTGTAATTATACCTCCTAGTCTTCTATATATACCAAGGAGACATTTTCATTTTGAATCATCTTGTACTTGAACATTCAAGTGGGGTAAAAGGAGGTTGCCCCCTCGAAGAGGCTTATTATCTGAAATTATCTCTTTTTCAAGGCGTTGAGTACTTTTCCTGAGGTTTTTCTATGCTATATTAATGTTTGGTTCTTAACATTGCCACAGTTATTACAGCTTTAGGAAGACCAATTTTTCACAGGGTTCCATCAACAAGTTCATAAGGAAAGAGAAAATGCATGGCATGATAGACATATTAAACATAAAAAGTTTCAAGTGGGGGACTTAGTATTACTATATGACAACAATTTTATGCAACATCCAGAAAAATTTTGGATGCATTGGTTAGGACCATACGTAATTAAGTATGTGACAGAGGTAGGTGTTGTGTAGTTGGAAACGTTGAATGGTGAAGTCCTAGGAGGAATGGTAAATGACAGTCGAATGAAACTTTATAGGGATGGATGACCCACCGTGCACTAGGATGAATTGTGCAAGAACGAATGTACCATAGTAGTAAATTATAGTAGGAAAAAGAAAAAAAGAAATAAAAAGTGGAAGAAGAAAAAGAACATAAAGTAACAAAGTAAAGGCGTGTAAGAACTAGGAAGTATGAAGTGTTAACTGAAGGTCCAAGGCGCAAGAATGACACATGCATATTTAAGTTTGTAGAAGAAGTGAGTTTCACGTAGATGGATGAAACTGCATTGAGTAGGAAAATCACATGCAAAAGCCAACAAACCTGTGAAGAATATGATCGACGACTGTTAAAGGAATTAAAAGGAGGAAACAACAGTTAAAAAGTGTTAATGACAAGGAATAAAGATCATTCATAGTCATAAATGGAAAAAGAGGACAAGGATTTTGACAGACTGGCGGTATGAGGCAAGAATCCAACAGAATATTTGGTAACAAAGCAACATTACATCACGCATTGAGTACACAACTAATGGATTAGACCATTAGTCCAGGTGCGAATGTACATGGACAATTGTCAAAGGGTTATAAAATCACACCAGGGGCTGACAGGGAAAGAGTATTTTCATTCATAAGCACTATGAGAATACAGATAAAACCACAAGTGAACCAAAGCCAACATAGAGCAGTTGTAGAGTCTAAAAAGGGGATAATTGGTCGCAAAGACCAATGGAACCACCAAAATTTGGGGCACCAGCTACTGCAACACGAAATCCATCTCGAATGTGACCACTGGTCACACCAGAATGTGAGGAAATTCCTGGAGCTTTGGATTCGTATCTGAGGTTTTTCAGGGACTATATTCCACCAATAAAGGACACTGCACCACATGTTAGATTTCCCAAGGACACCAAGTACCCGCTAGTTACACCATAAATACCACCTAGTGTCATTATTGAAGGGGACCTGATGGGAAACCTCGCTACTTTGGATTTTTCATACCATGACATAATAGCTGCATGGAATTTTCCTGATTTAGCACAGGACAAGTATTTATGCACTAAAAATGTACTAGGGACAAGTGAAATACTAGCCGAGCCACAAACATGGGAGGATGTGATGGAAAAATCAGGGATATTAAATTTCTTAGAAATTCCACACTTTGGCAGAAGTTAAAAGATAAATGTTTGTGTTAAGTTGTTACTGAGTTGCATCCATGGAGTTACTTTATGGATAGATCCACCAGTATCTATTGATACGCAACTGATTTCGTGGATGTAGGGGAGGATCCAACAACAATATTCGCAAATAATTTTGGGGAGAATGAATTATCTAAAAGTATGAAAGATAATTTAACCACCTTTATAGGAAAGAGAGGGTTGGATGTCGCCAGCATAAGTGATGATGTAGTTATATTTCCAATTCAGGTATTGGCCTACAAATTACTAAGGAAATTATGGAAGGATGAGGTGTCGATCGTAGAAAAAGCAGTTGTGGAGAAGTGTGCAGAAGGGGTCCAAATGAATTGGGCCACTTTTTTGGTATGTTGGCATAGGGGCAGACCTGGGGTTCAATGCTACAACAACGCACAAAAAAAACCCTAACTACCGGCTCTTTCGACAACACCTGCGAAGTAGATGAAGTCTCACCTAAGGAAGAGGCAAGGATGGTTGCAGGACTCCAGTGTCTGCAACCTTAGCTAGGATATCGATCTGTGATTGTAACACCTTGACAAAGTACTTAGCACTATAGCTCATCAATTTTTAACCAGTATCTACTTCACAGCTAAAACCTTACTTATAGTGCATCACAGTATTCAACCAGATATAGCATCTATCGACACTTAGCATGATGAAATAGATTAGATCTAGCAGATTCAAGAACTAAGAACATTCACACAGATAAGATCTAGCATTCACTCTCATCATTAAGCACAAAGCAACAACAGATCTACCTATCATTCATCTATATCAAAGCACTGAGCAAGCATGTACATAAACACATCAATACATCACACAAAGCATTCACAACATAGGATGTATGTGGTTCACCCCCACCCTGGGGCTACGTCCACCAACTCTTCTTCTCTTCTATTATCTTATTTCAATCAGTTACATGCACAGAGCCACAAAAATCCTACTCTGCATAGGACAGGAGATCTGTGCACTCCGCTAGACCCTCCTTCCCCGAGTAGATCTAGGAAAACATCCTTACACATCCTTTTATAGTCACTTTCACTCATGTTTGCAAGTCTCACACAATATGCACATAGAACTTACAATTGCTTATTGCACTTAGCACAACATCACACACATAGCTCTCGTGTACTAGCACTTAGCATGGCACACTGCTTACATTGCCTAGACTTCTACTTATACATTACAAAATAGGCCTAATCATGGGTAAACCCATGGATCGACATCCCCTTACCCGTTACATAATCCCAAAACCCAAAAATCCCTAAAAAGGGGCTGAGATCCCGCAACGGGGTAGATGGTAATAGTGCGATGATCACTGTGTGAAATAAAATAATCTGTGGAATCAAATAATCATGATTGGAAAAAGTGTTCTCTATGCAAGGCTTGATGAAATAAGTATATAACTAGGCAACGAATCTCTCCAATGGGAAAGAAGCCTTCATTAATGTAGTTCAGTTCATTACAGTGCGGTCCCAACGGTCTGATGGCGAGATTTCTAACTATGAATGACATTCTAACCATTCAGGGCATTGATCGTATGGTTATATTCTTTCCAACGGGTATATTGCTTCACCATGGTGAAGTTCCATGTGGCTTTGTTCTAATATCCCGATGAAGCTCCAATTTTGCAAATTTTCCTTCTGCAAAGCTCCCTCTGGAACCTTCTATAACTTTTCGACCTTTGATCTCTTCTTACTTAGTTTTCTATCCTTCTTTTCAGTGAGATTTGTTTCGAAGTTCCTCTTTCCATTCGGATTCTTATCTCCTCTTGGCATAGTAACTTCGTGTTGTTGAGATTCTTTCCTAGGATTGAAGGGAAATACTTCTTCTCTGTCTAGGGTAGATGCTTGTTAGCCTTCTTGTGTCCTTTCATCTTCGACATCCAATTTTCTGGTTCTAAATAGATTCGATCTGTTCTCCTATTCTTTGATCAAGACTTCTTCTTCTTTTATTTTGGCTTCATCCTTTTCAATCCAAGGTTTTCCTAGTAATATAACAAATGGGGCATTGTTCTCAATAAATTTAACAACCTCAAAATCTTCCTTTGTCGAAGCTCCATGAGCACTCATAGATGTTTGGGTGAGTATTCCACATAGGGTTATCAGTTTTCCTTTAAATAATCCTATTTCTCCCAATGAAGGAGTCATAGCAGGCTTCCCTAAAGTTTCCCAAGTTCTTTTTGTCATGATATTCACCTATGTTTCTTCATCCAAAACACAATCAATGTCGAAGTCTCATGTTCTTGCTTCTATGCATTCTTTTTCTTTAAAAATCTCTGACAAGTTGATATTTCGGTGATCATTCAAGGTTTCTTTGATTTGCAACAATACAGTCTCTGATTCTTTCTGGGGTTCTTCCATGGTCTCATTTGCTTGACCTTTCTCATGGTCTTCTTGTCTCATATTCATTCTTTCAAGCTTACCAATCATTCTAGGACAATCTAAAACTTCATGGTCCATAGCTTTACAACAAAGACAACTCGATCTTCTACCAAGGAATTTGTTAGCAATATGTCTCAGTCTTCTGTAAATATAACAAAGATTCAATCCTCACTTTCTCTTAAATGATCCCCAGCCTTTCCTATACTACGCACTAGGATCATGGTAGTTAACCTGCAAAAAATTATTTCTAGGGTCCTGCATCCATTTGTTAGTCCAAACATTCTTTCTATGCATAGGAATAACATATCTTTCATTATTCTTATCAGATCTACTTATATCAAATCTTCTTTCATCTAGTTGTGCCCTAGTTTTCAGGCTAGGAAAAAATTTATCGAACATACCTAGATCCATACTCTTGAAACAAAAATTTCCACTTAACTTACCTTTAACAAAGCACAAAGCTTACAGATCTTACCTTTTTAACCAAATATTATTTTATCATAGCACAAAGCTTTCAGATCTTACCTCTTTTATTCAGATCTGACTTCTCTTCTTAGCACAAAGCTTCACAGATTAAGTAGAATAATGCACACTAGGGAAACATATCTATGCACAGAACTTCCACAGTTTTAGGTCAGATCTTCGCACAGAGCTTCTTCTTCCTTAGTTCCCAGTAAACCTAGTTTCAGTCCCGACAACGGAACCATTTGTTGGAACAGGGAAAAACTCGGGGTTCAATGCTACAACAATGCACCAACAAAACCCTAACTATTGGCCCTTTCGACAACACCTATGAAGAAGATGAAGTCTCACTCGAGGTATAGGCAGGGGTGGTTGCAAGACTCCAGTGTCTGCAACCTTAGCTGGGACACTGATCTGTGATTGTAACACCTTGAAAAAGAACTTAGCACTATAGTTCATCAATGTTTAACCAGTATCTACTTCACAGCTAAAACCCTACTTATAGAGCATTGTAGTATTCAACCATATCTAGCATCTAGAAGCACTTAGCATGATGAAACATATCAGATCTAGTAGATTCAAGAACTAAGCACATTCACAGAGGTCAGATATAGCATTCACTCTCATCATTAAGCACAAAGAAATAACAGATCTACCTATCATTCATCTATATCAAAGCGCTAAGAAAGTAAGTACATAAACACATCAATACATCACACAAAGCATTCACAACACAAGATGTATGTGGTTCACCCCCATCCTAGGGCTACATTCACCAACTCTTATTCTCTTCTTTTATCTTCTATCAATCAGTTACATGCACAGAGCCACAAAAATCCTACTTCGCATAGGACAAGAGATTTGTGCACTTCGCTAGACCCTCCTTCCCCGAGTAGATCTAGGAACAAATCCTTACACAGCCTTTTATAGTCACTTGCACTCATGTTTGCAAGTCTCACACAATATGCATAGAGAACTTACAACTGTTTCTTGCACTTAGCATAACATCACACACATAGCTCTCGTGTCCTAGCACTTAGCATGGCACATTGCTTACATCGCCTAGAATTCTACTTATACATTACAAAATAGGCCTAAGCATGGATAAACCCATGGGATGACATCCCCTTACCCGTTACATAATACCAAAACCCAAAAATCCCTAAAAGGGGACTAAGATCCTGCAATATCTTCTTTGTCTTGCGCTCCACCTTTGGCAGCCTTTCGAAGTCCCAAAAATAGGTCAAACATGACCAAGGATCCCCAAAACTTGGTCAAGGGCCAACATGGTCAATCAATTTTTGATAGATTTCACTGAAGCCCAGGACAAAGGCATGGAATTTCACTATGTTTGGATTATCATATTGATAGCATTAGTTGCTTGGAGGGAGCATGATGAGTGCCATTTTTCAAAAGCATCACGAAAATATCATGTAGTGGTGCGATATGTTAACTTATGGAATATTGCACATAAGGGGAGACAACAATACAACAATGTCACCTTCTATGTATACTTTATCATGATTAGGCACATCATAGATCGCACATTATGCATCAACACTCAGACTATGGAGTGTTATCAAGATACTGTGTGCTTCAAAGTAGGAATGCACCACATGTATATCCAAGCTAAAAGAGACCCGACGCACCAGTGGTTGTCAACAAGCTACAAGTTGACAGAAGAGGATGTATGCCTTATTTCCAATGATTGGGACGAGGAATGGAAAGTTCCAGCTAAAGATATGGAGTACCTTGACAAGGAAGAGAAACGAGACAATGAAGACGAAGAACCAGATGAGGCACAAGGTAGAGAACAAGGAATTGGTGCAGGAGATGCGTAGGAGACAATACCAAACGTAAGGGAAAAGAGGAAATACAAGGGTAAGGGGGAAATAACATCTACATGCAAGAAGATGAAATAACATAAACAACCAACTATCCACACTCTAAGATACGATGATATTTAAAGAATCAACTACCAAGTGAGGGATTCCACATAGGAGACGGTTCAACAGGTGTTACAACTATAGGAAGACATGAACAATAAGGTGCAAGAGCAGTTGATAAAATTGCAGAAGAGGTTGGAGGTAATGAGCATAGAAATAGAGAGAATATTAGTGGAACACCAACTAGAAAGCACAGCTAGAGAAGCAAGGGGCACCACTTTATACCTACCAGAGATCACATCAGGGCGTCAAATTTTGAAGATCTCACCTGAATTAATTGAGTTCCCTATGCTAGAGATGAAGGAAAAAGGACAAGTACTAAGTCACCTTGACTCAGTCTTGTCAAAGATACCCATGGAAGCCTTACAGGGCTTGCAAGAAGGGGTGGCGCAAGAAATATAGTTCCACGCAAAATCAATGACAAAGGATTTAACCAAGGTAGTGAAAGATAAGGAAGACCTGCAGAAGGTTCATATTGAGGTATTGCAGGAGAAGGACGAGGCCGAAAAAAGTCCTAGAGGGTACAACAACTCATCTAGAAGACATATAGGGATATTCCTCAGACATTGGTGGTGATAGAAGCCACAATAGAGGAGCATATATCAAAAATTAGTGAAGTACTTCAAGTATTCTACAACAGGATTGGAGAGTTGGAAGCACACACCACACTAGGTACACCACCTGAGCAGAAGCAACAAAAAGATAGAACAACCATAACCTCTTTTGCAATAACTAAGAGTCTTGGTGAGGAGTGCACGGGGCTATGTGAATAAAGCACACAGATTTGGAAACAACTGATGGTGAATCCAGAACTTAAGGAAATCGAGGAAATAGTAAGAAGTGTGTGGGAGAAGGTGTAGAAAATTGATGAAAGCATAAGCACTTGGAAACCAGTGAAATGCATGACGACCATCCTTGCAAATAGAAAGTTATACAATGATATAGAGTAGATGAGGGTAGAGTAGAAGACTATTACATAGTGATTACAACCCCTGTAGGATGAATCACTCAACATAATAGGGGGATTGGCAGTGATGCAAGGCATGGTGAAGCAATCTGAGAAAGACTAGAAGGAGAAGCTTGTAATGTTGACGACATAGGCCAAAGAAGAAATATTGGAAATGGAGGCTGAGTAAAATAAAGAAGTCACTACAGCCACAGAGACATTGCAAAAAATCATGGAGTCATGGAAGGGAGTGACGCAACAGGCCTGAGTGGCTCGGGACGGGCCACGGGTAAGTGTTGGGAGCCTTTTGGACAGGCATTTTGGATGCAATTTTGAGAAATATCCTAAGGGTTGAGGAGATGCGTAGTAAAGGTACATTTAGGATCAGAGTGCATATTAAAAGTGCAATTGGTGATGCATAAGAAGATAAATCAAGAAAATAAAGAAAGGAAATAAACTAGGAAAAGAAGCATGCAGGTGAAAAGGAAGGAAAAGCAACATGCAGGCGAAAAGGAAGGAAAAGAAACATGCAAGAATGAAGGTGGGAAAATCATGAACGAAGGTTTAGGGGAGATTTTGTAGAGAGATGCTTGCACTGCAGAGTGAATAGATAGGATGGGGAATGATATCATGATGTATATATTGTAGTGCAGTGTGCAAGCCTGAGATGATTGCACAAAGAATAATAAAGAAGCCAGTCTATATGGACATAGTCCAAGTATTGGGTGAACCATGTTAAATTATGTGTCTGGATGTCTTTTTATGTGATTTTTCATGGATGTTATGTTTATGCATGATTATATCTATCTTTGAGTGATGCACAATAATTACAAATGTTCCATTGAATGGCATATTTCACAATATATGTTACAATGGTAACGTATAATTGATTTTACCAATTAATCAAGGGACAAGAGATAGATAATATTGTGCACATGGTATATAAGTATCAATGAACATGTTGATGACCTCACATCTCCTCACCCCTAAAGAAAATTGGTTCCTACAGTGCCAGTAGATACCTCAGGTGAGACTTCACTTGCATGCAGTTAATGTCAAAAGGTTTGGTATCTGAAGGGTTTTGTTGGTTAGATAACTTGAACCTACGGTCTTATAATCGTGCGCCAACAGACAGTGTAGATTGAGTCTGGAGCCATTTTTGTATTTTCTCCATAATTAGATCATATTAAGTTGGATTGATATGAAACATATGGGTTTTTTCCATGGAGATGAGCTCTACAAAAGTGCCAAAAAGGGCCATTGTCCATTTTTGCTCGGATTTGTCAAAAAATTGCAAAATAGTGATTTTTAAAGATCTGGGTCCAGATCATTGGAAGAAGTCTAGATTAAGTTGAAATTCATGGAGAGTGTCCATAAAGAAGAAGAAAAATTAACCCATAAAGGAACTAAATAAATCCTAAGGTGATTTGAAAGGGGATGTTGAAATAGGCCAAAATCCACTATTTTGGGCCACTTTTGGGGGATTTTTTAGATTTTTAGAGGAAAAGTGACCCTAGATTGCAAAAATGAAAACATTTATCTGCTCAACTTTTTATATAATCGTCAAGACAAACAACACTAGTTTAGTGAAATTCTTCCATAAGTGCACAGATTGAGAGATAGCCATTTTTTCTAAAAGTCTGGAAAAAGGGGTGAAAGCGGAAAAAGTTGTCATTTCCAGATTGTTGCAGTGTTTTACTAGAGCATCATATTGAAAATATGAGAGTTGTTATGAATTCCTTGTCATTATTATTATCTACACCTCATACAAAATTTTCTCTAGTTCCTGGCATATTTTCTTCTGCAGTTGACCGAAGTTGGCATTTCAATAAAATTACACCAGTGGAGAAAATGCACAAATGGGGTGAAAATGGTTTTTTCAGGAAGCCATAAGTTTTTTCTTGAAGATTGGATTGGGGCATGAGTATAGTCATTGGAAATCTTATTCAGAGGAGAGTGACCTGGAATTATTATCATTTGGAAAATTGTGATATAAATGTTCATGAATTGAACATATAAAAAGGACATGTAACCTTAATTGACAAAATTTTTATAATATGTATAATTATAACAAAAATGGTTTCTTGCATATTTGGAATAATTAAAGGTATAATTGGATAAATTCAAGCCTAGTATTGGAAATAAGAGTCATGGAAGCATGATAGAGATTGTGGAAGTTGGACAAAGCAATAAAGAGCTACAATGTGAGTAATGAAAAGTGGATAAAGAACTCTAGAAGAATGAAACAAAAGGATTATTATTCAAATGTTGCAGAGTGTGAATGAACTGTACGAAAAGAAAAAAGAATACTCACATAGGACATGAATCCAATAGGTGAATAATTTCATTAATGGGAATATAAAGGAAAAGTAAGACTCCAGGGCCTTGAAGGTAGAGATGTGTAAATAGTTGCAAGCTTGTTGTGAAAGAGAACAAGCAACTTAACATGTGATGTGTGAATCATCTCTATGTGCCAAGACTATGAGTGTCTAGGAAGGATTTGTTATATATGACTTAGATACTTGTCTAAAATTACTCAAAGAAATAAACCCACTTATTATATTAGAGTTCACATTGGAAGCAAGATACCAATATAGAGAAATTAGGGATAGAATAATGAAGGTTCTTGCACTTGAAAAGTGTCACTGTATGAAAATAGACTTCCATTGGGAATGGTATTAAGTGTGAAAGGTATGGTTTCACAGGGAAATTTTAAATGAATTAATCTAATGGAAAACTAGGAGTAATAGTATTTGATTCAAGAATGTTGTGTTAGTAGAGTGATGGAATGTTCTGAGCTACCTCATTCCAAGGTCCTAGAATGTTCTCATCTACCTCATTCCAAGGTCCTAGAATATTTCATAAAGGTAAATTTTGGATATGACTGCCTAATAGATGTTGGATCATGTTGTCATTGATTTCAAAGGAACAATGTCTTGTCATAGTATATTGATGTACTGATTGATGGATCATGTATTGTCATTGATGTATTGATTGATGGATCATGTATTGTCATTGATGTCAATGGATTGATGTCAAGTGGAGTCATAGTTGTATGATGCCATGCATTGTTAAGCCCTAATATTGGCTCATTACCCCTTAATTGGGGCATATTAGATTAGTAATGTTATTTATTACCCCTTAATTGGGGCATATTATATTAGTAATGTTATTTTATTTATGTCGTCTTTAGGCCATTAGTTGTAATTATACCTCCTAGTCTCCTATATATACCAAGGAGACATTTTCATTTTGAATCATCTTGTACTTGAAC
>ML792579.1:312122-323233 GCA_009831015.1 Picea engelmannii
CTTGTACTTGAACATTTAAGTGGGGTAAAAGGAGGTTGCCCCCTCGAAGAGGCTTATTATCTGAAATTATCTCTTTTTCAAGGCATTGAGTACTTTTCCTGAGGTTTTTCTATGCTATATTGATGTTTGGTTCTTAACATGCATAGATGAATATGGATCAATATGTTGTCATTGATATATGGTGCATAGATGGATTGATGCATTATATATTGAAAATTGGATCATATGGTCATGTGTTGTCATGGGTTATTCCAGTTGGATTGATGTAATGATGACTCATTATTGTCTTGACATGGTTGATAGGAAGTACAAATGGATGTACTCCAAAGTGGTCCCCTTATGATGAAATCCCTCATGGGAAGACACTTTGTGGTCGATTCATCCTAGAAGTATGGTTAGAGAACCCAAGTTTAATTGTGGAATAATGAGATAAAGATCAGTGAATTTGTCAGTGAAACTATCATATATGGATAGTTCTTGTCATGCAATTTTCAGTGGTATGTGGAATGTCACATAACTCCTCACGGTTAGAGAGTTATGGCCTTGTGAAGTTGGAGGACCCCCATGTGTTGTCTATAAGCCCCTAGAAGGTCAAAGAAGTCAAATTATTCTAAGAAGCTTCTAGAATAATTTGATCAATCAAAGTGGGTTAAGTGGAAAAGTGGCTATGTGGAAAAAATGGCTAAGTGGACAAGTTTGGTTATATGCACAAAGGTTCCTATGTGGAAAAAGTGGGTTAAGTGGACAAGTGGCTATGTGAACAAAGTGGCTAAGTGGACAAAGTTGGATATGTGGACAAAGTGGCTAAATGGATGCATCTAAGGGAAGATACTTGGAGAGTATAAATAACAGAGCAAGGGTATCTTGTATAAGAATCTTTTTTGATCATATTGAAGATCTATTTTGGGTAAAATATTCATTGCAGGTACTCATGGATGCATCAAAGTTTCTGTAAGTCTGAGATCTTGATGGAGAAAGTTTTGGAAGTTCAGAAACCTAGTTTTTGAAGGAGTACGCGGGTTGCAATGAGCCAGAGAGCATACATATGTGGGTTGCAGTGAGGCAGGACGTGTACACACCTGGGTTGAAGGAGATCAAAGTGCATCTAGCTGGAGAGAGTCATGGAGACTTGAGTGAGAGTTGGTGCCAGGTTCCTGAAGTATGAAGCAAATTCCAGATCGACATTCTATGAGCTCGGATCTATCATAGAATATTTTGGTATGGTGACATAGTTGTATCGATGAATACTTTTTCTTATTGTATGGTGAATACTTGAGGCATTCTTAGTATGGATGTTGTGATATGGTTTATGTTGGTTGATTGACTGAATGAGCAGCACTCTTATGTTTCAGTACTAATATGGTTTCCATAGTATATTGTTTACTTATACATGATTAAGTAACATTCACATTGTATGGTTGAGAATGAGTAATTTTTTGGGAAGCATAGATGTGTTGTGATTATTTATGGTATAAATTGGACAGTGAAAGGCAGAAATGGATGTGACAGAAGCTGTAGAAGATCTGATTTTTCATGGAGAGAGAAAACCTTAGTTCTTCGGGAGGCATACGCAGGCTACAGTATAGATAGGCCGCGTACATACATGGGTTTCACTATTGGTAGGGCACGTACATACGCGTGTTGCACTACTAGCAAGTCACATACCTGTTGATAGATTGGTATCTATTTAGGATTGAATCCCCTTCTAAGTTGGTGTTGAGGTGTGTAAGTTGAGTCTTTCATTGGGAGTTGGTGCTCTTATGGAGTTGATACTCTATTCAGTTGTTGTTGATAAAACCTCAAGGACTATAGTCCATAATAAAAAGAGAAATTATACATACATCTTGTGTTATTTGTGTTCTTTGTGGTTATGGATTATTTATGATCTATGTTGTTGATATATGTTTACATACAACTGGTTATAAATTGACAGTAATAAGTGATGAGTAAATTGTGATTACTAACTAAGGAATTTTTTGTGAAAGGAAGTGAAAAAGATCCCTACATGGATTCACCCCCCCCCCTCTTAGTGTGATCGGTGTGTCCAACAATTGGTATCATAGCATGCCTTCACTATAATCCTTAACAAGATTGGAGGAGATACATGGACACACAAATGGATGATGAAGTTCCAATCCTTGATGAGAAAAATTATTTCGCATGGAGAATAGAAATGAAAGGGTATTTGAAATCAAAAGGAGGAGATGTTTGGAAAACAAGTATTAGAGGATCAGTTCCCTTGAAGAACAAGTCAAAGTTTACAGCTCAAAAGGAAGAAAATAAGAATGATCCAGTGGCTCTCAAGACCATTTTTGATGGACTCTCAAATTTGGTTAAAGAAATCATGGGACAATGTACTTCCACCAAGGATCTATGGTTGAAGCTAGAGAAGATATATCAAGGAGAAAAGGATGATCCTGAAGATAATTCCATCAAGAACAATGAAGGTAAAGAATCCCCAAATCCTCTGATTGCAATAATTATAAATGTGATGATGTTGAATGTTTCTCTACAAGTGAAGAAAATATAGAAGTAGTAGATGAAGAGGAAGATTTGTTGAAGCTTAAAGATAAAATTTTATCTGAGTTAGAAGATGTCAGCAATGAAATAGAACATTACTCAATTTATTTTTTGTATCTTGAAAAATACACCAATGAAGTCCTAGAAAAGTACTCAAGATATACCATGGAACTAAAGCAAAATCTTAAAGAACAAGAAGAAAGTAAAAAGAATCAATTAGAAGAAAAAGAAGAAGAGATCAAAAGACTAAAGAATGAAATAAAAGAAAATAAGAAGGTAGATGATGAGATTAGAAAAAGTATTAAAGTTAATGTCAATATTAAGACCCAAATTGAAATAACCAAAAGGGTAGAGGAACTATTAAGGAATGAAGTAAATGAAAAGGAAGAGTCATGTCATAAGTTGGAATATGAAGTTGTTGATCTTAGAAAGAAAGTAGAGAATTCAAACAAATTATTGAATAGCTCAACAATCTTGAATGAAATCTTGGATAGTCAAAGATCAACAAATCATAAATCAGGTCTTGGATACAACAAAGAAGCTACAAATTTTGAAGCAAGAAACTCAAAGAAGCATGAGGTAAGTCCCTCTTTTTCAAAAGATGAAAATAATGTTGCAAGTCAACCATCTACACAAGGAAAGGAAATTTTCAAAAGAAAAAAGAAAGGAAGAAATCAATAAGCCATCTTTACACCTCAAAGAAAATTCAGAAGAGGGACACCTTCAAGATGGACACCAAATCAAAGGTATGAAAAAAAAATCGTGGCCATTGTTACTCATGTAATGAATATGGTCACAAAGATTTGGAATGTAGACATTATGCAACGAAATATAATGGAAGGTTTCATAACACCCTAAGGTGATGGAGATCTAATCAAGTGGGACACATTGTTGCTTATTGCCACACCATGAGATGCTACAACTGTAGTGGATTTGTCCACAAATCCTAGGATTGTTGGAACACAAGAAGACAATCCATGAGGAGTGTTTCATATAGTATGACTAGAAGAACACATGAGGCTAGAAAGGAAGATAATGTTGGAAATATGGAAGCTCGGAGCTCAAGTTATGAGAAGTTGGGACACCTTCAGAAGTGGGTGAAGAATACTGAACACTCAGAACAAAATGACAGCCATGAGGCAAGCTCAAGTTTGACTTCTTCTAAAGCATACACGGGTTACAATGATAATAGTCGTGTACATACGCGAGCTGACCTATAAATAGGTCACGTACATATGTGATTTGTCTGTATATAAGACCACGTACCCATGGTAAAATCCTTGAAAAGTAGGCTATTAAAATGAGTTGCAGCTTGGTGTGATGGCATAACTCTATTTTTGCAGGATCTGACATGGTTTGTCACAGGTTTCATGATTGTATGTTGGCATGGTGATGACATATGGTTGAGTGTTGAAAGTCTATCTTGGATGCATGGTACTAAACCTAGACTGTGGATTGAGGTATTTTCTATTTGAGGAACAATGTTGGTTATGATACTGAAGTTATGGAAATTTGGTTATGAGATATATCATGATGATGTTAGCTAGAGATATCATTTATCTATTGAAGGACAATTCTAGTACATGTATTCTTGGATGCTTGGTATTTGTTGTAGTGAATGTTGGTTAAGGAAGATCCGTTATGGTACATGGCTGGTACATATGTGAGTTCCATTGATATATCTTATGATGTATTGTTAGAGGCATATTTGGTGGATGTCTTGGTGCATGCATTTGGCATGTGGTTGAGCTACATATTGGGACATGTAGTTGATGAGTTGATGAGTTGATGAGGTGGTTATGTTGTACATCATTGATGAGTCATAGCTTGATCTATATTTGGTGTTGGTTGATGCACTTGCTTGGTATAGATGGTGATACAAGTTTAGTGCACGATTGATACACTTATATATGGTATATGATCGTGGTTGATAGTACTTGGCTAAATTACATCAATGGTATTACTTGTTTAGCATATACTTTGGTACATGATGTGTGGTATGATATAGTTGAGACACTTGTTATGATGCTTGATTGATATATTGATGGTTGAGATACATGGTTGTGGCACTTGGTTCATGATAGAGGCATATCATGAGTGATATGACACTTTTTTGAGGCACATGGTTGGCATGTTGGTAGAGGCATAAAATTGATACACTCCATTGATGATATCGTATGGTATAGTGTATGGTATTTATGTACATGGGTGTTGTGCATGGTTCACACACAATATGGCACAGGATGTACATGGTTGATGTTTTGTTCATGATTCTCTATTCATTGTTGACATATATTTTTCTTCATGATGTATGGTATGGCACAAGTTTGATGCATGGACAGGTCCAAGGATCATCATAGGAAGAGCGGGTAATTCTTGATCAGTTGATCTATGTTCCGGTTGAGCAGTAACATTTGTAGCAGAAAAATATTTAGCATATTGTTCATATTACAGAGAAGATAGGGGGAGACATACCCACAGGAGGATTAATTCTTCTTCCCATGATTCCAAGAGGAGAGATTTATCAGATGCAAAGGTAAATGATTGGAGAAAGAACACAAAGGCATGGTTCTAGGGGGAACGATGGTCACAAGAGGAGCATGACCGATATGTCTTCATCATTACATTAGAGTGATATCCTTTGTTCAAGAGGGGAGAGATTATTTAGAGGAAGATCAAAGGCATCCAAACAAGGGGAGAAACCCCAAGGAGAGTTCAGGAAGGGGGAGCAGCCCCAAGGAGAGAACTACCCTTATATCAAAGGGGGAGAGATAGTCACATTGATATGATTGAAGATGGTTGTTGATGAAGAGCAATGCCATGTCTACATGTTACCATCAATTATTGGTGTTGACATCAATGTTGGTATTTCCATCAATGCCAAAGGGGGAGATTGTTGGATCATGTTGTCATTGATGTCAAATGAAAAATGTATTGTCATAGTATATTGATGTAGTGATTGATGGATCATGTATTGTCATTGATGAAGTGATTGATGGATCATGTATTTTCATTGATGTCAAGTGGAGTCATAGTTGTATGATTTCATGCATAGATGAATATGGATCAATGTGTTGTCATTGATAAATGGTGCATAGATGGATTGATTGTTGGTTGTGGAGCCTGATTATCTTCATGATTCAAAGGTCTTGTGTTTTTCATCCATGTTTATACTCCATGAAGATTTTACACCCCAGAAGTATGTACACTCTTCCACGCGGGGGACTGTAGAGGGGGGGGGTACCCCTTCTGCAAGGTCTGAGGGGGCTATTCCCCCGACTGGGGGGTTCAAGGGCAAAGTCCCTGAAGGAAAAATTTCCTTGTAAATGTATATTGTAATTTCATTGTAAATATGGACCGTTCATTATAAGGTCACAGATCTAACGGTAGAAATTTAGGTTAGGGTTTTTTTCCCTAGAAGGCAACCCTCTGTTATGAGGGAAATGTATTACAGCTATGAAACATAGTGAATATTGTATTCTAAGATGAGAGACTGTGAGAGAAAGAAGAGGAAGTTACAGCGGTTTTGTTGTGGGTTGTATCCCTTCATATGCTGGATAATAATAAAGGAAGGACCTGACAATTTCTCTGGTGGATGTAGTTGTAACACCCTGTTTCCCCCAAATTTGTAATTAATCCTAATAGAGGAATCCCCATGCTAAATCATGATGAAACTGTGAATGAATGATGTGAGTGGACCTTATGAAGAAGGTCGATGAATGTAAATAACATTATGAAATTATATTGCAGGACTGCTGAGAGGGGATGTGCGGAAAAGAGACCACGATGGTGGTGGAGGGCACCTTGAAAAAGGGGTGTTAACTTCCACCAAGAATAAAAATACCGTATTTGGACTCCACTGGCCCGGAGAACCAAAAAGCGGCTCGCTAGCCCTGAAATAAATGCCTTACAGGCTGGTAGGTGGATGGCTTGATGAGGGATGGGTAGGTGAACCGCCTATCCGTAGAGCCATCATGACTGACCAGCGTGAGGGTAATCGTGCCACACACAAACTCATGAGAGGATAAGGAGTATGGAAGAAGCGATTGAAGGGGGCGGACGCGAGGGGAACTCTGGCAGTTCTATGCAGAGTGAGTGACCGCAGAGAGGAGGGGATTGCAACCTTCGCTACTGGGCACTGGCAGACAGAGAGACGCAGGTCTCAGGACATCGTGGTCTCAGCTCGGGAGTGGCTAGTGGTAAATCCATTAGGATTCACTACGCCTACGGTTGGGTGGAAACGATCACCCCTCTTAGCAGTTGCTTCCATTGCTGAAGTTATTTCTGATAAGTGATTTTCTTATATTGCATTTGAAATTTATATGCTGTCATATATGTTCATAGAATGGTGGAATTGTAAATGTTTTCTGTGAAAGAATGTCTGTGCAGTAATTGTAAAATAAGGAGTAGATATTATCTCATATAACCATGAGATAGTAAATGATTTCAGCGTGAGAATGTTCGTGTAGTGCTTGATATGAATGAGTCGATATATGCTTAACACCGAGGAAACCGTGCTTGAATTACGTTGATAAATGAATCTAATCATGCCCAGCCGCTCTCAGGAAGCTGTCTCCCTTTATCTGTTCCCGGCGATGCCCCGGTAAGGATCTCTGCACAGAGATTCCCTCCTCAGAAAGGTTCACCAAGAACCCAGAATAGGGACTCGAACGCACATACCTTATTAACCCTATACGAGGAGGAATGATCCTTTTGAGGTTCCAAGATAGTAGTGTTGTGAGACGAAATAAGTCGACGGACGAGATCTCGTCAGAGGACCCATAGTCATTCACGACCATTAGATTGACGGAAGTAACGAAGGCGTTACATACCTTGACCCTTTGTCCTCTATCATCGTGAGCAACAAGAAATTGGGATCGTAAGCTCCAAGACCCAAACGAACGAATCTAGACCGTTAGATCTCGGTCCAATTACCCGTCAGCCGTTGGATCTGGAGAAGCTGCGCAGGGGTAGGCATGCGAGGAAATGATCTGAACTGTTGGATCTTGGATCATAGTCCCGACAACCGTCAGATCTCGAGAAGATGCGTCGGAGTTAAACTCTAGTGTGCAGAGAATGGATCCTAGCCGTTGATCCCGGCAAGACACGTGTCAGCGTTTGGGAGGTGTCAGAATTTTTACCATCGGAGATTTGGGGAGTATAAAACCGTTACATATTGAAATCGTGATACGCGATTTCCCGATCAGATCTGGACCGTCCATTGTTCGAGGACGCGTGTCAGAGGATCCCGTAGAGTCGTGGATCGGGAAATCGGGGTTTTCGAAGATAAGGAAACTGCGTCGCTGGGAATCGCGATCGATGATATCTCGATGGTGACGTAAGCAAGGTGGGACCACTAGAGTTAGAGTGAAGGATAGGTGTCCATCATCTGGGAAGAGTCGGGAAACCCGTAGGAAAATCCTAGTGCAATCATAGTCGTCCATCCGTGAGACAGGTGGCTACCATCGAGAACCATCGGCGATTGGCCCATTGGAAAATCGGAGTTCTCGAGGCCATGAGAACCAGGACATCGTAAGTCCCGAAACCCCAAGAATCAATCCGGGTCGTCCGTCTGCGAGGACAGGTGGCAAAGGATCGGGCGCCGTCAGCGTTTTGTTCATCGGAGTTTTCGATGGTAAGGAAATTGTGCAACAAGAGATCGCGATCCGCGATTTCCCGATAGGATATGAGTCGTCCAAACAGCAGGGATACGTGGCAAAGGATCCCGGAGAGTCGAAGTTCGGCATATCGGGGATTTCGAATACATAGAACCCTTGCCACCCGGAATCGCAATCCGCGATTTACCGATACAATTTGAGCCGTCCATTTACATGGGACGGGTGTCAGAGATCGGACGAAAGTCTCAGATCGGGAAATCAAAGTTTCCAAGGACATGGAACATTCACAATAGGAAATCACGATCCGCGATTTCCCGATGGGATCAACACCGTCCATCAGTGAGGACGTGTGGCGAGAGATCCCAGAAAGTCGGAGTTCGGCAAATCGGGAATCGGCGTATCATGGATTTCAAGGACATGAAACCCTTACATTACAAAACCGCGATATGTGAAATCCCAATTCCATCATGAGCCGTGGATACAAGGGACACGTGGCGAGCATCCGGAGAGAATCGGGGATCGGGATATCGCGAGCCCTGGGTATAGGTGTTTTGTATCATCGCAAATGTCGAAACCCCGATGGAAGGTTATACGACTGCAGTCATATGATAAGTGGTCACATGGACCATGGTATAGCCAAGGGGGGCTAGCCAGTGTAAAGGTGCGTCGAGAGTCTAGAGGAATTGTGCGCCATGACATTGAAAGGTGCCAAGCCCCGACCAGAATTAAGGCTGTGGTCTTGTGAACGTTGTGGTCGTATGGACCAAAGGCTTAACCAAGTGGGGCTGAGGCACCCAAGGGGCGCATTGGAAATTCGTTTCGTCAGTGATCGAGGATTCGAGAGGACAGGGACCCTCGACACCGTAACTTCTGAAACCCCGAATCTCGATATTTAACCAGGGATTGGCATTTCGCAAATGTCGGTTTCTGGAGATTTCCCATTTGTGGGAGATTAACCCAAAAAATTTAAAATTATGATAGTGGGTGTGTTACAAAGTGGTATCAGAGCATGGTTACAACACTTGTCCTGCTTGGGCTCAGGCACGGGCCGCGTTAGAAGATATTGTTATCTACGTTTCTCTTTAAGGAGAAGGACTGCAGAATGAAACTATAATTTGGAAAATTCTATAACCCCTCTATTAAAATGGCAACTACTCTTATAGGAGTAGGGATGCACTGATCGTTATCACTGATAAGATTTGAGTGTGAATGACAGAGGTGGAATAAATTGTGCTATGAAGCTGCACGAGCCGAACAAGGGACATGAACTGAGTTGTTCTGCTTTAATGTAACGATGGCTACCTACTAAAGTAGGCAGAGTCTCTTGCGATTAAGATGGCTGGTTAGGTAAGGATTAGTACCCAAAGGAAGAACCCCTTCATGATTTTGGGAAATCTGGTAAGGACTGGTAGGATCCTTAGAAATCTATGACCACTGTATTATTAAGAAACTAAACCCTGAACATATAATTCCTCATGAATGAGAGGACTAGTGAAAATATGTAGGGTCAGATTTACCTAACCTATATTGGTTAGAACCGACAATGAGGATACCCTGTTTGAGGAGTCCTTTGGGACTATTGCTAATTCCCAAGAGTGACCCTTGTTGGTCGTTTCCATGAAGGAGGATAACACCCATAAGAGTTAGGACTGTGAGATTAGTCCTGTAAGTAACTTAAAATCTCAGAAAACATAGCAATGAGAAATTCGCGAAAGGATCATAGTAGATGATCAAGGAGCGAATTGGACCATTGATCGTCCAGAGAAAATTTCGCAATTCTAGAGGCCAAAGGATTCGAGGTTCTCCATAATAGAAATCCTGAAGTCATGAAATGCGAAATCGCAACATAATCACAACCTTCGGTTGAAGAGCCGTTGGTGATCGTTAGACCTAATTACTCAGCGGGGAAGATAAGGCTGATAACCTCTCATTACTCAAAAGCTCAGGAGGAATAGTATTCGTTAGATTGGAATCAACGAGAGTCGTTGATCTAGAGCTTCAAGGTTTTGTCTATGAGAAAATGGAAGCATGGACTTCCCAAGTCGCACCAGGTAAATCACCAATTTGATCAGGTCCCTTGATTTCCAGAGAGAGATTTGGACCGTGGGATCCAGATTTTCGGGGGCCACATAGATTAGAAGTTGGGAAACGGTGGAGCATTGTCCACGGATTCGCCGAAATACGGGATCCTGACGCGTGTCTGAGAACTAACCCCAGAGTCTGAGCGAAGGGTCATGTAGATGAAAGAGACAAGAAAACCTTAGCCTTGGTCTTTCAGTTTTTCGGATTTCGGGAGTCGGGGAAAACAGAATTCCTTGCAACGGGAATTCCGAAATCGCAAAATGCGAAGCGCCCTTTTTAAAATTTGGATCGTGGTCACCGTCGGTGATCGCGTGAGGAGAGGGTGTAAGCCAGTATGGTGAATAGTGCATGAGTTTAATGCACTGAGGAGATTCCTATTGTGAAGCCTGATACTCATACCAGTGGGGTATGAATGATATATAGAACGTGCAAGTAATGCACATGTGTGATGTAGGAGTATCAATATACTAAAGGCCCAACATGATGGCCCTGATGAGTGAACTGTGAGGCAAGACTTACACTTTCCAAAATTGAATGAATACCATGGATGCATGGTTGACTCCATTCTGAAGAGTCGTGAAGGATCTGTCTTGAAGGATAGCTTAAAGGGGATGTACTCCATATCCCTAGGAAAAAAATCCAATGCAATTAAATGAAAGAGTAAATGAGTAAGGATTCTTTGTTTTCATGATAAGAGGCAAATGTTTATGCCTTTGCAGATCACAATGAGAAGGACTGTGAATAAATACTGAGATGAGTAATTTTAAAAATGGAAATGTATGTAGGCTATGAAATATAACTATGATAGCTACATGAAGGCTTAGGATTAGGAAAGTGGTTAAGTACATCATAGATGTAAGTTAACAAAGATGCATGTTTATATTCCTTAAG
>ML792579.1:325653-341756 GCA_009831015.1 Picea engelmannii
GAGGGACGCCTCGACTGTAAGACTCGATAGAGTCTCTAAAATTCTTCCTGTGTGAGAAAACCTTGGCAGGGCAAGATGGATCGCCCGAGGGACTGTATAACAGTGAAGGGGATGCCTGAGCCTGGGCCTGGAGGGTGAGTGACTGCAAGGAAGAGGAGACCTTAATAATTTTTTAAAACTATTGGGATAATGCATACAATGGGTAGTTTCCCGTGTAGGGAAAACCTTGGAAAGAAAGATGAAATTATGATGGCTCTTGTGAGCTATTGAGTTGGAATTAAGCATCCAACAGGTACGTCAGGGAGAATGATGAGCATGATAACAAAATTACCATGTGGATACAAATCCACAAACTGCACAGATAAGCATTGTGCTAAGAGTATGAAATTTTCCTTTTTCTTTTGAAATTTGAATATCAGCAAGACGTTTTCTTTCTGCACAACTTTGTGAATTAATGTGCTTGTTGTCCAGGAATTATTGAAGGAAGATGACAAAGATCAAGACGTCGGAAGTGGCCGAATAAGAAAGGCATGACAGGTGTTTTGAGAAAGAACACCAAGGACGGTGTTCCTTTAAGGGGGAGGGAATTGTAACACCCTGTTTCCCCCAAATTTGTAATTAATCCTAATAGAGGAATCCCCATGCTAAAGCATGATGAAACTGTGAATGAATGATGTGAGTGGACCTTATGAAGAAGGTCGATGAATGTAAATAACATTATGAAATTATATTGCAGGACTGCTGAGAGGGGATGTGCGGAAAAGAGACCACGATGGTGGTGGAGGGCACCTTTAAAAAGGGGCGTTAACTTCCACCAAGAATAAAAATACCGTATTTGGACTCCACTGGCCCAGAGAACCAAAAAGCGGCTCGCTAGCCCTGAAATAAATGCCTTGCAGGCTGGTCGGTGGATGGCTTGATGAGGGATGGGTAGGTGAACCGCCTATCTGTAGAGCCATCATGACTGACCAGCGCGAGGGTAATCATGTCACACGCAACCTCGCGAGAGGATAAGGCGTATGGAAGAAGCGATTGAAGGGGGCGGATGCGAGGGGAACTCTGGCAGTTCTATGCAGAGTGAGTGACTGAAGAGAGGAGGGGATTGCAACCTTCGCTCCTGGGCACTGGCAGACAAAGAGACGCAGGTCTCAGGACATCGTGGTCTCAGCTCGGGGGTGGCTAGTGGTAAATTCATTAGGAGTCACTACGCCTACGGTTGGGTGGAAACGAGCACCCCTCTCAGCAGTTGCTTCCATTGCTGAAGTTATTTCTGATAAGTGTTTTGCTTATATTGCATTTGAATTTTATATGATGTCATATATGTTCATAGACTGGTGGAATTGTAAATGTTTTCTGTGAAAGAATGTCTGTGCAGTAATTGTAAAATAAGGAGTAGATATTATCTCATATAACCATGAGATAGTAAATGATTTCAGCGTGAGAATGTCCGCGTAGTGCTTGATATGAATGAGTCGATATATTCTTAACACCGAGCAAACCGTGCTTGAATTACGTTGATAAATGAATCTAATCATGCCCAGCAGCTCTCGGGAAGATGTCTCCCTTTATCTGTTCCCGGGGATGCCCCGGTAAGGATCTCTGCACAGAGATTCCCTCCTCGGAAAGGTTCACCAAGAACCCAGAATAGGGACTCGAATGCACAGACCTTATTAACCCTATACGAGGAGGAACGATCCTTTTGAGGTTCCAAGATAGTAGTGTTGTGAGACGAAATAAGTCGACGGACGAGATCTCGTCGGAGGACCCATAGTCATTCACGACCATTAGATTGACGGATGTAACAAAGGCATTACATACCTTGACCCTTTGTCCTCTATCATCGTGAGCAACGAGAAATTGGGATCGTAAGCTCCAAGACCCAAACGAACGAATCTAGACCGTTAGATCTCGGTCCAATTACCCGTCAGCCATTGGATCTGGAGAAGCTGCGCAGGGGTAGGCATGCGAGGAAATGATCTGAACTGTCGGATCTTGGATCATAGTCCCGACAACCGTCAGATCTCGAGAAGATGCACCAGAGTTAAACTCTAGTGTGCAGAGAACGGATCCTAGTCGTTGATCCTGACCGGAAACGTGTCAGTGTTTGGGAGGCATCGGGATTTTTACCATCGGAGATTTGGGGATTATAAAACCGTTACATATTGAAATCGCGATACGTGATTTCCCGATCAGATCTGGACGGTCCATTGTTCGAGGACGCGTGTCAGAGGATCCCGTAGAGTCGTGGATCGGGAAATTGGGGTTTTCGAAGATAAGGAAACTGCGTCGCTGGGAATCGTGATCGGCGATATCCCGACGGTGACGTAAGCAAGGTGGGACCACTAGAGTTAGAGTGAAGGACAGGTGTCCATCATCTGGGAAGAGTCAGAAAACCCGTAGGAAAATCCCAGTGCAATCATAGCCGTCCATCAGTGAGACAGGTGGCTACCATCGAGAACCATCGTCGATTGGCCCATCGAAAAATCAGAGTTCTCGAGGCCATGAGAACCAGGACATCATAAGTCCCGAAACCCCGAGAATCAATCCGGGCCGTCCGTCTGCGAGGACAGGTGGCAAAGGATCGGGCGTCGTCGGCGTTTTGTTCATCGAAGTTTTCGATGGTAAGGAAATTGTGCAACAGGAGATCGCGATCCGCGATTTCCCGATAGGATCTGAGCCGTCCAAACAGCAGGGATACGTGGCAAAGGATCCCGGAGAGTCGGAGTTCAGCATATTGTGGATTTTGAATACATAGAACCCTTGCCACCCGGAATCGCAATCCGCGATTTACCGATACGATCTGAGCCGTCCATTTACACGGGACAGGTGTTAGAGATCGGACGAAAGTCGCAGATCGGGAAATCAAAGTTTCCAAGGACATGGAACGCTCACAACAGGAAATCGCGATCCGCGATTTCCCGATGGGATCAACACCGTCCATCAGCGAGGACGCGTGGCGAGATATCCCAGAAAGTCGAAGTTCGGCAAATCGGGAATCGGCGTATCGGGGATTTCAAGGACATGAAACCCTTACATTACAAAACCGCGATATGCGAAATCCCGATTCCATCATGAGCCGTGGATACAAGGGACACGTGGCGAGCATCCGGAGAGAATCGGGGATCGGGATATTGCGAGCCCCGAGTATAGGTGTTTTGTATCATCGCAAATGTCGAAACCCCGATGGAAGGTTATACGACTGCAGTCATATGATAAGTGGTCACATGGACCATGGTATAGCCAAGGGGGGCTAGCCAGTGTAAAGGTGCGTCGAGAGTCTAGAGGACTTGTGCGCCATGACATTGAAAGGCGCCAAGACCCGACCAGAATTAAGGCTGTGGTCTTGTGAACATTGTGGTCGTATGGACCAAAGGCTTAACCAAGCGGGGCTGAGGCACCCAAGGGGCGCATCGGAAATTCGTTCCGTCGGTGATTGGGGATTCGAGAGGACAGGGACCCTCGACACCGTAACTTCCGAAACCCCGAATCCCGATATTTAACCAGGGATTGGCATTTCGCAAATGCCGATTTCTGGAGATTTCCCATTTGTGGGAGATTAACCCAAAATTTTTAAAATCATGATAGTGGGTGTGTTACAGTAGCCCACACTGGGTGAACCACGTAAATCTGTGTCTCTATTGTATTGTGTATCTTCTATGTTTTCTTTCCGCAATTGTTTTATTTTATTTCTCCACGGTCCTGTTTTTCTAACATTGATGCATTATGTATTGATTGTTGGATCAGATGGTCATGTGTTGTCATGGGTTATTCCAATTGGATTGATGTAAACATGACTCATTATTGTCTTGACATGGTTGATAGGAAGTACAAATGGATGTACTCCAAAGTGGTCCCCTTATGATGAAATCCCTCATGGGAAGACACTTTGTGGTTGAGTCATCCTATAAGTATGGTTATAGAACCCAAGTTTAATTTTGGAATAATGAGATAAAGATCAGTGAATTTGTTAGTGAAACTATCCTAGATGGATAATGTTTTTCATGCCATTTTCGGTGGTATGTGGAACGTCACATAACTCCTCATGGTTAGAGAGTTATGGCCTTGTGAAGTTGGAGGACCCTCATCTGTTTTCTAGAAGCCCCTAGAAGGTCAAAGAAGTCTAATTATTCTAAGAAGCTTCTAGAATAGTTTGATCAGTCAAAGTGGGTTAAGTGGACAAGTGGCTATGGGGACAAAATGGCTAAGTGGACAAAGTTGGTTATATGTACAAAGGTAGCTATGTGGACAAAGTGGGTTAAGTGGACAAGTGGCTATGTGAACAAAGTGGCTAAGTGGACAAAGTTGGATATGTGGAAAAAGTGGCTAAGTGTATGCTTCTAAAGGAAGCTACTTGGAGAGTCTAAATAAGAGAGAAAGGGTATCGTGTCTAAGTATATTTTTTAAGCATATTGAAGATCTATTCTGGGTGAAATATTCATTGCAAGTACTCATGGACGCATCAAAGTTTCCATAAGTATGAGATCTTGACAATGAAAGTTTTGGAAGTTCAAAAACCCTAGTTTCTGAAGAAGTACGCAGGTTCCAGTGAGCCAGAGCGCGTACATAAGCAGGTTGCAGTGAGGCGAGACGCGTACACATGCGAGTTGAAGGATATCAGAGCATGTACACTTGGAGAGAGTCATGGAGACTTGAGTGAGAGTTGGTGCCAGGTTCTTGAAGTCTAAAGGAAATTCTAGATCGAAATTCTATGGGCCCAGATCTGTCATAGAAGATTTTGGTATGGTTACATAGTTGTCTTGATGGGTACTTTTTCTTATTGTATGGTGAATACTTGAGGCATTCTTGGTATGGATGTTATGAAATGGTTTATGTTGGTTGATTGACTGAATGAGAAGAAATCTTATGTTTCAGTACTGATATGGTTGTCATAGTATATTGGTTACTTATACATGATTAAGTAACATTCACATTGTATGGTTGAGGAGCATGAGTAAGTGGTTGGGCAGCATAGATGTGTTGTGATTGGTTATGGTACAAATTGGAGAGTGAAAGGTAGAAGTGGATGTGATAGAGGATGCAGAAGATTTGAGTTTTCATGGAGAGAGAAAACCCTAGCTCTTCAGGATGCATACGTAAGTTGTAGGATAGATAGGCCACATACATATGCATGCTGCACTATTGGTAGGGTGCGTACATACACGTGTTGCACTACTAAAAGGTTGTGTACATGTTGACAAATTGGTATATGTTGAGGATTGAATTCTCTTCTCAGTTGGTGTTGATTTGTGTAAGCTAAGTCTTGCATTGGGAGATGGTGCTCTTGTGGAGTTGATACTCTATTCAATTGTTGTTGATAAAACCCCAAGGATTGTAATCCATAATAAAAGGAAAATATGTACATAAATCTTGTGTTCTTTGTGGTGATGTCTTATTGATGATTTTTGTTGCTGAGATATGTTTACATACAACTGGTTATAAATTGACAGTAATAAGTGATGATTAAATTTTGATTTCTAACTAAGGAGTTTTTTGTGAAAGGAAGTGAAAAAGAGCCCTACACTAATTCATGCCCCCCCCCCCACTCTTAGTGTGATAGGTGTGTCCAACAAGAGTGGCTGCTGCAAATAGAACACATTGGTTGGATTGCATAATGGACAAGTGGAACTTTGTTGGGAAGTGTTCAGACCAAGAAACAATAGTGCAGATGAGCAGAATGGGAGCTCACAAGGCAGCAGGGATATGAAGAAATTCAAGGAAAACTAGCTACAAAATAAATAAATAAGTGAATTGAAACATAAATGCACTAGATTGCATGATGTATACAATGAAGTTAGATGCATTAGTAGGCATGCTAAAAGTGAATTCTTGGTGCATATGGATGTGGATATGTACATTCTTTGATATGCATATGGCATGCTTGTGGACTTAGAATAGTCTGTTATTATGAAATCATGGTGTTATGGCAATTGAGTAAGACTAATGATAAATTATGTATTCATGAAAAGTGATATATCATGGTTAAATAGGTGTATGTTGCTTCTACATATGAATTCCAACCATGTGAAGACTCATGAGGTTGGTAGGAATGGTAATCAAAAGGATGGAAGAGGAAACTTGCAAGATTCTACAAATATCGGTTGATTAGATAGAATCAAGTAGGTTGATACCAACCATGAAAGTATGCATTTAGTTTCTTCTAATGCAGAAATGTTGAAGGTAATTGAGGTAAGAATTCCCTCAGTTAAATTTCCAATATTTAAATTGATATATAATGGTCGAAGGCCTAGAGCATGTAAATGTTGTTGATGCTAGAATGCATTTAGATAAAATGTTAGTTGCATATTTTGTTATGATTGGTTATGGGATCATAACCAGGTCAAGTCAGGAGACATACTCTTGCTACTACAATGAATACCCATAGGTATAGTCATCTTTGAGACCATGATATGGTTGGATATGAAAGGGCTATATTTCTATGTGAGTGCTCAATGGCTTCCCTTATATACCTGATGTTTGGACTGCAACCTCTTTCCCAACACTGAAGAGAACTTAGGAATTATGTTTCCTTATGTTTTGTATGGGTTGAAGATGAGGGTATCCAAATATTTGAGAAGTATTGGGAAGAGTTTGGATGATGTGTTGAGGCGTTGGTCGGACCTTCCAACTCACCATGGTGGAGTGTATGACATAGTTATGTGGTATTATGTAGTCAATGCGGGGATGCATTGTGTAGACGTGGACATGGGTATTGGCACCTTGATTTTTGTTATTTTATTGGTAATATTTGTTACATTATGAAAATCATGTGGTGATGAAAACACATAATAATGGATAATTGCATTATATTTAATATGAATACGAGTTGAAGGTGATTGAATTGTTGTTACAATTCCGAGATCACTTTTTGGAGCTATTGAAAATGTTACAAGTGGTATTAAAGGAATTATTGAATGCATGTATATATCACATAGAAATTATTATGCTAATAGTTTAAATGATGTGGGTATGGCTAACTCATGAATTTGAGAACACTTCTAAAGCTGTTAGATAATGCAACAAGAAAGTTGCAGGTTAGAGTAGTTACATAATGGTGAATTACACAAAATCTTTGTTGAGGGAACCAAGTAATAAAAATATTAATGGCTAGAAGAAAGAAAATATTGGTTGATAATACATGTGTAGAGGATGATGGGTTCATTCTAGTTACTAGTTGGATTAATGGAATTGATTGAATTGATGTTGTAACCAATTATGAGACCACTTTATGAAACCTTGTAATTGTTGCCATGAAAATGTATGTTTGTTAGGATATGCTAACAATTTGTTTGGATGAGTGTAAATTGAAAAAATTGTAGGTAGAATGGTCTTGAATATGGAAGGGATGTAAACCATATGGAATACTAATATCTATAGCTGAAAAGCCAAACATTATGAGCAGAAAACTCATGTCTAGAAATGTATTTTCCTATATAAAATAGATTTAAGAAATTAATAGTTACAAATTGTTATGTTATGTTAACAGTTTGTGTGGTTGAATGAAAGGTTGAGGAGATTGTAGGGAGAATCGTCTTAGATTTGGCATGGATGTAATCCCATACATAAGACCAATTCCTGTTGCTACAAGAGCCAAAAATTATGAGAAAAATCCTCATACTTGGGAAATTTTATTTCTTGTATATAAATAAATTTGAGAAATTAAAAATTGTTATGATATGCTAACAATTGGTTTGGTTGATTGAAGGTTGAAAAAATTGCAGGAATAATGGTATTGGATATGGCCTTGTTGTGATCCATAATAAATATTGATGTTTGTAGCTGCAAGAGCCAAACAATGAGCAGGAAGCTCATGCTTGGAAAATTTGGTTTTCCTGTATAAAGCAGATTTGACATTTATGATTGAAATTTGTTATAATGATATCTCATGATGATTGTATGTGTATAATATAGATGAGATTTTGGATATGGAAGTTGGAAGCTTAGGAAAAAGAGAACTGGAAGGAAATCAATCTCAATGATGAAGGCATAGAACGAATAAAGTCCAATGGACTTGTTGCAACTAGAGTTCTTGGAGCCGCAACATTGAAACTTCCTAGTTGAGTGCACTAGAACCCTGGAGAGAAATGGAACAACTTGAGGGGCTGCATCGTAGATAAAGGGGTTCATTTCTTTGGTTTTTCCAAGATGCTAGGGAAGGAGAGCTTGTTGGTTGGAACTACTTCCAGAAATATAAATTATGAATATCATTATACATGTTTTGGGTAGAAATGCCTATGTATGTATGTTTTATTTTAGGCCAAAGTGCTTATGTATATAAGAAATTGGTTGGATCGTTTGTGCATATAAAAGGCTAGAGAGCCTAGAATTATAAGAACATCGGTATGGTGTTGTGCACTGAGGAAAATGCCAAAATAAGGGGAGGGGGATGTAACACCCCAGTTTTAATCCCTATGAACTAGAATGTATTATGTAAATGTGACATTAGGTTGGTGAGCTGGTAAAGTTGAAAAGGGACAGGAGTGCCTAGGAAATGTAATAATTCAATATACATTAATATAAATACTCTTCTCATTGCAAGACAGACAAGGACAAGAGATAGCGGGATATGATTCCACGAGAGAGAGGGGCTTAAGGGGATAATTATTTTTATTTTATTTGGACATATTGGATTTAATTGAGAAAAGTGGTTACATGAACTTCTTTGGGGGGGGCGCATGTGGTTTTTTGTTATGATCATGGAAGTGAATGGTTGGAAGAGGAAAGCCATTGCTAGATGGTTGTAATAAATTACTGAATCATTCCAGGATGGAATGGATGCATGTGTGCATGATATTGATGGTTGTTCTGAAAGAACTTCCCACAACTAAGAATCCTTGGATTTTCCAGCAGGAAGATTTCCTGATTAGTAGCACTGGAGCCCTAGAGAGAAATGGAACAGACTCAGGGATTGCATGGCAGAGAAAGGGATTGATGTCTTTGGGTTGTGCAGGTTGAAGGGGAAATATAGCTGGAAATTAGGATTGTTGTGTGGTTGGAAAAACTTGAGAGATTGTTAGATAACTGGTGTGTTTTTAGATTTGTCCTAGGGACCATCCTTGTGGATTCATAGCCATATCAAGGGTGACATTGTTGTTGAGAGTGAATGAACAATAGTGTCTATGGTTGGGAGGAAAATCCTTGGTCTCCAGCCAATTGGTGAATGTTTACTTGAAAAGATAAGTGCTCTTTGTTTTTTATGTATAATGTATATTATGTTGTGTATTTATTTATCTCTAAGATATGTATTTATAATGTGCCTTCCTGATGGTTATTTTTTGTGCATAGCATGTTGTTCCTTTCTTGGATGGTTTATCATGTTCTTGTTAATTACATGTGTTGAATCCACATTTTTTTATTTTAAAGAATGGAACATAAATTTGTAATCAGACAGTGAGGGTGAATCTAGAAGTACTCAGGAAATGGGTATGTTTCAGATCAATACCTGGGAAAATCATTTTGGGATTTGTTGTACCATGTATGTTACAAGTTAGTTTTAGAGCATTCTTGGAGAGCATTTTGTGGTAGCGTGGCCCAGCCTGGTGTCTGTGTACATTACAGTTTATAAGGTTGGATTCTGAGAAACACTTGATCACCTTCTTGGAAAACGCATTCAAAACACTACTGGTCAGCCTATTTCTTCATACGATTTTGGGCCATGTGGAGGTTATCCATCAAAGCCGCGAGGGTAGTTGCTTTAACTTGCAGCAACTTATTAATATCCTAGACCTTTTTTGTTCCTGGAAGATATGAAGTTATTGTAGATGGTTGTTTTCCATACATCATTTCATATGGTGTCATTTTGGTGGTTGTATGATAGGAAGTTGTACCACCATTATGCCAATGGTAACCATTGCACCCACTGATGTTGTTTGTCTGAGGAAAAACAATGCAAGTAGGTTTCCAAACATTTATTGACAACTTATGTTTGGCCATCCTTTTAGGGATGGTATGCTATGCTCCTGTTCAAGTATGTGCCCTGTAATTTAAACAATTCTTTCCAAAATGTGTTGATAAAGGTCGGGTTGTGATCGGACACAATGGATGTTGGCATGCCATGTAGTTTGAAAATATGATCAATGAAAACTTGTGCTACCATTGTAATTTCCCCTTCCAATTGACAGAGGATGACTCAATATCCTATATGACTCCCATAGGCTATGGTCAATAAGAAAAATGGAGTCAAGAATATTTATTTGGCGTCACTGGGTTAAAAGAATGACAAATCTGAAAAGTGACATTAAATAAAATAAATAATTATATTTAACTAGAATTGGAGGGAAAAATAAACTAAGGGTTTTATTTGGTCAAAAGGAGGAAATATCTAGAAGTCCCAAGGAAGGATAAATAGAGGGGTAACCCTTCTATTTGGAATTATGATTTGATATCTTATTGGAGTGCTCTTGCAGCCATCATTTTCATTGGGGTTTTGGGAAAAGCCCTTCCACTGTAAGTTTAGTTTCGGTGGTGCAATATCCACCCTAGCTAGACTAAGAGGAGAGTTCATTTGAAGTTCTCATTGAAGTTCATTGTTGTGTTTGGTTTCTTTCTAAAGCGACTTGGGAGGAATATTAGCTTGCGTAGGGTGTTTCTAACATGTTTCAGGAGGAGGCCAAGTGTATGATTTGTAGGTGTTGAAGGGTTTTTTCACATCTATAGAAGGAGACACCCCTGCGGGTTGATCTAGAGTTGTATCGCGAGGCTCTGCTAGATTCCTCGTAGTTGTCCCAGGAGGACCTCTACGAATTGGGTTTGCAATAGTTTATCAGATCGAGTTTGTGAGGGGTTGAGGACAAAATTGGAAGGTCGCTTGCAGAGTGGGTACTACTGGATCAGAGAAGTTTCAGGCTCAGTGAGTCTTGGGACGATGGATTGGAATCATTTTAGGTTTTCCTGTGTTTTTTCTTTCATAGATTGTGTAGCTTCATGGGATCCATTGGATTTTTGTTTCTCAGGAGTATTTCTATAGCTATTATTATAGCCATTAGATATCATTGTATCAGTTTTGTGAGTTTCCATCCATAATAAGATGCCATGTTATTTGTATATTTTCTATGTAATGGATGTATGTTATATGTTTGACAATATTCCTCACTGAGAAAACTATTTGTAAGAAGTTAGCAACACATTCACATAAGAAGGAATAACAAATTTGGAACAGAAAACATAATTTCCCCTCATAGCCTGGTTGGGGACATTACAATGGTATCAGAGTTGGTGTTCCTGTCAACTTGTGACTACATTAATTCCTAGAATAAAAGGACATGGATTATAGACCTCTCGAGAAAAAAAGAAACAGAAGAAAACCACACATAATCAAATCCAAAAGGAAGCATGGGAGACAATCATGAAGTGACTATGCTCCAAATATTAAAAGATCTTCTCAAGGGATAGAATGAGGCATCCCAGAGATAGGTAGATACATCAAGGTTTCAACAGTAGATGCTTGATGTGCTCGCACAGGTTGTGGACCAACATGGGAATATGAATGGTGTGGGTCAAGGTGGACCCAGTGGATCTCATTGGGGAAAATAAATGCATAGGGAGAAGAGCAATAACCATACCCTGACTCAAAGAAAAATCCTAAAGATCCCTAGGCCCTTATTACCATAGTTCTTAACAGGGAAACCTATAAAAGCACGGGAGAAACCAAATCACGAGCTTGATATTAACACCTCATATAGGGAGTGTTAGCCCTCAAAATGTCCCCTTAAAATTTTCAGCGCCTTTAACAAATTTGTGCTAAAATTGTCAAACCTCTTTGCTCATTTGCCTTATGTCATAGGGTTTTTATCCTTCATCAAGTCTCGTGAGCACTTAATATCAATTTTGACTAAACACCTCATGATCCTCGCATTTTAACCCTTCATCAAGTCTCGTGAGCACTTAATATCAGTTTTGACTAGACACCTCATGATCCTCGCATTTTAACCTGCATAACCAAAAAATAAGTTTTTCAATCAAAATTAAAAACATACTTCTTAATTTTTTATTTCATTTTCCTTCTTACCAAAAAGAGTGTATTTCATTTTCCTTCTTACCAAAAAGAGTGTATTTTCTTTTTTATCAAAATAGGGTTGTGTGTGCGCAGAAGTGTCGATTTCATTTTCCTTCTTACCAAAAAGAGTGTATTTTCTTTTTTATCAAAATAGGGTGGTGTGTGCGCAGAAGTGTCGATCACTAATACTAAGCCATATCAAACAATAAATGCCAAACTCCAATCCACATGTCAACACAAGCCCAGAGGAAGTGCCAAACCCTTTCTTTTCCACACATCTCATCGAGAAACAATTGGAAGACTAGCGTATATAAAGATAATATCTTCTAAATTTCCGATTCATGTGGGATTGTTTGAGTGAATAAAATAAAAGAAAACATAGTTTATACCAGTTTCCAAGTGTATTCAGTTCTGAAGGTGTCAAGTATATGAAGTTTTAGAACTTGATTTATCTGACTGCATGAGATCGCCCAAGGCACCACGGGGAGGAAGATTGAATTAACAGTTGACATCTGCAAGGTTTGTATTCAATTTGATAATTTTTTCTGTCGGTTTCGAGGGATTCAAGGATCGAATGTTGCAATGGGTTTCTTCCCGTGTTTTGGATATAGCAAAGAAATTTTGAATCCTCCCGACCCCGTTGATAACGAGGGTAGTAGTAAAGAAACCCAAGCACTTGGAAGAAAGGGTTCACGCCTTTCCAGATTTTCTTCAGAAAGACTAAAGTCAAATCCTTCAGCTGATAGTAAAAAGAGGCAGCCATATCTATCAAGGATGAATCCACTGACAATATTGTTTCTCATACTTTTACATTTCATAAGCTTGCAGTAGCTACCAAGAATTTTAGACTTGAATGTCTCCTCGGTGAAGGAGGCTTTGGACAAGTTTACAAGGGGTGTTTGGAGAAGCACTAGCCAAGTTGTGATTGTTAAGCAACTTGGTAACAATGGGCATCAAGGAAACAGTGCATCTAAAATCAACCCCACCTGTTTTTATCTGCTTTCCTTAGCAAATCATATCTGTTGTGAGAGAAAACGCACAGGAAAAAGGGCTTACTCAACAAGGGTTCGATGATGCATGATATGAGGCAGCAAATATGAAAAGGAAGACTATGAAGGATTAGTCCTTTTTTGTTGCAGACAAGTTATTTTTCTCAGATCTCTTCTGGCAAGCAAAACAAACCATAAACAGTCAAACAAAAAAGGTGCAGAGGAGTTAAATAATATATCAATGGACACTTGAATTCTCGAGTCAAATAAATCTCAGAAGAACCCATTTTAGATGACAATATTCTAACTTCTGAAGGTGGAGCTCAGTTTGTACAAAGGCCCACCTATGTATAGGCCTCCTTTTTCAGGTTTTCTTGTCTCAAATGATTCATGCTCAAAGAATTGTTTCCATTATATGGAAATTTCTCTCATAAAACAGAGAATTGTTAGATGAAAAGCATAAGGAGTTTTGTAAAACATTGGAAGCAATATGATAGAGGCAAAAGGTGTAGATATTAAGGCAGAGAATCGATAGTCAAAAGAAGAATGCAGGGTCATATTATTAAAAAATGTCCAAGTATGAGAGATGCATGATCTTCTCATTCACATGTGGCAGATTGTTCCAAATTTGGTCAATTTTTTACTATTTCTTTAATATTTTTAATGATGAGTCATTCTCCAGGTGGTGAAGATGGCTTGAGTGGCACTTGAAGTTAGTTTCAAATAAGGAGTCTTAGTTCATAAAATAGGATCTTTATCCTATTCTTTTAAAAAATACAATAGTCTAGATTTGCTAGGTGTCTTTTAGATCCATCTTCTTAGGATCTATAACAATATGTATTCTCTATATATGTTTTAAAAATTGTAATACAGAGAGGGGGTCAGTCTTGGAGACTTTGTTTCTCTTAGAGACTCGAGAAGTCTTGGCCATTTGAAGACAGATATGCATGTATTTCTGGATGTTTTGCAGATCCATGAATGATTATTAGATTTCCTTTCTCATATCCATTTATGTATTATTGCATTGTAAGTGACTGGTCAAAGTTACTTTATCTTTGTTCACTTAATGATGGAGGGAGGTTTGTCCTTCATTGCATTAGTGTTCTAGGCCTACAAGTATATTTTTCTGATTGTTTTAATTAGATTGTCATACATGCCTCTGATGTATGTGTGGTTATGTTGATTAGAGTAATTTCTTCCATATCCATCATATCTTTTAACATCTTATTAGTTCATTGGAGCCAAGCTTGCCAAGAGTATTTTCTTAATAGTCTCATAAGTACAAGTCTTGATAGTCATTTAGTTGATCCATCTAATTTTGTTGATCTCTAATGTAAACCTTCATTCAAAACATTTCTATGTTACCAAGCTTGTTCCCTTTACAGTCAAGGAGTGAATTTTGGAGTGATAACAAATTGGCGTCGTTGTCGGGGAATGGAAGTGAAGCTAGTTTCCCTGGGAGAACGACACAGATCCAAATTTTGATGGAAGACAAAGGAAGGACACAGAAATCGACTCTAACAATATTCCTGGCGACTCCATAATCAAAGACTCCACTAGGAAGGATCTTGTTGACAGAAAGATGAAAGGGCATAAGGGAAAAACCAGGTATCAGTTCATGAGCTTTCTTCATGAGCTTTTGTTGTTCTTTATCAACTCATTTTTACTTTTCCCTTCACATATTAATAGGATCATCTTGTGTTTTGTCTATTCGGATTATCATCAAACTACCTTTATACATCCATCCTTGCAAGACGAAACTTTGCAACCTGCTTATGTTGTTGATGTTGATCCAATATCTTTACCTCAACCTATTCATAAAGATGAGCTTTGCATTCAAATCCCTTCAGAATATGATCATCCTTGTGACTTTAAGGAGATTGAAACCAATTAGAAGCCTTCTCAGATCTCATTATCTTCAGTGACTCTTGAGCCTTCCTATCATCTTGTTAATCCTCATGATTATCTCACTTATTTTCAAACTAGAATAAGAATGAAGATGTTTAAACCTTTAAAGCTACCATATCTCCTTCATCCTTATCCTCTGGATTTCCTTGAGTATCTTCCCTATTTTTCTAGAGAGGATCATGTCACAACTGAGGGGCATTTGGGGGCCTTTGAAAATTTTGTTGATCAGTTCAATATTATACATGATGATATTATTATGAGGTTGTTCTCCAAATCTTTGTTTAGATATGTTGTCGTATGGTTTAAGGATTTGAGAGTTGATTCCATTGGTTCTTGGATTGAGTTGTCCAATTCTTTTTCAAAGTGTTGGGGTGAGAACAAATATTTTGATTTGTACCTTTCTGATTTTTATACTTTGAGGAGAGGTGAAGACAAAGTCTTGTATGTCTTCAATAGAAGGTTCTACAACATTTATCATGACATGTCTTTGGAGATCCAACCTATAGAGATTGTTGCCATGGTGTTCTATGTTATGGCTCAGTATCCAAACCTTGTCCTTCTCCTGAGAGAAAGGAAGTTTTTATCCTTAGCATTCTTATTTGAAGATGTCGAAGAAGTTGAGGAGAACATATGTGCTTCAAGGAGGATCTGAGATCAAGTTTTCTTTGAAAATCTTCATGCATATGAACAAGCAAATAGTCAGTATGTTTCATATTTTGAGAAAAAAGGCAATGACTATGAAGAAGATTTGGAACAACAACAAGGATACAAGTATATGTCAGATTGGGAATCAGATTCTTCATTGTTTGAAGATTTTTCTATGGACAGGTATGCATGTCAATTTCATGATCAGTTTTCAAACCATTTTGAGCATGAGATAGTTGATGATTGCATAGACAATCACATGTTTCTAGCTGATCACAATCAATATGATTTAAACCCAGTTTTATCACCATCTTATGATCATTATTCTGAGGAGGGAGTTGTTGCTACTGATGATCAAGATTTGATCACAAGGGAACTAGAAGGTTATCAGTTTTCAAGCGGAGATACATTCATATATGAGGCATTCATGGATCCGAATGCTTCTGATTTTGGTTTCAAAGATCCATTTGCATCCTTGTTGGAGCCATATGTTTCAGATCTCTTGAAAATTTCAGATTACATTAATTCACCAGCACTTCCAAGTGAGTTTTGTTTCCTGAAGGAATTTT
>ML792579.1:345968-356577 GCA_009831015.1 Picea engelmannii
CCAGTTGTGGTTGTGGCGCTAGCGAGTGGGGGTGAGGGTGGTGCGGTTGGAGTGAGGACTGGGATCTGCATTAGGATTCCCTTTGTTTGGGGAGGGAGAGATGGTTGAGGAACCATCTCAGGTGGGTGTAGATACCAAACTAGGATGGGAAACACCATGTTAGGTAGAGTAAGAGTTGTGGCTACCTAGAAAGCTTGAATTCCTGGTGGGGGGTAGAAGAAGGGGATTTGAGTAATGGTTGGGGGATTGTCTCCCAAACTGGGATGTGACCTTTGGGGAGAGGGACATTGGGAACAAGTGGTGATGGAGAGTTCTCAGGGGATTCCTGAGGTAGGAGTTCTGCTACCAGTGTGACGTTAGGAAGTGAAGAAGCCTCAGTGGGAGGAATGGTATCTCCAATGCTAGTTTCGTAGGAAGAGATGACGCATACCTGAGATGAGGGATGTATGAGTGGGGGTGATCTGTGGTATGCCCCTAGCAAGGATGGATCTTTGAAAATTATGGGGCCCATATCGACGAGTGGGTAGGCATTGGGATTAGTGTGTATAAAAGGTAGGATGTTATCAATGTTGGAGGAAGGGTAAGGCTCGTAATGTGAAAGTTGATCAATGGTGATGATCTTTCCGTTGTGGGGGAATATCATCATGTGAAACACAGAAGAGGTGTCTGCCTTCATAGCGTACACGTAGCTACATCCGAACAAGATATTGTAATCGAGTGGGGCATCAATAACTTCAATGTCAATAAGGATGGTTTTTCCCCTCAGTTCAATGAAAACATTTTGAAAGAGCCCTTTAGGAGAGGATGGTTGTCCATCATAAGCTCTCAAAGTGATGGTGGAGGGTATTAGCTCAGGAGAAATGAGTTTGTTCCATACCATTTTGAACATGATGCATGTGGATGCACCTTCATCGATGATGCATCGATGAACTGTGATGTTCTAAATTTTGACGGGTATCTGGAAAGCTACCAAAGCGGGGAGATTGGGTTCCCCACAATCTAAATCAAATGGGATGAGTCTAGTATCAGCAGGGTCAACTACCCCTAGGGTGGAGAGTAATGACTTCCATTGAGTGGGACAGGTTTGAAGGACTTCTAAGACTGACATGGCAGTAGGGGATTGCACCAAGTCATCGACCAAACTATAATTGTGTGCTTCCCTAGCCTAAGGATTGTTGACATTCTGTCGTAATGGGATGTGAGGAATCCGAAGGGGGTTTTCAATGTTAGGGCGTGGGATCATCAGAGGTGGTGTCGTTGTAACTGGAACTGCTTTTGAAGTGGTGGGAGTAGATTCAGGGGGTTCACTGTATTGACGACTGCACGTTTGTAGAAGAATTTCTTCTTCGTTGGTGAGGAGGATATTGTGACCTGTAGGAGTGTCAGGGTTTTGATATTGTCCCAGCTGTGGTGGGGCAGGGCGCATTTACTGCTAGGTATTCATCACCCCTTGGTGTGGAATAGGTTTTTGTAACACTGTTGGGGGTGGTTGTTGCACGTATTATTGTGGTGCTTGCTGAGGGGCAGGCATTGCTGGGGGACATGGTCCGTTCACAGATCCTTTCATTCGTTTAAAGTCAACTATCTGGGGGAAATGGTGAGTATAATGGTCGTATTCACCACAAAGGGCGCAAGGGAAGTTTGTCCAAAGGTTATTGTTATTGTTTCCTTGGTGTTTGTTGTGATTTCCCCCTTGGGAGTTCTAGTTCCCTTGATTCTGATTGCCCCCAACAGGTTGGTTTTGTTGGGGGTTATTTCCTCTTGTTCCATAATTATTATTGTTTCAATTTTTTCCTTTATTTTTGGCATTATTCGACTGATGGGCCGGATTTTCTGTTTTTCAGTTGTTCAAAATTTTGAAAATGATGAATGGGAGAGGGCTGAACAAAGTTAACCCCGACGTGTGGCTGGCCTTGTGGTGGGGCCATGGGTTGGGGAGGACCAGGAAATGGAAATTACAGATTATTTTGTGGAAATGATCCGTATGGTACATATGAAGGTGTGATGCTTTCCCTAGTACTCAGGGTGTAAGATGAGGTAGAGGGTGTACCAGAACTTGGTTGTATAGTCGGATGCATCATGGGTGTCAATGCGGGTCCACTCGTAGGTGGAGGGGGTACAACAGGGTATGGATGTTGGTAAGGGGGAGGGGGGTAATAAGGAGGTCCGCCATATATCGATGGATGTTGGGGTGTACCATACATGGGTGGGGGTTGGATGTATGGGTTTTGGTGTGTTGTCGTACCAATCAATCTGTCCACTGAGTAAGACATCCTAGGTTTGTCTTGGCCAAATGGTACGGGTCTTGGGATGTCAGAAAGTACCATATATAAGTATCCCGACTGCACGTAAATGAGGTCATATTGTTGAGCCTTGTTGATGGTTTCCTCTTCGGATTGGGGGAAAGTGGAGGCCACATATTTGGAAAGGAGGGAGACGAGTGACCTGAGAAACAAATCAAGGCATTGTTGTTTGGTGGTTTCTAATTTGCATAAACTACGTTGTCGATGCCATTCGTGAATGTGGTTAGCGATATGTGTGGCTGAGGTTTGTTTAAACTCAGAGATCAATTCGAGACCATTGTCATGGTGGATTGGTAGTTGAAAGAAGGTCAAAAATGCTTTGGCCAATGATTCAAAAGTCACATGGGACCTTGATTTTTCGTTTACATACCACTTGGTTGATGGGTCAGTGAGTGTGCATTGGAATAACCTTAATCGGATGAAGTCATCCATGATGCTATTTGAAGAGCACCATAATTGGAAGGTCATGAAATGGTTGGCAGGGTCATCGCCCGCCTTTCCTTTGAACTTGGGGATGTCTGAAGGTAGTTTGGTGGGCATTGCAGGCCATGTGGGGTCATGCAATATAGGATCATTCGTGAGCTTGCTCAGATCCGGTATGTTGAGGGAAGCCAAGTATGGCATCTGAAGTGGCGGTGGATGATTAGTTCTAGCCATTGTGTGAGTGGTTTGTCTACCTAACCTTTGAGGGTGGTGGGGTGGGGTGGTACTTCTCCCTTGGGAAGAAGCTGTCCCCCCGCTTCCTTGTAAAGGAGAGTTGGTGGACGATTGGCCTTGGGTATTGGACCCAAGTAAAGTGGAACCAATCAAAGTTGATCCCAAGATAGTAGCACTCACAGGGGTGTGAGAGGGTGGAGTCGATGAGTTGGCAAGACTAGGATCTCCCCCTAGAATAAGAGGGTGGTTTAGCAAGCGTCTGGAACAACGAGGATTCTGTGGATCCCCTATGATGTCCGACTAGAAAAATGAATGTGTGAAATTGGTGATGAGAGTAATAAATGAAAAAGAGACTTTGTATAACTTGGACCTTCAGAATATATCTCACAATCATTTTGTATATAAGAGCGTCATAAATAAATCAATTGACAAAGAAGCATATATGTGGGTAGGTGGATTTTGTCCGCGTGGGAGAACAAAGAAAACAAATGCTCATGTCCTATAAATATGTAACATCCTTCTTCTCAAATAGTACTGGACCTTCCAATAACACTCAAAAGTGGGGTATGAAGCCACCGGAAGAGGAACTAGTGAAGGATGAAACAATCAGTTATAATGAGGGGTAGAGGGTGCATATATCAAAAGAGATGGCGATATTTCCCAATAGCCACAGAAAATCCGATCAAGGTGCAATTGCAGCCCACAATTGTCATCTGGGTAGATGTCCTAAAATTTGGTCACTAGGTACCTTGGTCAAAGTGCGACATTTAGAGTTACGACCTCGGAAATGGTTCACGCTATGGATCTCATCCAAGAGGTGGGTGCCTCAAGGGGGGACACACAGAACAACCAGACCTCGGCCTTCGACCCTTCATGGGTATCTCCATGCCTTATGGTGTTAGGAACACTTGACTTGGAGGATTTAGAGTTCCCTATTTGACAACTTATAATGTTTGAAGATGTGAGAACTAGATAATGGGGAGTTATTTGGATGCCTATCCCCGAGATCTTACCTAGACTAAAAAAATTATTTTGGCACCTCCTGTGGAGGAAAACTTAGTGAGATTTTTAGAAAAAAATTAGATGTGGTTGTTTGTGAGATTGGGGGTGTGAACCAATCCCGTTCAAATTAAGTGGGAGTGGATAGTTCCTTCAAGAAAAGGGTGGGGCGTTTCAGAATCCCTTTTGGGGGGAATCTTACTTTAACCTCCACAATTAGATATGAAACTATGTGAGTGGGTAGTGACTTTGTGTGTGAGCAAGTGATAAAATGTGCCAAATTTTTTATTAGTTAGGTATCACCTTGCAACATGTGGACTTCATGTGGTCCTTACAAGTCTTGATTACCTATCTTACTATATTCCATTGGTACAAACTTGTGGAATTTTAAAGTCCCTAGAGAACTAGCATGTGGACATGTGGGTCCTTACCAATCCTTTAAACTCCCTAATGTGATTTAATCTAATAAATCTTCAAAAGACTATCCTAGATTGTGGACATGTGGGCATGTATGGGCCCGTTCCAATAATTTTTAAACTCCCCTAGTGATGTAAACTAGGAAAGTAGCTTCAACACTATCCTATCTTTGTAGCATGTGGGCATGTGCGGGCCCTTACAAATTTAAGATGTTTTTGAAAAGAAACTAAGAGGAGTCCCAAAGGGGGTTGTTGTCCTCTCCTAAATATTTTGTCTTTAAGGGAGATGAAATCTTCCTTCAATCATTTTTTTTATTCTCAAGATCGCTCTATGGTGTGAGAGAAGAGCATAGTCTATGATTGAAGTTTGATTTCTAGTCCCGATGCAAGTGTTTATATATGTGATATTGAATGAGTCCAACTTAACTTTTACAATCAAAGCAAGCCATCTATGTGGAAAAATGAAAGAAAAAAGAGGAGAAATATGGATTTTAACCCCCTAAGTGCCTATGTTTTGACTAAACCTTCATGTGGAGAGGGAATCTAAGTGTGGTGCATATTACAAATTACATAGGATCATTATTTAGGAGGCTATGGGCCTTCAAAACATCACAAAAAACTCTTACAATGTTGAATTTTTTGACAGATGAGCAGGTCATAGAGTAGACAGAGGCGCATGTGGTGCCAATGTGCAAATAAACAATGACTTTTTGGTGCACATGCACAGAATGCGCTGAGGAGAAAATTTCTCTTAGCACATGTGCTCGAAAGGTGCGCCTATGGGCTAAAAAACCCACGCACTTTTTGATACTTGATCGGGAAGAAAATTTTGAATGAAATTCTCCTATCTCAGATCTGAATTTAACTTTTTGCAGGTAGGCTTGGGCCAGTTATGATCCCTGCAAGTCAAATAAACCAAAAAGAAGTGCTCAAAAAACCCAAATGGGGAGGAAATTGATACCTATCTGTAACAGAGTCACCAATCTATTGTATCCTTTTTGTCACCTGAATGAGAAAAAGAGGGACACTTGCAAGTCTAGTTGGGTTAACTGGACAAGACAGAAGTTAATGCAATAGTTAGATATATCAAGTACAAGAAATAAACAAACAACTAAGCTAACAAAAATTAAAGAAACTAAACTAAAGTGCATAAGGGAAATAGAACCAAAATTAACCAAAAAAATGACCAATATTCATGCCACCAATGGATAGATTGTATTAGTGGGAAACACCAAAGAGAAATGGAGACTTATAGGTGCCCTTTTCTTCCAAGGGAGGTCTCTTGAACCCCCATTGGGAGAGCTCTTCTTACAAATAGAAAACTAAAAGGAAATGGTGAAGAAATCCAAAGCTCATTCACTCAAGAGGTGATGTGAATAGCCCAATGAAATGGTGCTTGTATGCTCCAATGATGAAAGAGGTTCCTTGCAGGAGAATAGAGGTAGCATAACAATACAAATAGATAATTGAAAATATATTGCACCCATGGCCTCTTTTTATAGCAAAGCTTTGAGGCATTATCCAACCGGTCTTTAGTGTGAACAAGGGGCCCTTTAGGTCTCTAACCAACCCCCCACTCGGATTTGGGGGTCAAATCGACTTGGGAGCTAAACTAGAAGTGGGTGGGAGGCCAACCAGAATCATTAATGTACCATTATGAGGTGTGCATGGATTTTTGCGTCCACAGTTGCGCATTGGGCACATGTGCGCTTTCCCTGCGTTTTCGACTGGCACATGTGCTCGTGCTTCCTTTATATTCTAAGGGCATGTTAATTTTATAACCAGTTGTATAGTTTGTTCCCTTTGGAGATGAATTTTTTGGGCCATGAATGAAATAATAGGTGTTTAGAGATGTTGGATTTCTGTAACCATTTGCAGATGAAATTTCAGTGATAACACTTAGCATGGTAATTCCTATTTTATGATTAATTTCAAATTGGGGGAAATAGGGATATTACACAAAGTGCTTGTAATAGCTGCATATCCTAAAGAACCCTCACATATATGTGAGTGACCTGGGGGTGGGCCAGTCTAAGCTGGTCTGGATCTTTTTCTGATGCACCTTTATTCCCTCAACACCAATCATGTGCCTCAGATAGAGGATCTCTATCAACACGAACTCACACTTTTCGTCCTTGGAAAATAACGAATACTCCTCCATAATGGTGAGAATCACATCAACATGCTTCAAGTGTTCCTCCCATGTCCTTTTGTAGATGAGAAGATCGTCAAAGAACAACAGTAAGAATTTCCTCAAATATTTATTGAATATGTGGTTCATGCATGACTGAAAGGTAGCTGGTGCATTAGTCAACCCAAAGAGCATGACTAGAAACCCATAATTCCCATAGTGACACCTGAATGATTTTTTATAGATATCCTCCTCTCTGACCTAAATCCAGTGGTATCTTGATCGTAGATCAACCTTTGAGAAGTATACTACCCCATGAAGCTCATCAATCAACTCATCAATCCTAGGTATTGGGTATCAATTTTTTATGGTCTTTTTGTTTAGTTCCCTGTATTCTATGCACATCCTTATAGTACCATGTTTCTTCTTCACCAGTACCACTGACAAAGCATAAGGACTAGAGCTAGGTCTGATGTGTCCCATCTCTAGAAACTCCTTTATTTCCTTCTCTATTTCTTCCTTGAACCTCTTTGTATATCTGTAGGGGGAGGTGATCATGGGCTTAAACCCCTCTTCTAGTTTATTGACATGCTCAAATCCTCTGTCAAGTGGTCTCCCTGTTAGAAATGGTTCAAAAAATTTCTCCTACTTTCCAAGCAATGCCTGGATATCCACTAGGTAATGCTGGTGTTCCTATGATGGCTTCTCTATGGTGATCAAGCACAATATTTTGAAATCCACGTCCCCGTGTATAAAAATGTCCTCGATACACTGGTTAGAAACGATCATGGGGGGACCTGTCGACATACCTCTCACGATGACTCATTTTCCACCATTTTCCTAGAACCCCATCTTCATGTCCTAATAATTTATGCGTATATCTCACAATGATTACAACCAATGAACTCCTAGAACCACATGAGTATCTGCCAAATCCACGACATAAAAGTCATCGATCAACATATAGTTTCCCGATGTTACTTCCAGTCCCTTGATTCTTTGAGTACACATCATGTTGTACCCATCCACTACTACCACATTGAATCCCTTGAAATCATCTACAGGTATTTTTCTCCCGGTGACAAGTGTAACATCAATGAAGTTGTGGGTGGCCCCACCATCAACCAATGCTATAACCCTCTGCCTCTGTACAATTCCTCTAACCCTGAAAGTGTACTATTTAGGGACTCCTAAAAGTGTGGCAATGGTCACTCCCTTGTGGATATCCTGCAATGGTGCCTTCTCTATAGCTTGGAATGGCTCACCACTGTCCTGTCCAATACCTTCATCATCACTGTCATCCTTCTCATCAGAAAGTACCTCAATGCAATGGAATTTTCCTTTTTCCATACATTGATGACTTGGTTCCCACAAATCCTTGCAACTGAATAATAGTTTATTCCTCCTTAATTCCCTTCAAGTATCCTCATATGTCCTATCCTTCCCTGTCCACGACCTATGGGGAAACTTTGTCTCCTTACCCCCTTGAGGGATAGAGGGTTTTATTGGTACCTTCTTGTTGACTGCATCCTTCATGTCCCGGGATCTCATGATGGCCTCCTGCAATGTGGTTTCCCTGAAGGCCTTCACCCATCCTCTTAAGGGTTCAACTAGACCCTCCAAGAATAACATCACCAACCTTTGATGAGAAATATTTTTCACCATAACTACCATCCTCTGAAAATATATGATGTATGCTTCTGGTGTACCTGTCTGTCTCAATTGTGCCAACTCCATTAAGTGTATCTAAGGGTCCTTCTTATCAAACCTGTCCATCAAACTATGAGTGACGTCCACATATGAAGTGATGTTGGCATGCTCTAATGTTACCAGCCCATGGTACCACAATTAGTGAGATTCTCCTTCCAAGTGAAGGGTGGAATACTTAATTGCTTCTACCTTAGTCATTGGTTTAAGTTGTAGGTAAGTGTCTATATTATGTACCTAGGACCTTCCCATACTCGTTTTAGATTCATCGAAAGGTGGAATAGTCAACCTTCCCACCTTGTGCATGAGGTCATAGTTCTGTGGACTTTATGCTCCTCTGTTTCCCTCCCTAGGTTTGCATTTCTGTTTGAGGTCGCATAAGTCATTATAGGAAACTTTATCATGGATATCGTCATCTATTGTCTCATACTCCCTATTATCACTCCAAGAGTCACTCCCTGAATGTAAAGGAACGAGCTTGGTAACATAGAAATGATTTGAATGAAGCTTTAGATCAAAGATAAAAAATCTCACATGGATCAACTAAATGAATTTCAAGACTTGTACTTATGAGACTATTAAGAAAATACTTTGGAAATCTTGACTCCAATGAACTAATCAGATGTTAAAAGATATGATGGACATGGAAGAGATTACTCTAATCAACATAACCACACATACATCAGAGGCATGTATGCCAATATAATTAAAAAAATCAAAAAAATATACTTGTAGGCCTAGACCACTAATGCAAGCCTAGACCACTAATGCAATGAAGGACAGACCTCCCTCAATCATTAAGTGAACAAAGATTAAGTAACTCTGACCAGTCACTTACAATCCAAGCATACAAAAATGGATATGAGAAAGGAAATCTGATAATCACTCATGGATCTGCAAAACATCCAGAAATACATTCATATCTGTTTTCAAATGCCCAAGACTTCTAGAGTCTCTAAGTGAAAAACAGTCTCCAAGACTGACCCCCTCTCTGTATTACAATTTTTAAAACATATATAGAGAATACATATTGTTATAGATCCTAAGAAGATGGATCTAAAAGCCACCTATCAAATCTAGACTATTGTATTTTTCAAAAGAATAGGATAAATATCCTATTTTATGAACTAAGACTCCTTATTTGAAACTAACTTCAAGTGCCACTCGAGCCATCTTCACCACTTGGAGCATGACTCATCATTAAAAATATTAAAGAAATAGTCAAAAATTGACCAAATCTGGAACAATCTGCCACCTGTGAATGAGAAGATCATGCATCTCTCATACTTGGACATTTTTTAATAATATGATCCTACATTCTTCTTTTGAGTATCGTTCCTCTGCCTTAATATCTACACCTTTTTCCTCTTGCATCTTGCTTCCAATGTTTTACAAAACTCCTTATGCTTTTCATCTAACAATTCTCTGTTTTATGAGAGCAATTGCCATATAATGGAAAATTTTCTTTGAGCATGAATCATTTGAGAAAAAAAAAACCTGAAAATGGAGGCCTGTACATAGGTAGGCCTTTGTACAAACTTAGCTCCATCTTAATAATTTAGAATATTTTCATCTAAAATGGGTTCTTCTGATATTTATTTGACTCGGGCATTCAAGTGTCCATTGATGTATTATTTAACTCCTCTGCACCATTTTTGTTTGACTGTTTATGGTCTGTTTTTCTTGCCAGAAGAGATCTGAGCAAAATAACTTGTCTTCAACGACAAAGGACTAACCTTTCATAGTCTTCCTTTTCATATTTGTTGCCTCATATCATGCATCATCGGACCCTTGTTGAGTAATCCCTTTTTCCTGTGCGTTTTCTCTCACAACAAATATGATTTGGTAAGGCAAGCAGATAGAAACAGGTGGGGCTGAGTTTAGATGCATTGTTTCCTTGATGCCCATTACTGCCAAGTTTTTTAACAGCCACAACCAGCCAGTGCTTCTCCAAACGCCCCTTGTATACTTGTCCAAAGACTCCTTCACCGAGGAGACATTCAAGTCTAAAATTCTTGGTAGCTGCTGCAAACTTCGGAAATGTAAAAGTATGAGAAGAAATATTGGCAGTGGAGTCATCCTTGATAGATATGGATGCCTCTTTTTACTATCAGCTGAAGGCTTTGACTTTAGTCTTTCTAAAGAAAATATGGAAAGGTGTGAACCCTTTCTGCCAAGTGCTCGGGTTTCCTTACTATTACCCTCGTTCTCAACGGGGTCGGCAGGATTCAAACTTGCTTTGCTAGATCCAAAACATAGGAAGTATCCCATTTCAATATCTGATCTCTGAATCCCTCGAAACCGACATAAAAACTTATCAAATTGAATACAAACCTTGCAGCTGTCAACTGTTAATTCAAGCTTCCTCCCCGTGGTGCCTTGGGCGATCTCATGCA
>ML792580.1:36489-51437 GCA_009831015.1 Picea engelmannii
ACTTGCAACATTTAAAAATTATATTGGATTCATTGAGAAAACATCAACTTTATACAAACATGAAGAAATGTAGTTTCATGCAAGAAATATTGGTGTTACTCGGTTTTTTCATCTCAGCAGAGGGATTCAAGAAGGATTCAGAGAAGGTTAGAATAATTTTGGAGTGGCCTAATATTAGTAGCATCACAAAGGTAAGAAGTTTTCATGGGCATGCCACCTTTTACAGAAACTTTATTTGAAATTTTAGCAGTATTGTAGCACCGATAACAGAATGCACCAGAGGCAAGACATTCAAGTGGACCAAGGAAGTTGAAGAAATTTTTAAGTTTCTAAAGAAGAAAGTAACTAAGGCACCGATATTATCCTTACCAAATTTTGATAAAGTGTTTGAGGTAGACTGTGATGTTTCACATCTAGGCATTAGAGCTGTACTTATTCAAGCAAGTAGACCAATTGCACTCTTTAGTGAAAAATTGAATGAGGTAAGAAATAGCTACTCCACATATGATGTAGAATTTTATGCAATTGTGCAAGGATTGTGACATTGGAGGCATTATCTAGTGTCGAAGGAGTTTTTTTTATTTACCGATCATATTGAATTAAAATATGTAAACACCGAAAATAAATTGAATAATAGAGATGCAAAATGTGTCTCTTTCTTACAAGGATACACCTTTGTTTTGAAGCACAAATCAGGAAGACAGAGTCAAGTTGCAAATGCTTTGAGTTGGTGCATTGTTCTTTTGAAAACCATGGAAAATCATGTAATTGGGTTTGATGCATTAAAGGATCTCTATGCATCTGATAATGATTTTTGGGAGATTGTGGAACCGTTGAAGAATCCAGTCATTGAGAACATGGATCTTAATCAAGGTGAATATTTTATGCAAGATGGATACGTCTTCAAAGGAAAAAAACCATGCATATGAATTGGTTCAATGAGTGAAAATATTATGAGACACCTTCGCATTAATGGTTTGGTACGACATTTTGGAAAGGACAAGACACTAGCCTTAATCGAATATATGTATTACTAGCAGAAGATGAAAAATGATATAACCACGTATGTTGCACACTGTCATTTGTCAAATGTCTAAAGGACACTTATGGAACACACAGTTGTATATGCCATTACCAGTGCCCACAGGTCCATGGACAGTTCTGAGCATGGATTTTGTGTTGGAGCTACCAAACACACATCGAGGTAATGATTCTATTTTTGTGGTTGTTGATAGGATCTATAAAATGGCTCATTTCATTTCTTTCAATAAAACTAGTGATGCATCGAGGGTGGAATACTTGTTTTTTTCAGAAGTTGTTAGATTGCACGGGGTTACAAAAACTATTACTTATGATAGATATACTCAGTTTTTGGGTCATTTTTGGAGGACTTTATGGAAGAAAAAGGGGACTAAATTATAGTTCAATGGTTCCTATCACTCCCAAACAGATGGGAAAACTGAGGTGGTAAATCGAAGTTTGGGAAACCTATTACAAATAATTTTTGGAGAGGAGTCTAAGCAGTGGGATTTGGATTTACCTCAAGCGGACTTTGCCTACAATAGTTCAATGAATAGATCTATAGGTAAATCTCCATTTCAAGTTGTTTACGGTATAAATCCTATGGGTGTCCTAGATTTTGTGCAGCTACCACTTGGGGATAGGATCAATGATGATGGGGAAGCATTTGTAGAACATAGTCAATAGTTTCAACAATAGGTGAGAAAAAAATTCCAGGCCAGTAATGAACAAAACAAAATTATCAAAGATACTCACTGATGACACTAGGTATTCAATGAAGGTGATTTGGTAATGGTTTATTTGTGGAAGGAGTGGTTTCCTCAAGGAACCTACCACAAATTGAAGTATAAGAAAATTGTTCTATGAAATATTCTCAAGAAAATAAATGACAATTCTTATAAGGTCGATATACGTGCTCACCTTGATATCTCCCCCATGTTAAACATTTTTTTATTTGTATATATTCCATGGGGATGATCTGGGTGATGAAATTAAGGAAGAAGTGTATTGGAAACAAGTCATTCCAAGCAAGAAAAATGAAAATATTTCACATATTTTATATAAGAAGACCCTTCATACTCGGCAAGGCCAATACAACTGATATCTGGTCAAGTGGGAAGGCGTAGCACCAACAAAGAGTACGTGGATTACAGAGGATGACTTACTGAACCTAGATCAAATTAAATGGAAACATCTTGAAGACAATAACTTGTAGGAGTTGTGTTCTTTTCAACTAAAGGAGAATGATGCAGGGATTTTTCGGGGATTTTTCGAGGCTCATGGGATTTTTCAGGGATTTTTCAAGGGTCATAAATTTTGACTTTGTTATCTATTTGGGATGAAATTTTATGGGGAGTTGCATCTCAAAGATTCCATTGTCATTTTGATCCAATGTATTTTCTTGGACATCATTTTGAAACTTTTTCAAGGCAAAATTCCTTCATACAAGGCCTCAAATTGGGGTTTTAGTGTTTTTACGGGAAGTTTTAATTTTTCAATTATCAATTATCTCTTAGTTTATGAGATTAATAAAAAAAAAGAGTTGAAAAATAGTGTCATTCTATTTATCTCTTAGTTAGTGGTGAATTTTAGATTCATGCAAGAATTTCTAAATTTAGTTGTTTTTCTAAAAAAACAGTTGTTTTTCAAAAATTAGTTTTTTCAAAAATCATGGATAGTAGTTATAAGGGGTTGAACTTCAATTGTAGTAGTCACCATGGAGAAAGAATAAAAGAGAGTTATTTTTCCATTCTCATCTGTTTTCATGGTTTATTTGATTTTGTGAATGAATCTCAGGCTTTGGCTACATCATACCATTTACTTAGTTTGTATCATCATCAATGTAAATCCTAGCGTTCTATTATAATGCACTAGACATTGGTTTGTAGTCAATCCTATTGAATATTTTGATAAGTTCATTTTCATGTACTTTTAGTGATCCAAGTTTTACCATATTCCATCCATACCTCAATGCCTAAACATTAATGTATCTTTCCAACATCCTTGATTTCAAATTATTGTGATAGTTGTCTTTTTATTTCATCGATCAAACTAGTAGAACTTTGTGTTATGATTACATAATCAACATACAATCAAATCAAATAACTATTTCCATGCTGATTTTGTTTATGTAAATATTTGGATCACTCTTACATTTTATGAACCCTTGCTAGAAGAAGAATTTATCAATTGCTATATACCATGATCTTGAAGCTTGTTTTACACCATATAGTTCTTTATTTAACTTGTATACAAGGTGTTCTATCCCTTCTTTACAAAACCTTTCGGTTGAACAAGATGCATATCTTATTTTAATACACCATTCAAAACTACTAACTTAACATCCATTTGATCTAAGTCCTAATTGTGCTTAGTATATAATGTAATCATAAGTATAATGGTATTCATTTTAGATATTGGGGAAATGTGTCATAATCTATTCCTTCCTTCTTTGAATGGTCTTTTGCAGCCAATCTAGATTTAAACTTGCCTATACTACCATTAGAATTGAACTTTTACTTTTAAATACATTTTGAACCTATAGGAACTTTATTTTGAAATTATGGTAGCTTCAGGAGGTATTAACCACTATGTGTAACCTTTGATGAGACTAGAATATTATGGGAAGCAAGATAAAGCCTAAACAATTGTGTAGAAACCCTAGAAGACATGTCGTCTCAATAAGATAATTAATATTTAAGTTTTAACCTCTAAAAGAAGAAGTCATCCTGAAGACGTGACTAAGAGAACTATAAATAAAAGGGCGCTTGAGCTCACTTGTTCATTCACACTCTCATATCTCACACAGACTAGTGGTGTGAAAGTTTTGGAGAGGGAGTGCAGCTGCAACTACTGCAACTGAGATTTTGTCTTTTGGTTATGGTTGGACTTTCTACTTGGTTATGGTTTGGACTTTTTTCCTTGGTTATGGTTTGGATTCTTTGCTTGGTACAGTAGACTTGGAGAGAGATACGCTATATTAATTGGATATTGGTTTTAAGGTTTTCTTCTAGAATTATTTTGTCTATCAAGGTTAAATGTGCTCGGGGGTGGCATCGTGCCTATGATTGGGAGAATATATTGCTATATTGTCTATGGAAAAATGAGCACACTTAATTTTTACAACAAGTTATGGGCTCACACTATATTCAGATAGTGTAACCACTGGAAGATAGATTGGGAGGTTATTTTTTAAGCTCGTTATGGTGTCAGTTACAGTTGTAGCCAGGTTTTATGATTATTCAATTGCAAAAAACACTAACCCTTGTGTTCGGGCACTTCTGGTAAAGAATTTGACCTAATTCCTTGACATCCTAGTGCACCTCTTAGTACCCTCAACCAGAAAAAACGTTAGGTTTGAATTTTTTTTCAAAGTAAAAGTTTGACTAGTCAAAGTCAAAAGGTTGAATGGTCAAAGTCAAATTGAAAGGTTTACTTTTGGTCAAATTGATTTTGTGGTAAAATATTGAAATTTTATAGTTTCTACCTTGTTCTAATCATTAGATCCTCTAATTCAATTTCTAATATCCTCTTGTCAATATGGTATATATTTTTAGATTGGAAGACAAGTTGGACGATGCTACAAGACATGAAAGTGCATTCAGAAGTATAAGAGAACCCTCCATAGTAAGTGAGGCTTCCGGTTCCAGGTTTGATTAAATTGTTAAGATTCAAATTTGGATATATAAAAGGTGATAGCTGCTACTGATCCAGGTGGATACCGATGGCCACCCACCTTTTCCAACTAGATCAAAACATTTTTCTGGCAATTTTGGTAATTTACTATTTTTAGTCATTTTTAACTTCTCGGGCCATTTTAAGGGCCTAAGTGAAGGTTTTTTGGGATTTAGATTATCAATTATAGTTGAAGGATTTGATTGAGAATTTTAAATGAATCTCATCTACGATACCTTTCCAACGAGCTATCGTGCACCCCAAATGAAGATCGTATGAAAACGTTATGCCCCCGGGACATTGATACACCAAACTACCCAAAACAGGGTCCAAAAAACTGTTGGATTTTCATCTTCTAGGGTTAGGGTTTTGAATTTTATTTATGATAAAAAGGCCTTTGGAGCCTCATTTCAAAATCATATTCTTGTGAATTCCAGTAGCAGGCACATCTCTTCTCAGATATAAGATGTCATCATTCTACCGAGTCTTTCACTATGTATTTTTACAGTCTTTGTACATTTTCTCTCATTAATAGAAAATTGTGTATTATTGTATCTCTGTATTAATGGTTTCATATCTAATACATTTTTGTTATATTATTGGATATCTGAGATATCTTTGTACATTGATTTATTATATCTCCGCTCTCATTTTGTGTCGAAAATAATCTGGATCAGTGGTATCAAAGCAGGCTGCTCTTGATCATTTTCTTAAGTGCATGTCCCCGACGAGGTCCGAGTATAGAAAGTTGGGCCTTGAACTTGTCTCTCTTGAAGACAATCATTCTCGCATGCCCAAGAAACCCTCCATGACAGAATAAAATAAAAACGATGGAGCAGTCGATTCTATCAATTTGTTGTTTGAGCAGGATCTCACGTGACTGAGGGACGAAATGATGGAGAATTTTACCCACATCCTTCAATGCCTTTCGATAGAAACATGCACATATTCATAAAAAAAACACTTTGGAAGAACCTCTCCTTTCAAATTACAGGTTAATTTTGATATTCCCATATTTGAAGGTCATATAGATGCGGATTCCCTAGAAAAATGGTTAAATTTGTTAGAAGGTTATTTCTCTATTCATAATTTTTCCGACAGGTAAAGGATCACCTTCACACTCCTTAAATATCTCACCCATGTAAAACATTGGTGGGAAACTTACTAGGAGCAAAGTTCCACAGAGGAGTCTGGAATATATGGGGTCAAGCCCACTTGGGATTTTTTTGTGGATGTTGTAAAGGAACAATATTACCCTATTGGCAACTATGATGATCACTACATGAGATGGACCACATTGCGGCAAGAGAGGGGCCTAGTAGTTTCGTAGTTCACTAATACCTTCCATACCTTGCACACCAAGTTGGATATCAAAGACTCCAAACGACATTTGGTTCTAAAATATCATGGGGATCTACACAAATACATCCAAACTAAAATGGATTTTTTGGACATCTCATCGCTCGATGGTGCTTATCAATATGTTGTTAAAATTGAGAAGAAATTTAAGAATCAGAACAAACAGGAGTTTGGGTCTACAAATTTGCAACAACCAAAGTATGATAAACAAGGCCCTGACAAACAGTCTCCCAAAAACCAGTCCAAGACACAAGAAAAGAAGGGTCATGGGAAGACAAAGGACACCGGAAAATGGTGAGATTTCCACAAAACCCCCTCGCAAAACGTCGAGGAATATCACTCAAAATAGTCATTGGTGGCTGATATCAAAGACAAGGAGCCGAATCCTTATTTAGAATCTGATTCTGAAAATACTAGTAAAAGACAGATCATCGACGTAGACCCCACTGCTATTGTCGTGATTGCAACAATTCAACCAGAAGAACCAACAGATCCTGAAGAGGACCAATGTATTTTTTATTCACAGATGTGAGTGAAGGGGACCACACTGCATTTTATTGTTGATAGAGGAAGCCAAAATAACCTCATCTCAGTAGAGGTCGTCAAATAGTTGGGATTATCGACAACACCACACCCGCAACCATACAACATCGGGTGGCTTCTCTAGGGACGAGATATCTGTGTCAGCCAACAATTTCGATTGTCATATGACATCCAACCCTTCAAGGATGAGGTATTATGTAATGTTTCCCCACTGGATGTCTGTGATGTTCTCTTGGGCCAACCATGTATGTGGAAGTGGCATGATGCTTATGAGTCTCGACCCCACAGTATCATTATTTCTCTGGGGGGTCATCTCTATAGAATACCAGAGGTATTTATGACTACTCTTCCACTTAAATAGTGCCTCGAGGTATTATCTCATATTACAAAATTCAGCGTCTTCACAATCTGTTCCAAAGGTGAACAAAAGGATACTACAACCACTACATCCTCGGCCCAAGCACCTTCTATCCAACAAAAGTACATTAACAAGATTGAATCAAGGTGTAAAGATTCCTTATGCACATAGGCATCTCATGTAGTCAGACTGGTCAAAAATTTCCAACCCTTCTGGCCACATGTTCATGAAAAGCTTCCCCAAGATAAGCAACACAACTTCTCTAACAAGGCAAGCAACTCATCAAGACACAGATTCAACAAACGCTTTTCCCTCTCCCCCGGGAACTCAACAAAATGGATACCATTTCTTCCTAAGGAGGGATGGTTTATCTAGGTGGATACCAATGTCCACCCACCTTTTCCAACTGGCTCAAAATAATTTTCTGGAAATTTTGGTAATTTACTATTTTTAGCAGTTTTTAACTTTCGGGGCCATTTTAAGGTCCTAAATGAAGGGTTTTTGGAATCGAGATTCTCAATTATAGATGAAGGATCAGATTGAGCCTCATGAATTAATATCCTCGATTATAACTTTCCAACGAGCTATCGTGCTCCCCAAACGGAGATCGTATGCCAAAGTTACACCCCCGGGAAGTTGATACACCAAACTACCCAAAACGGGGTCCACAAAACTGTTGGTTTTTCATCTTCCAGGGTTAGGGTTTTGGATTTTGTTTATGATAAAAAGGAATTTAGAGCCTCATTTTAAAATCATCTTCTTGTGAATGTGATTAGCAAATATATCTCTTCTTAGAGATAAGCTGCCACCATTTTAGGGAGTCTTTCACTCTGTATTTTTACAGTCTTTGTACATTTTTGCTCATTAATATAAAATTGTGTATTACTGTATCTTTTTGTTTATGGTTGCATCTCTGATACATTTATGTTATATTATTAGATATGTGAAATATCTCTGTACATTGATCTATTATATCTCCGCTCTCATTTCGTGTCGAAAATAATTTGGATCAACTACATTACAAATTGAAAAAGAAGTCTTTGAAAGGTTCTATTATTTCTAGGTGCAATGAATACTTGACTCCATATGAATACTATTGACATAGAGGGTTATTATACTTGTTTCCAAGATGAAATAACATCTCCCCTAGATAGATATTTATCGTTTTCTCTTATTGTTCTTGTTCCGGGTAGGTACCCTTGTGAAATATGTTTAATGAACAATCCTTGCGGAAGCTATCATAGAACAAGTTTATAAGGATGACACAACTTCCATATGGGAAGAAATCAAAATAGATAGAAACAAACTTAAAGAGACTCATAGGAGTTAGACTCAAAGGAAGTCAAGAATCAACATGAAACTAGAACAGACCTGTGACGCTTTGCAGAAAGAAAAAATGAGATGCAACATACAACAACATGGACTCTCTCAGATGGAGGGAGATAATCACTGAAATCCAAAAGAAGATCATGCATATTACTCATTTAGGCATGAATCTAGGACTAGGAGGGAGATAATCCCCAATGATATCATCCATTGAATAATCTGTGAATACCATGAAGTATATGTCCATGTTCTTCATTATAAGTAGTAGCCATGATAAAAAACACATGTTCAACTTGACTGTAGAAGAAGTCTTCATAAAAAACAAGCCTTGAATATCCTTGGTTGTCCACCTACATTTATGTTAATATGGTGGAAGGAAAAAGTTGGAGCCTTCAGGAAATATTTCATGCCATTTCTAGTGGTATGTGGGACATCACATAACTCCTCACAGTTTGAGAGTTATGGTCTTATGAATTTGGAGGACCCTCATATGTTGGATTGAAGCCTCGAAATGTCAAAGAAGTGAAAGTTCTTGCAAAGAAGAAATTATGTAAATAATAAAGTGAAGTGACAAAGTAAAAAATGATTATGTAAATAATAAAGGGAAGTGACAAAGTCAAAGAGGATTATTTAAATAATAAAGTGAAGTGACAAAGTGAAAGAGGATTAGTTAAATAATAAAGTGAAGTGACAAAGTCAAGGAGGATTATTTAAATAATAAAGTAAAAAGAGAACTTTCTAATTATGGAAAGTGGTTAGAAGTGGGTTATCCCTAAAATAAGGAAATTGGGTTAAGATGATTAAAAGGTAACCCCTTGAGGAAGCTACATGAAAGTATAAATAAGGGGCAAGAATCTTTCATTTTAATCACACTTGATCATATTGAATATCTACAGGTGACTGAGGTAAAAAAAAATATCAAAGCCTAATTTCAGAGGAAAGGTGAAGTAAAGAAGGCCGAAATTCAAGGGAGGATAAATTCTTTTGATGATGTTTTCAAAGGTATGTTATTTATAGGTCATCTCACCATTTTCACAATAATTTTTTTTATAGAATGATTCAAACTGTGAAATTGGGAGGACATCGAGGAAACATATCCAAGTATCTATGGTACAAATTTAAGCTTGTGGGTCGTTGTATTTTTGGAGTTACACTCCATGGAAAATAGGGTTTGTAGCTAGTCCTGAAACTAGTCTAAAATAGGTGTTTCGGGTAAAAACGTCATAACTTATTCCTAAGAGATCCAAATTTAGTAAGACCAAATGTGTTGGTTATAGTACATTCTGTAGTATTCTGTGTAAAATTTTCAAATCCATACAACAAATATTTTGTGCGGGTCACGCTCACAAGTTCACTCTCTAGAATAAGGCAGATATTAACAAGGTATGCTATTTCTGCTATAACTCCTTTTATGAGAGGTTCCAAGTAGTGACACTTGGATGAGCTACATAACACAAACTGAAGAACATTGTGTACTATTTTCAGATCTTTATTCATTACAGGTACATAGTTATGATTATTTCAAGTCAGGGTTGTTGACTAATCCAAAACTAGTCATGTGAGACTCAAGTAAAGTTGGATGATATTGCTACATTGATACAACACTTGCATTATATGGTTAAAAATGATTCTATTTCTCTATTGCTGATTCAGCCCCCCCTCTCAGTAATCCAACAAAGTCCAAACTCTTTCTCAACAATTAAAAAAATTGTACTTAAATGCCTTAATAAAATAAAGTATGAATTTCCATAAATGGAACTTATTCAATAAAATGTTTAATACTTGAGGATATTGCATCCTCTCCCCCTTAAGAATAACATTTTCCTCAGTTTTATTCCTTCCTTCCAGTCATCACTTGGAATAAAGTTGGATATCATTTCATCATTTCATCTTCCAGCTCCCAAGTAGCCTCCTCAGGACTAAATTGCTTCCATTGCACCTTTACCTCGGAGATGTCTCTTTTCCGAAGTACTATTTCTTTCCAATCGAGAATGCATAGAGGTTGTTCTTGGAACTCTCCTTCTGGTTCCACTTGCACCATGTTCCAATCAATGATGTGAGTAGGATCATAAATATATATTTTAAATAATGAAACATGAAAAACATTATGAATTTTCAAATTAGCGTGGACCTCTAATTGGTATGCCACTCGTCGAGAGTTAAAAATTTGAATGGACCACAAAACCATGGTTTCAACTTGGAAAAAATCCCTAGATTTAACAAGCTCCTTCTTGTTTTGACTTTAAGTTATACATGTTCTCCAATATTAAATTCCTTATTTCATCATTTCTAATCTGCATAGCATTTTTGTCGATCTTGCACAACCTTTAAATTATATTGCACCTTCTTAACCATATGTTCCATTTCTCGGAGTATTTGTGGTCCAATCATTATTCGTTCAAATCGATTATCCCAATTTATGAGAGGTGTACATTTCCTAAAATATATAACTTCCAAAGTAATCAAAATTAGTTCACAGACATGCAAAACATTCCTTCCAGAAATTTGATGTAAATTTAACATCTTTATTTGAAATCACCATTTTGGGAATTCTGTGTAATCTAAATATTTCTTTCATAAAAATTTCAATGATATTAATAGATTTATAATTATATTTCACATGTGTGACATGAACAAACTTAGTCAATTTATCCACTTCTATCATAATAGAGCCATGTTGTCTTTGAGTTTTAGGAGAAATTGTAATGAAATCCATGGAAATAATTTCCCATTTCCATTATGGAATAGGTAAAGTTTCTAATAAAACTTCTAGATGTTGATGTTCATCCTTAACCTATTGAAAATCTAGGAATTTAGGTAAGTAATCAGTTGTTTCAGATTTCATATTAGGCCAATAAAATTGTTTTCTCGAGGCTGTTATCATTTTCTAATACCGAGGATGAGAAAAATAGGGCTTTTTATGCAACTCATTTAGGATTACCAACTTTAAATCAACAGAATGAGGTACATATATTCTATTTTTGAACTTTAATACTCCATTTGTGTCAATACTTTAATCTGTACCATCCAAATTTCCTTCATTTTTCTGCAACTGTTTTGTTGTTTTGATGTGTTATGTATCATTTATGCTTGCAGATTTAATTCTATCTTGAATGTCACTTTCAGTTTTGCTAATAATAATTTCATATATTTCATTAGTTCTTCGACTAAGTGCATCTGCGACTTTATTCTCCTTTCCTTTGATATGTCGAGCTTCAAAATCAAATTCTCTTAAAAAGGCTAACCACCTTGTTTGTCATGCATTGAGATCTTGTTGACTAAAAATATTTTTCACTCGGTTGTTATCTATTAATAATAATAATTTCCTTCCCATTAGGTAGTTCCGCCGCATTTTCAATGCATGAATTACAACTGCTAACCCCAGGTCATAAGTTACATAATTTATTTCATGTTCCTTCATTTTTCGAGATTCATAAAAAATTACATCTCTCTCTTGCAACAATACCCCTCCTAATCCTTCTTTACTTGCATCTATAGAAATTATAAAATCCTTATAAGGATCAACCACTTTAAGGATCAATGATGTAGTTAGTAAGATTTTTAGTTTATCGAAATTGTCTTGGCATTTTTTAGACCAAATAAATTGTGTTCCTTTTTACAACAATGATATAATGGGATAAGCAATTTTGGAAAATACTTCAATAAAATGTCGGTAATAACCTGCAATTCCCATGAATGATCATATATCTACTACATTCTTAGGTATAATCCATTCTATAATAGCTTTAATATTTTCGGGACCCACTGCAATTCCATCTTCTGATATCACATGTCCTAGATATTGCATTTCCCTTTGATAAAAGTCGTATTTGTCTAATTTACCATGTATTTTACGGTCTCTTAGAGTCTGTAATACTTGTTTCTATTCTTATTCCGACTTTGAATAGATCAGTATATCATCAATATAGATCAATATGAATTTATCCATGTATTGGATGACTATACTATTCATTAAACACATAAAAGATGCTATGCATTAGTAAGTCCAAATGGGATTATTAAAAACTCGTAATGTCCATATCATGTTCTAAAAGATGTTTTATTTATGTCTTCATGTTTTATTCTAATTTGATAATAGCTAGACCTTAAATCCAATTTAGAGAATATTTTTAGTCCGCCATCTTGGTCAAATAAATCATTAATCCTAGGAAGAGGGTACTCATTTTTTATCATCAATTTATTCAATTTCTAATAGTGAATTCATAACCATAGATTTCCATATTTATTTTTGAAAAATAATACTAGGGATCCCCATGGAGAAACACTTGGTTTGGTGTATCCTTTATCTAATAATTCTTGTAGTTGAAGTTTTAATTCTGTCAACTCAGGGATACTAGATCAATAGAAAAATATCAAGGTAGTAGATCAATAGAAAAATATATTTCTCTTCTTTGAGGTAATTCAGGTATTTCTTCTACAGATACATCCTCAAATCCTTGAAGGACAACAAATTCTTCCAAACTCGATTTTATCTCTTTATCTAACAAATTTGTTACTTGAATAACATATATTTTGTAGCATTTACTAATGCACTTATTTAATAGCACTGTCGATATTTTTCTGATACTTTCTCATTCCTTGAACTATTCTTGATACTCCACTTTCATATTTGTAAATAAATGATTTTTCGTAACAGTTCAGTAAAAATTGATGTTTCTCTAACCACTCCATACTTATAAGTATGCCATAAATACATTTAAATTTTCCTTTGTATCATGACTATTTATATCCATCTTACAATCAAGAATGAATTCAATTACTTTTATTTTTGTGCCTATTTCTTTTGTACTAACCAGGATTTCATATGTTTTATCTTTTTCAGCTTGCTTGAGTCTACCACAGATGGGGTAACATAACTTAAAATAGAAAATTGTATGTCATGATCTTTACCTTCAATTTCCACAATGGTAGATTGGCGATCTGTTTGTCTCCCATCTAGAGCAACATTGATTCTATGGACATTTTTTCCTATATCTCCAACTGTTGAGGCTTCTTGTATGTTCTTAATGGTTTTGTTTGTAGAATTTATGTATGGACAATTCCTCAATAAATGTGGTTCCCCACAACCCCAACATTTCAAGAGTTTTCTAACATTCTAAGTTATTTTCTTAAATCCCAAATTAACTGATTTATTTCCTTGTAGTTGTGATGAGTTCCTATAGAATGTGTTTTATTGATGTCCTTTGGACATGTGACAAAATGGTAATGGCTTGAAACCCTTTTTCCTTTGATTAAGTTTCTCTTGTTTCTTTTCTCTCCATGCCTTTGGATTTTTCAAATCATTGCTTGTAATGTTCATAACATATTCTTTCCTTTCAAAGTACTTCCTTCAAGTTTTTTGGATTATCAAACTCGACGACGTCCTTATATGACCGAGGTAAGCAAGTTAAAAGCCTCTTAGCTTTTACCTTTTCATCCTTAATATAAGGAACAAACCTCAATAGTTCCAGAAATTTGGTAATAAGATCTTCCATAGACATCTATCCTAACTTCATTTCATAAAACTCTTTGGTTTTTCTCTCATAATATCTTTCACACAAATATTGTTTCTTAAAATATTTCTTAAAGTTTGTCCATTCCATTTTATTTTCCTTTAGACCTTTGGCTAGCTTCAAATACTTCCAACATATACTATCTTTACCTTTAAATTTATAGATGGTCATTCTTACTTTCATGTTATTAGAGTAATTGTAAATATGGAAACATTTCTTTATGTCTAGTAACCAGGCTTCTACCTCTTCACTAGTTCTAGATTCTCTGTCAAAAGTTGAAGGTTTAATTTTCTTAAACTCTCAACTAAGTGATACATTTGTTTTCGTTTATTTATTGTAGCCACTATGTTTTTTATATGTGTGTCATTAGAAGAGTTTATTTCCTTTGCTTGAATCCTTTGAAGATTTTTTACTGACTTCTTCATTCACATCATTATTATTTGGGATCCTTCATCTCCTTTCTCTAATTTTTCATTATCAACCTTGAATGTTTGTAATTCTACTATTAGATTTATCATTGTTTCCAAAACCTGTGTTGTTGAGCTACTTTCACTAGGATGTTATGGATTTCTATGAGGTTGTTGATTATCACTTCCTTTAGGTCTAGCTTCTTCTTCATTCTATGCGGGAAATTTTTGAAACAATTTCTTTTTAACAATGAACAATTTGCTCGTTAGTTTTTCATCAAACACCTTATATTTTCTTGGCAATACCCTTAGACCTAAGTTTTGTAACCTACAACTCTGATACCATATGTAATGGACCCCATAATCACTAAAATGTTTTTTTGAGACTAAGGTCCTACAGCTAAATTTTTTTAACAATAAGAGTTTGGTAAGGTCCAAAACTAGTAACTTAGGATTATCTTATCATTGATTAATACCTTAGATCATCTCCATGATTAATGAATGTGATAATCATAGTCAAAATTTATTTATAAATGCATTATATATTCTCAATATGATCGTCCAAAATATATGGTTACTTATGATCAATATCTCTCTTTTTTTTTAACTTTATTATAGGTGACTAAGACATTAATACCATTCTAATTGGAAACATGAATATGGTCTTTTGTCCTTGAAATTTTCTTTGTTTGACCAGCTTTTCTTGAATAGGATCATTATACATTATGTATTCTTTGTTTGACAAGC